>OW387026.1:55491445-56091445 GCA_936439885.1 Nowickia ferox
AAAATATAAAATTTTAATTTCTTAAAAAAATTCTTCTGTATGGAGGATTTTTCTCATAAATGTACATGTATTTATTGCAGGGTAAAGGTTCCCTGATGATCTACAGTGAAATGCGCATATGATCCAGCTGACCATTCAATAATCAATTTCAATGTACATACGTATTTTTAATAAACAAATATTTTACTGAATAAGTAAAATAATAATTTGAGATTATTAGTGCGTTAAAACTTTTTTTAACGTTATTATAACATTTTAAAAAAACCACAACCATTAACTATTTTATGTTTGTATGTGCTATAAAAATACATGTAAATACTAATGAGTTTGTATAAACATGAAATTCAAAGCTATTTCAATAATTTTTTCTACATTTAAATCTAGCATTATACTTTTCTTCTGTAGAACATTTTAGCAGAATTTTTTGACCGATTTAACATTCTCTCATCAGCATTTTCTGGCAACACTGGATAGTTTGCTACTTCAAATGTAGAGATGTATATGTATTTATAATTGTATGCATGTACAATGTGTACGCCAACCACTACTTTGATACAAAGCGAGCACGTTACTACCCAGCGGGAAAACTCAGAATATCTTCTTACTTCAGGCCTTATTATATCAATTACTATTTTTATCTAACTGCTAAAGAATGCCTTATAGAAGGCCGCGACTCTTTTGCATAAAAGATAAGATACACATTCCACATTCCCTTCTATGAAAAGGGGGAAGAGAAGTAAAATTTTTTGCGTGTATTTTTACCAAACCAAAAGTAAAATCGATTAATTTGAAGACAGAATTGCTGGCAAAAGAGGCGAAATGGAAAGGCAAAAATGATATAAGAGTGGAATGGAGCGAGTAGACCTTGTACATTCAAAAGAAGGAGTACAAAGGCCTTCTAGAAGGTATCCTTGCTCTTTATTTTTCCCGCTGGGTAAAAATCGTACAAGTATAAAATTGGTATTTGCAAACATGTGTATGTATGTACATATGTATACACATATCGAAAGAAAAAAATATATACAAACTAGGAGAAGTGTTCATGCAATTTTCTTGCAAATAATCTACGTAAACCAAATGTTGCCGATTTTTTAATTGTAGGGGACGAATACATGCTTTATTGTTGTACAATTGCAAATAGATATATAAGTATATCGATTCACACCGAAGTCGATATTGCGCTAATAAATATCTTTACATAAATAATTGCAAGGCTTAATTTTTAAAACAATTGCCTTATTTATAAAAAATAGTTTATATTTTTAAGCACACAATTTTCATCACATGTAGCATATATTATGTTCATGGAAAAATATATGAAAATGAATCAGACTTTGGAGATTTGTGTGATCCATCTGGCTCATTTCTTGCAGTTTGTAAGGCTGATTTTGCATCTGGCATTTCTTGTGTGCCATGTGCCAAAAAAAAGCGTAACCAGTAATTACTACGGAAAAACTGTTTGATTCAGACATGTACATATTTATTGATTTAAACTGTTTCCAATAATGTTGGATTCCATAAAATTGTCTATTAGTTATGCATGAAACTGTTCAACTTAATAAATATGTACATACGTGTCAAAATAAAAAAAAATTAATAAACTAAAAAGTTATTAAACTTTTAAGCCCCATGGTAACTTTTGGCCCACCCTGTACAAGTGTTGAATTAATTGTTTAATTGTATCGCTGTTTGTACAAAGTACCAACATTTTATAAATATGTATGTACACACTTTAAAATTTTTGAATTAAATTGGGTGAACCTGGAATACATATATGCATGTGACCAAAATATGCATAAGTAGGTATAAGGGTTAAAAATGTGTATTTGTTTTTAATAAAACAACGCCAGATATCAGTAAATGAGTTCAAATTTTCAGCATGATTCCACCATGATTTTTCCATTGGAAAATCCCTTTCATTTGACAGCCATATCAAAAAAGTGTGAAAATTAGCGGCTCGCAGCTTTGGGCGGCTACCACGTTTTTTGGCTACGGAATCTCTACACGTTGATCCTGTCGTAGTAGTTAGGTATATCCTATATGTACCTATAAGTTCAAAGTATGTATGTACATATGTATGTAGGTATATGTATTTTTTCCCACAATGTAACTTAATTTAATTTCTGTTCGAAAAAGTAGAAATCACAAATTGATTTTTATTTATTCTCGAAAAAATAAAAATCGGAAAATAATTATTTCTATAATTATTATTTCAGTAGGCTATAGTTCGTATCTCTCTTTAAGCCAAATTACATGTGATAATTTTTAAGGAACAAATAACACCAAAGTTAATTGTAAATATTCTGACAAACACTAGCAGAACGAAAGCACTAACAATTATTTCTGCTGGAAAAAAGAAAAATCAGAAAATAACAATTATTTCCAGTTAAAATATAAAAATCAGGAAATAACAATTATTTCTGCCTAAAAAATAAAAATTATAATTTTAAAATTGGAGCTTAGAAAATAGTTTAGAATAATTAAAATGGTGTGATTGTCCACTTTGTTTGATGCTTCCTTGTATGTAGTTTTGCCTTTTTTCTATGAAAATTCAACAATAATTATTATTTTTTGTCCCTGATTAATTTTTTTCCAAAAATAGGTATATTGAAAAAAAATTTCATCCAAGTTCGAAACTCAGCATAGAAGTTATGACAAACCGACTTCTTACTTATTAACCACGTTAGCCTTTAAACGTTATGCATTTTGTTACATATACATATATTATATTCAGAAAACAAACAAGCAAATCAAACACAATCCTATCCCCTTTGAAATATTTATAAAAAACTAATGCTCTTTAACAAGCGCTTATTTACATTATACCGACATAGCAAACGAATTTATACATATACATATGCATGTATGTATACTTGGGCACATTGAATATACATACATACGTATTTACAATCATACATACATATGTGCCCTTAATTATGAAAGTGGTCTAAGTCATATGCATATATTTCTGCATCGAAATATGAAATAAATCTGTAATAAACTTGAAAAAATATTTAATAAATATTAAATAAACTTCTATTAATCGACACTAGTACAACTATAAGTTAAAATGTAGCATAATATAAAAATATTTTTTTAATTTCTTCAAATGTAATCTATTAAAATATCTCGATGAAAGAAATATATGACTTAGAGCACTTTCATAATTAAGGGCACATATATTTTATATATTTTATCAACACGCATTCATTAGCACAATACTTTATTTGTATACAAAAAAAAATCCCATTTCTTACCACAAACAACTTAATATTCTTCCTTCAATACGTTTGCTAGCATATTGTTGCTGTGCGTACAGTTGACTACATACACACGTACAAACAATTGGATATTCTTCTTTCAATACTATTTGTAGCGTATTGTTGTTGTTGTAGTTGTTCATATGAACACTCTTATGCATATACTTGTGTGTGTATGTACGAGTGAATGGTCTTCATGGTAGCGTATATTTATACATACATCCATATAAACATACAGTTTTTTGCATGACTCTACTGATTGTTATACACATCAATTCATATGCATGCCTACGAAAAAGCATGTGCCAAGCAAAAACACCATAAGGCAATGTCTATGTATTGGTGACAAAAAGGGGTTTAATACGAAATAATGCTTGTTAAAGAAAATGTTTAACTAAAGTAAATATAATGTAAATTCAAGCAAGCTTCAGCGGTGGAGTAGCTAGTGAGGTTAGTAACAGAATTAAATATTGTTGGTTCTATGCACGGCAACTTTTTTGGTAGATTTGTAAAAAATGTGTGATAAAACTTTATATATAGAAAATGCAAGAACCGATTCTTTATTTTTGCTGATTTTCAATACCAATCGTGCCAAGACAAATGCGGTCGATTCAGTCCAATTCCGAGCTCTCTAACTCTTTTAGGAGCTTCATACAATCACTTTCAAGCAACACATAGAAAATCCGTACATGCAGACGGTCAGACGGTCAGACTGTCAGACGGTCAGACGGACAGACGGACATGTCTTTTTTTCATCTCCTATTCATAAGGATCCAGAATAACTAACTTTATTTCGCCGCAAATGAATATTGTAGAAGTTACAAAAATCTGGACAAACCTATATATACCCTTTACCATTTTTGGTGAAGGGTATAAAAATATATACAAACTAGGAGAAGTGTTCATGCAATTTTCTTGCAAATAATCTACGTAAACCAAATGTTGCCGATTTTTTAATTGTAGGGGACGAATACATGCTTTATTGTTGTACAATTGCAAATAGATATATAAGTATATCGATTCACACCGAAGTCGATATTGCGCTAATAAATATCTTTACATAAATAATTGCAAGGCTTAATTTTTAAAACAATTGCCTTATTTATAAAAAATAGTTTATATTTTTAAGCACACAATTTTCATCACATGTAGCATATATTATGTTCATGGAAAAATATATGAAAATGAATCAGACTTTGGAGATTTGTGTGATCCATCTGGCTCATTTCTTGCAGTTTGTAAGGCTGATTTTGCATCTGGCATTTCTTGTGTGCCATGTGCCAAAAAAAAGCGTAACCAGTAATTACTACGGAAAAACTGTTTGATTCAGACATGTACATATTTATTGATTTAAACTGTTTCCAATAATGTTGGATTCCATAAAATTGTCTATTAGTTATGCATGAAACTGTTCAACTTAATAAATATGTACATACGTGTCAAAATAAAAAAAAATTAATAAACTAAAAAGTTATTAAACTTTTAAGCCCCATGGTAACTTTTGGCCCACCCTGTACAAGTGTTGAATTAATTGTTTAATTGTATCGCTGTTTGTACAAAGTACCAACATTTTATAAATATGTATGTACACACTTTAAAATTTTTGAATTAAATTGGGTGAACCTGGAATACATATATGCATGTGACCAAAATATGCATAAGTAGGTATAAGGGTTAAAAATGTGTATTTGTTTTTAATAAAACAACGCCAGATATCAGTAAATGAGTTCAAATTTTCAGCATGATTCCACCATGATTTTTCCATTGGAAAATCCCTTTCATTTGACAGCCATATCAAAAAAGTGTGAAAATTAGCGGCTCGCAGCTTTGGGCGGCTACCACGTTTTTTGGCTACGGAATCTCTACACGTTGATCCTGTCGTAGTAGTTAGGTATATCCTATATGTACCTATAAGTTCAAAGTATGTATGTACATATGTATGTAGGTATATGTATTTTTTCCCACAATGTAACTTAATTTAATTTCTGTTCGAAAAAGTAGAAATCACAAATTGATTTTTATTTATTCTCGAAAAAATAAAAATCGGAAAATAATTATTTCTATAATTATTATTTCAGTAGGCTATAGTTCGTATCTCTCTTTAAGCCAAATTACATGTGATAATTTTTAAGGAACAAATAACACCAAAGTTAATTGTAAATATTCTGACAAACACTAGCAGAACGAAAGCACTAACAATTATTTCTGCTGGAAAAAAGAAAAATCAGAAAATAACAATTATTTCCAGTTAAAATATAAAAATCAGGAAATAACAATTATTTCTGCCTAAAAAATAAAAATTATAATTTTAAAATTGGAGCTTAGAAAATAGTTTAGAATAATTAAAATGGTGTGATTGTCCACTTTGTTTGATGCTTCCTTGTATGTAGTTTTGCCTTTTTTCTATGAAAATTCAACAATAATTATTATTTTTTGTCCCTGATTAATTTTTTTCCAAAAATAGGTATATTGAAAAAAAATTTCATCCAAGTTCGAAACTCAGCATAGAAGTTATGACAAACCGACTTCTTACTTATTAACCACGTTAGCCTTTAAACGTTATGCATTTTGTTACATATACATATATTATATTCAGAAAACAAACAAGCAAATCAAACACAATCCTATCCCCTTTGAAATATTTATAAAAAACTAATGCTCTTTAACAAGCGCTTATTTACATTATACCGACATAGCAAACGAATTTATACATATACATATGCATGTATGTATACTTGGGCACATTGAATATACATACATACGTATTTACAATCATACATACATATGTGCCCTTAATTATGAAAGTGGTCTAAGTCATATGCATATATTTCTGCATCGAAATATGAAATAAATCTGTAATAAACTTGAAAAAATATTTAATAAATATTAAATAAACTTCTATTAATCGACACTAGTACAACTATAAGTTAAAATGTAGCATAATATAAAAATATTTTTTTAATTTCTTCAAATGTAATCTATTAAAATATCTCGATGAAAGAAATATATGACTTAGAGCACTTTCATAATTAAGGGCACATATATTTTATATATTTTATCAACACGCATTCATTAGCACAATACTTTATTTGTATACAAAAAAAAATCCCATTTCTTACCACAAACAACTTAATATTCTTCCTTCAATACGTTTGCTAGCATATTGTTGCTGTGCGTACAGTTGACTACATACACACGTACAAACAATTGGATATTCTTCTTTCAATACTATTTGTAGCGTATTGTTGTTGTTGTAGTTGTTCATATGAACACTCTTATGCATATACTTGTGTGTGTATGTACGAGTGAATGGTCTTCATGGTAGCGTATATTTATACATACATCCATATAAACATACAGTTTTTTGCATGACTCTACTGATTGTTATACACATCAATTCATATGCATGCCTACGAAAAAGCATGTGCCAAGCAAAAACACCATAAGGCAATGTCTATGTATTGGTGACAAAAAGGGGTTTAATACGAAATAATGCTTGTTAAAGAAAATGTTTAACTAAAGTAAATATAATGTAAATTCAAGCAAGCTTCAGCGGTGGAGTAGCTAGTGAGGTTAGTAACAGAATTAAATATTGTTGGTTCTATGCACGGCAACTTTTTTGGTAGATTTGTAAAAAATGTGTGATAAAACTTTATATATAGAAAATGCAAGAACCGATTCTTTATTTTTGCTGATTTTCAATACCAATCGTGCCAAGACAAATGCGGTCGATTCAGTCCAATTCCGAGCTCTCTAACTCTTTTAGGAGCTTCATACAATCACTTTCAAGCAACACATAGAAAATCCGTACATGCAGACGGTCAGACGGTCAGACTGTCAGACGGTCAGACGGACAGACGGACATGTCTTTTTTTCATCTCCTATTCATAAGGATCCAGAATAACTAACTTTATTTCGCCGCAAATGAATATTGTAGAAGTTACAAAAATCTGGACAAACCTATATATACCCTTTACCATTTTTGGTGAAGGGTATAAAAATTAGTTCATTTTTAGAGTTCATGATTTTCGAGTTTTTCACCTCGAGTCGTCACAAGTCAAAAATCTCGAAAATTTTCACCTGTCCCAAAATTCCCCAAATTACGCCAAAATAATCATATATATATATACAAAAATCAGCCCATTTTTATAGTTCATGATTTTCGAGTTTTTTACCTCGAGTCGTCACAAGTCAAAACTCTTGAAAATGTTCACTTCTCCCAAAATTCCACAAATTTTGCCCAGCGTTAAAAAAAAAGAGTTCATGATTTTTGAGTTTTTCACTTTGAGTCGTCACAAATCAAAAATCTTGAAAATTTTTACCTCTCCCAAAATTTCCCAAATTTTGCACAGCGGTAGATTACGCCAAAATAATCATATACAAAAAAAGTCAGTCCATTTTTAGAGTTAATGATTTTGGAGTTTTTCACCTCGAGTTGTCACAAGTCAAAAATTTCGAAAATTTTCACTTCTCCCAAAATTCCACAAATTTTGCACAGCGTTAAATTACGCCAAAATAATCATTTACTAAAAAAATCATCCTATTTTTAGAGTTCATGAGTTTCGAGTTTTTCACCTCAAGTGTCAAAAATCAAAAATCTCGAAAATTTACACCTCTCCTAAAATTCCCCAAATTTTGCACAGCGTTAAATTACGCCAAAATAATTATATACTACAAAAATCAGCCTATTTTTAGAGTTCATGATTTTCGAGTTTTTCACCTCGTGTCGTCACAAGTAAAAAATCTTGAAAATTTTCACCTCTCTCAAAATTTCCCAAATTTTGCACAGCGTTAAATTACGCCAAAATAATCATATACTAAAAAAATTTGCCAATTTTTATTTAAAGTTGGTGATTTTCGAGTTTTTAACCTCGAGCCGTCAAAAGTCAAAAATCTTGAAAATTTTCACCTCTTCCAAAATTCCCCAAATTTTGCACAGCGTTAGATTACGCCAAAATAATCATATACTAAAAAAATCAGCCCATTTTTAGAGTTCATGATTTTGGAGTCTTTCACCACGAGTTGTCGTCACAAGTCAAAAATCTCGAAAATTTTCACCTCTCCCAAAATTCCCAAAATTTTGCACAGCGTTAAATTATGCCAAAATAATCATATAATACAAAAATCAGCCAATTTTTATTTAGAGTTCATGATTTTCGAGTTTTTCACCTAGAGTCGTCACAAGTAAAAAATCTTGAAAATTTTTACCTCTCCCAAAATTCCCGAAATTTTGCACAGCGTTAAATTACGCCAAAATAATCATATACTACAAAAAACAGTCCATTTTTAGAGTTCATGATTTTCGAGTTTTTCACCTCGAGTCGTCACAAGTCAAAAATCTTGAAAATTTTCACTTCTCCCAAAATTCCACACATTTTGCACAGCGTTAAATTACGCCAAAATAATCATATACTAAAAAAATCAGATTATTTGTAGAGTTCATGATTTCTGAGTTTTTCACCTCGAGTCGTCATAAGTCAAAAATTTTGAAAATTTTCACCTCTCTCAAAATTCCCCAAATTTTGCACAGCGTTAAATTACGCCAAAATAATCATATACTACAAAAATCAGCCTATTTTTAGAGTTCATGATTTTCGAGTTTTTCACATCGAGTCGTCACAAATCAAAAATCTTGAAAATTTTTACCTCTCCCAAAATTCCCCAAATTTTGCACAGCGTAAGATTACGCCAAAATAATCATATACAAATAAAGTCAGTCCATTTTTAGAGTTAATGATTTTGGAGTTTTTCACCTCGAGTTGTCACATTCCCCAAATTTTGCACAGCTTTAAATTACGCCAAAATAATCATATACTAAAAAAATCAGGTTATTTGTAGAGTTCATGATTTTTGAGTTTTTCACTTCGAGTCGTCTCACAAATCAAAAACCTTGAAAATTTTAACCTCTCCCAAAATTCCCCAAATTTTGCACAGCGTTAAATTACGCCAAATAATCATATACTAAAAAAATCATCCCATTGTTAGAGTTCATGAGTTTCGAGTTTTTCACCTCGAGTTGTCCCAAATCAAAAATCTCGAAAATTTACACCTCTCCCAAAATTCCCCAAATTTTGCACAGCGTTAAATTACGCCAAATAATCATATACTAAAAAAATCATCCCATTTTTAGAGTTCATGAGTTTCGAGTTTTTCACCTCGAATCGTCACAAGTCAAAAATCTCGAAAATGTTCACCTCTCCCAAAATTCCCCAAATTTTGCACAGCGTTAAATTACGCCAAAATAATCGTATACTAAAAAAATCATCCCATTTTTAGAGTTCATGAGTTTCGAGTTTTTCACCTCGAGTTGTCACAAATCAAAAATCTCGAAAATTTACACCTCTCCCAAAATTCCCCAAATTTTGCACAGCGTTAAATTACGCCAAAATAATCATATACTAAAAAAATCAGATTATTTGTAGAGTTCATGATTTTCGAGTTTTTTACCTCGAGTCGTCACAAGTCAAAACTCTTGAAAATTTTCACCTCTCCCAAAATTCCCCAAATTTTGCACAGCGTTAGATTACACCAAAATAATCATATACTAAAAAAATTAGCCCATTTTTAGAGTTCATGAATTTGGAGTATTTCACCTCGTGTTGTCACAAGTCAAAAATTTCGAAAAGGCTCACCTCTCCCAAAATTCCAAAAATGTTGCACAGCGTTAAATTACGCTAAAATAATCACATACTACAAAAATCAGCCACTTTTTAAAGTTCATGATTTTTGAGTTTTTTACCTTGAGTCGTCACAAGTCAAAACTCTCGAAAATTTTAGCTCTCCCAAAATTCCCCAAATTTTGCACAGCGTTAAATTACGCCAGAATAATCATATACTAAAAAAATCATCCCATTTTTAGAGTTCATGAGTTTCGAGTTTTTCACCTCGAGTTTTCACAAATCAAAAATCCCGAAAATTTACACCTCTCCCAAAATTCCCCAAATTTTGCACAGCGTTAAATTATGCCAAAATAATCATATACTAAAAAATTAGATTATTGGTAGAGTTCATGATTTTCGAGTTTTTCACTTCGGGTCGTCTCACAAATCAAAAATCTTGAAAATTTTAAGCTCTCCTAAAATTCATAACATTTTGCACAGCGTTAGATTACGCCAAAAAAAATAATCATATTCTACAAAAATCAGCCCATTTTTAGAATTCATAATTTTCGAGTTTTTCACCTCGTGTCGTCACAAGTCAAAAATCTTGAAAATTTTCCCCTCTCCCAAAATTCCCAAAATTTTGCACAGCGTTAAATTACGCCAAAATAATCATATATTAAAAAAATCAGTTCATTTTTAGAATTCATGATTTTCGAGTTTTTCACCTCGAGTCGTCACAAGTCAAAAATCTCGAAAATTTTAACCTCTCCCAAAATTCCCCAAATTTTGCACAGCGTTAGATTACGTCAAAATAATCATATACTAAAAAAATCAGCCAATTTTTATTTAGAGTTTATGATTTTTGAGTTTTTCACCTCGAGTCGTCAAAAAAAGTCAAAAATCTTGAAAATTTTCCTTTCTCCCAAAATTCCCAAAATTTTGCACAGCGTTAAATTACGCCAAAATAATCATATACTAAAAAATAAGTTCATTTTTAGAGTTCATGATTTTCGAGTTTTTCACATCGAGTCGTCACAAGTCAAAAATCTCGAAAATTTTCACCTCTCCCAAAATTCCCCAAATTTTGCACAGCGTTAAAAACAAAAGAGTTCATGATTTTCGAGTTTTTCACCTTGAGTCGTCACAAATCAAAAATCTTGAAAATTTTTACCTCTCCCAAAATTTCCCAAATTTTGCACAGCGGTAGATTACGCCAAAATAATCATATACAAAAAAAGTCAGTCCATTTTTAGAGTTAATGATTTTGGAGTTTTTCACCTCGAGTTGTCACAAGTCAAAAATTTCGAAAATTTTCACTTCTCCCAAAATTCCACAAATTTTGCACAGCGTTAAATTACGCTAAAATAATCACATACTACAAAAATCAGCCCATTTTTATAGTTCATGATTTTCGAGCTTTTTACCTCGAGTCGTCACAAGTCAAAACTCTTGAAAATTTTACCTCTCCCAAAATTCCCCAAATTTTGCACAGCGTTAAATTACGCCAAAATAATCATATACTAAAATAATCATCCCATTTTTAGAGTTCATGAGTTTCGAGTTTTTCACCTCGAGTTGTCACAAATCAAAAATCTCGAAAATTTACACCTCTCCCAAAATTCCCCAAATTTGGCACAGCGTTAAATTACGCCAAAATAATCATATACTAAAAAAATCAGATTATTTGTAGAGTTCATGATTTCTGAGTTTTTCACCTCGAGTCGTCATAAGTCAAAAATTTTGAAAATTTTCACCTCTCTCAAAATTCCCCAAATTTTGCACAGCGTTAAATTACGCCAAAATAATCATATACTACAAAAATCAGCCTATTTTTAGAGTTCATGATTTTCGAGTTTTTCACATCGAGTCGTCACAAATCAAAAATCTTGAAAATTTTTACCTCTCCCAAAATTCCCCAAATTTTGCACAGCGTAAGATTACGCCAAAATAATCATATACAAATAAAGTCAGTCCATTTTTAGAGTTAATGATTTTGGAGTTTTTCACCTCGAGTTGTCACAAGTCAAAAATTTTGAAAATTTTCACTTCTCCCAAAATTCCACAAATTTTGCACAGCGTTAAATTACGCTAAAATAATCACATACTACAAAAATCAGCCCATTTTTATAGTTCATGATTTTCGAGCTTTTTACCTCGAGTCGTCACAAGTCAAAACTCTTGAAAATTTTACCTCTCCCAAAATTCCCCAAATTTTGCACAGCGTTAAATTACGCCAAAATAATAATATACTAAAAAAAATCATCCCACTTTTAGACTTCATGAGTTTCGAGTTTTTCACCTCGAGTTGTCACATTCCCCAAATTTTGCACAGCTTTAAATTACGCCAAAATAATCATATACTAAAAAAATCAGATTATTTGTAGAGTTCATGATTTTTGAGGTTTTCACTTCGAGTCGTCTCACAAATCAAAAACCTTGAAAATTTTAACTTCTCCCAAAATTCCCCAAATTTTGCACAGCGTTAAATTACGCCAAATAATCATATACTAAAAAAATCATCCCATTGTTAGAGTTCATGAGTTTCGAGTTTTTCACCTCGAGTTGTCCCAAATCAAAAATCTCGAAAATTTACACCTCTCCCAAAATTCCCCAAATTTTGCACAGCGTTAAATTACGCCAAATAATCATATACTAAAAAAATCATCCCATTTTTAGAGTTCATGAGTTTCGAGTTTTTCACCTCGAATCGTCACAAGTCAAAAATCTCGAAAATGTTCACCTCTCCCAAAATTCCCCAAATTTTGCACAGTGTTTAATTACGCCAAAATAATCGTATACTAAAAAAATCAGCCAATTTTTATTTAGAGTTCATAATTTTCGAGTTTTTCACCTCGAGTCGTCACAAGTCAAATATCTTGAAAATTTTCACATCTCACAAAATTCCCCAAAATTTGCACAGCGTTACATTACGCCAAAATTATCATATACTAAAAAATTAGTTAATTTTTAGAGTTCATGATTGTCGAGTTTTTCACCTCGAGTCGTCACAGGTCAAAAATCTCGAAAATTTTCACCTGTCCCAAAATTCCCCAAATTTTGCACAGCGTTAAATTACGCCAAAATAATCATATACCACAAAAATTAGCCTATTTTTAAAGTTCATGATTTTCGAGTTTTTTACCTCCAGTTGTCACAAGTCAAAAATCTTGAAAATTTTCACCTCTCCCAAAATTCCCCAAATTTTGCACAGCGTTAGATTACGCCAAAATAATCATATACTAAAAAAATTAGCCCATTTTTAGAGTTCATGATTTTGGAGTATTTCACCTCGTGTTGTCACAAGTCAAAAATTTCGAAAATTTTCACTTCTCCCAAAATTCCACAAATTTTGCACAGGGTTAAATTACGCTAAAATAATCACATACTACAAAAATCAGCCCATTTTTATAGTTCATGATTTTCGAGTTTTTTACCTCGAGTCGTCACAAGTCAAAACTCTTGAAAATTTTACCTCTCCCAAAATTCCCCAAATTTTGCAAAGCGTTAAATTACGCCAAAATAATCATATACTAAAAAAATCATCCCATTTTTAGAGTTCATGAGTTTCGAGTTTTTCACCTCGAGTTGTCACAAATCAAAAATCTCGAAAATTTACACCTCTCCCAAAATTCCCCAAATTTTGCACAGCGTTAAATTACGCCAAAATAATCATATACTAAAAAAATCAGATTATTTGTAGAGTTCATGATTTTCGAGTTTTTTACCTCGAGTCGTCACAAGTCAAAACTCTTGAAAATTTTACATCTCCCAAAATTCCCCAAATTTTGCACAGCGTTAAATTACGCTTAAATAATCATATACTAAAAAAATCATCCCATTGTTAGAGTTCATGAGATTCGAGTTTTTCACCTTGAGTTGTCCCAAATCAAAAATCTCGAAAATTTACACCTCTCCCAAAATTCCCCAAATTTTGCACAGAGTTAAATTACGCCAAATAATCATATACTAAAAAAATCATCCCATTTTTAGAGTTCATGGGTTTCGAGTTTTTCACCTCGAATCGTCACAAGTCAAAAATCTCGAAAATGTTCACCTCTCCCAAAATTCCCCAAAAATTGCACAGCGTTAAATTACGCCAAAATAATCGTATACTAAAAAAATCAGCCAATTTTTATTTAGAGTTCATAATTTTCGAGGTTTTCATCTCGAGTCGTCACAAGTCAAAAATCTTGAAAATTTTCAAATCTCACAAAATTTCCCAAAATTTGCACAGTGTTAGATTACGCCAAAATAATCATATACTAAAAAATTAGTTCATTTTTAGAGTTCATGATTTTCGAGTTTTTCACCTCGAGTTGTCAAAAGTCAAAAATCCCGAAAATTTTCACCTGTCCCAAAATTCCCCAAATTTTGCACAGCGTTAAATTACGCTAAAATAATCACATACTACAAAAATCAGCCCATTTTTATAGTTCATGATTTTCGAGCTTTTTACCTCGAGTCGTCACAAGTCAAAACTCTTGAAAATTTTACCTCTCCCAAAATTCCCCAAATTTTGTACAGCGTTAAATTACGCCAAAATAATAATATACTAAAAAAAATCATCCCATTTTTAGACTTCATGAGTTTCGAGTTTTTCACCTCGAGTTGTCACATTCCCCAAATTTTGCACAGCTTTAAATTACGCCAAAATAATCATATACTAAAAAAATCAGATTATTTGTAGAGTTCATGATTTTTGAGTTTTTCACTTCGAGTCGTCTCACAAATCAAAAACCTTGAAAATTTTAACCTCTCCCAAAATTCCCCAAATTTTGCACAGCGTTAAATTACGCCAAATAATCATATACTAAAAAAATCATCCCATTGTTAGAGTTCATGAGTTTCGAGTTTTTCACCTCGAGTTGTCCCAAATCAAAAATCTCGAAAATTTACACCTCTCCCAAAATCCCCCAAATTTTGCACAGCGTTAAATTACGCCAAATAATCATATACTAAAAAAATCATCCCATTTTTAGAGTTCATGAGTTTCGAGCTTTTCACCTCGAATCGTCACAAGTCAAAAATCTCGAAAATGTTCACCTCTCCCAAAATTCCCCAAATTTTGCACAGTGTTAAATTACGCCAAAATAATCGTATACTAAAAAAATCAGCCAATTTTTATTTAGAGTTCATAATTTTCGAGTTTTTCACCTCGAGTTGTCACAAGTCAAATATCTTGAAAATTTTCACATCTCACAAAATTCCCCAAAATTTGCACAGCGTTACATTACGCCAAAATAATCATATACTAAAAAATTAGTTAATTTTTAGAGTTCATGATTTTCGAGTTTTTCACCTCGAGTCGTCACAGGCCAAAAATCTCGAAAATTTTCACCTGTCCCAAAATTCCCCAAATTTTGCACAGTGTTAAATTACGCCAAAATAATCGTATACTAAAAAAATCAGCCAATTTTTATTTAGAGTTCATAATTTTCGAGTTTTTCACCTCGAGTCGTCACAAGTCAAATATCTTGAAAATTTTCACATCTCACAAAATTCCCCAAAATATGCACAGCGTTACATTACGCCAAAATAATCATATACTAAAAAATTAATTAATTTTTAGAGTTCATGATTTTCGAGTTTTTCACCTCGAGTCGTCACAGGTCAAAAATCTCGAAAATTTTCACCTGTCCCAAAATTCCCCAAATTTTGCACAGCGTTAAATTACGCCAAAATAATCATATACCACAAAAATTAGCCTATTTTTAAAGTTCATGATTTTCGAGTTTTTTACCTCCATGTCACAAGTCAAAAATCTTGAAAATTTTCACCTCTCCCAAAATTCCCCAAATTTTGCACAGCGTTAGATTACGCCAAAATAATCATATACTAAAAAAATTAGCCCATTTTTAGAGTTCATGATTTTGGAGTATTTCACCTCATGTTGTCACAAGTCAAAAATTTCGAAAATTTTCACTTCTCCCAAAATTCCACAAATTTTGCACAGGGTTAAATTACGCTAAAATAATCACATACTACAAAAATCAGCCCATTTTTATAGTTCATGATTTTCGAGTTTTTTACCTCGAGTCGTCACAAGTCAATACTCTTGAAAATTTTACCTCTCCCAAAATTCCCCAAATTTTGCAAAGCGTTAAATTACGCCAAAATAATCATATACTAAAAAAATCATCCCATTTTTAGAGTTCATGAGTTTCGAGTTTTTCACCTCGAGTTGTCACAAATCAAAAATCTCGAAAATTTACATTTCTCCCAAAATTCCCCAAATTTTGCACAGCGTTAAATTACGCCAAAATAATCATATACTAAAAAAATCAGATTATTTGTAGAGTTCATGATTTTCGAGTTTTTTACCTCGAGTCGTCACAAGTCCAAACTCTTGAAAATTTTACATCTCCCAAAATTCCCCAAATTTTGCACAGCGTTAAATTACGCTTAAATAATCATATACTAAAAAAATCATCCCATTGTTAGAGTTCATGAGTTTCGAGTTTTTCACCTCGAGTTGTCCCAAATCAAAAATCTCGAAAATTTACACCTCTCCCAAAATTCCCCAAATTTTGCACAGCGTTAAATTACGCCAAATAATCATATACTAAAAAAATCATCCCATTTTTAGAGTTCATGGGTTTCGAGTTTTTCACCTCGAATCGTCACAAGTCAAAAATCTCGAAAATGTTCACCTCTCCCAAAATTCCCCAAAAATTGCACAGCGTTAAATTACGCCAAAATAATCGTATACTAAAAAAATCAGCCAATTTTTATTTAGAGTTCATAATTTTCGAGGTTTTCATCTCGAGTCGTCACAAGTCAAAAATCTTGAAAATTTTCAAATCTCACAAAATTTCCCAAAATTTGCACAGTGTTAGATTACGCCAAAATAATCATATACTAAAAAATTAGTTCATTTTTAGAGTTCATGATTTTCGAGTTTTTCACCTCGAGTCGTCAAAAGTCAAAAATCTCGAAAATTTTCACCTGTCCCAAAATTCCCCAAATTTTGCACAGCGTTAAATTACGCCAAAATAATCATATACTACAAAAATTAGCCTATTTTTAAAGTTCATGATTTTCGAGCTTTTTACCTCCAGTTGTCACAAGTAAAAAATCTTGAAAATTTTCACCTCTCCCAAAAGTCCCCAAATTTTGCACAGCGTTAGATTACGCCAAAATAATCATATACTAAAAAAATTGGCCCATTTTTAGAGTTCATGATTTTGGAGTTTTTCACCTCGAGTTGTCACAACTCAAAAATTTCGAAAATTTTCACTTCTCCCAAAATTCCACAAATTTTGCACAGCGTTAAATTACGCTAAATTAATCACATACTACAAAAATCAGCCCATTTTTATAGTTCATGATTTTCGAGTTTTTTACCTCGAGTCGTCACAAGTCAAAACTCTTGAAAATTTTACCTCTCCCAAAATTCCCCAAATTTTGCACAGCGTTAAATTACGCCAAAAAAATCATATACTAAAAAAATCATCCCATTTTTAGAGTTCATTAGTTTCGAGGTTTTCACCTCGAGTTGTCACAAATCAAAAATCTCGAAAATTTACACCTCTCCCAAAATTCCCCAAATTTTGCACAGCGTTAAATTATGCCAAAATAATCATATACTAAAAAAATCAGATTATTTGTAGAGTTCATGATTTTTGAGTTTTTAACTTCGAGTCGTCTCACAAATCAAAAATCTTGAAAATTTTAACCTCTCCCAAAATTCCCCAAATTTTGCATAGCGTTAAATTACGCTAAAATAATCACATACTACAAAAATCAGCCCATTTTTATAGTTAATGATTTTGGAGTTTTTTACCTCGAGTCGTCACAAGTCAAAACTCTTGAAAATTTTACCTCTCTCAAAATTCCCCAAATTTTGCACAGCGTTAAATTACGCCAAAATAATCATATACTAAAAAAATCAGATTATTTGTAGAGTTCATGATTTTCGAGTTTTTTACCTCGAGTCGTCACAAGTCAAAACTCTTGAAAATTTTACATCTCCCAAAATTCCCCAAATTTTGCACAGGGTTAAATTACGCCAAAATAATCATATACTAAAAAAATCATCCCATTTTTAGAGTTCATGAGTTTCGAGGTTTTCACCTCGAGTTGTCACAAATCACAAATCTCGAAAATTTTACCTCTCCCAAAATTCCCCAAATTTTGCACAGCGTTAAATTACGCCAAAATAATCATATACTAAAAAAATCAGATTATTTGTAGAGTTCATGATTTTTGAGTTTTTCACTTCGAGTCGTCTCACAAATCAAAAATCTTGAAAATTTTAACCTCTCCCAAAATTCCCCAAATTTTGCATAGCGTTAAATTACGCTAAAATAATCACATACTACAAAAATCAGCCCATTTTTATAGTTAATGATTTTGGAGTTTTTTACCTCGAGTCGTCAAAAGTCAAAACTCTTGAAAATTTTACCTCTCCCAAAATTCCCCAAATTTTGCACAGCGTTAAATTACGCCAAAATAATCATATACTAAAAAAATCAGATTATTTGTAGAGTTCATGATTTTCGAGTTTTTTACCTCAAGTCGTCACAAGTCAAAACTCTTGAAAATTTTACATCTCCCAAAATTCCCCAAATTTTGCACAGGGTTAAATTACGCCAAAATAATCATAAACTAAAAAAATCATCCCATTTTTAGAGTTCATGAGTATCGAGGTTTTCACCTCGAGTTGTCACAAATCAAAAATCTCGGAAATTTTACCTCTCCCAAAATTCCCCAAATTTTGCACAGCGTTAAATTACGCCAAAATAATCATATACTAAAAAAATCATCCCATTGTTAGAGTTCATGAGTTTCGAGTTTTTCACCTCGAGTTGTCCCAAATCAAAAATCTCGAAAATTTACACCTCTCCCAAAATTCCCCAAATTTTGCACAGCGTTAAATTACGCCAAATAATCATATACTAAAAAAATCATCCCATTTTTAGAGTTCATGCGTTTCGAGTTTTTCACCTCGAATCGTCACAAGTCAAAAATCTCGAAAATGTTCACCTCTCCCAAAATTCCCCAAATTTTGCACAGCGTTAAATTACGCCAAAATAATCGCATACTAAAAAAATCAGCCAATTTTTATTTAGAGTTCATAATTTTCGAGTTTTTCAACTCGAGTCGTCACAAGTCAAAAATCTTGAAAATTTTCAAATCTCACAAAATTTCCCAAAATTTGCACAGTGTTAGATTACGCCAAAATAATCATATACTAAAAAATTAGTTCATTTTTAGAGTTCATGATTTACGAGTTTTTCACCTCGAGTCGTCACAAGTCAAAAATCTCGAAAATTTTCACCTGTCCCAAAATTCCCCAAATTTTGCACAGCGTTAAATTACGCCAAAATAATCATATACTACAAAAATTAGCCTATTTTTAAAGTTCATGATTTTCGAGTTTTTTACCTCCAGTTGTCACTAGTCAAAAATCTTGAAAATTTTCACCTCTCCCAAAATTACCCAAATTTTGCACAGCGTTAGATTACGCCAAAATAATCATATACTAAAAAAATTAGCCCATTTTTAGAGTTCATGATTTTGGAGTTTTTCACCTCGAGTTGTCACAAGTCGAAAATTTCGAAAATTTTCACTTCTCCCAAAATTCCATAAATTTTGCAAAGCGTTAAATTACGCTAAAATAATCACATACTACAAAAATCAGCCCATTTTTATAGTCCATGATTTTCGAGTTTTTTACCTCGAGTCGTCACAAGTCAAAACTCTTGAAAATTTTACCTTTCCCATAATTCCACAAATTTTGCACAGCGTTAAATTACGCCAAAATAATCATATACTAAAAAAATCATCCTATTTTTAGAGTTCATGAGTTTCGAGTTTTTCACCTCGAGTTGTCCCAAATCAAAAATCTCGAAAATTTACACCTCACCCAAAATTCCCCAAATTTTGCACAGCGTTAAATTACGCCAAAATATTCGTATACTAAAAAATTCAGCCAATTTTTATTTAGAGTTCATAATTTTCGAGTTTTTCACCTCGAGTCGTCACAAATCAAAAATCTTGAAAATTTTCAAATCTCACAAAATTCCCCAAAATTTGCACAGCGTTAGATTACGCCAAAATAATCATATACTAAAAAAATCAGATTATTTGTAGAGTTCATGATTTTTGAGTTTTTCACTTCGAGTCGTCTCACAAATCAAAAATCTTGAAAATTTTAACCTCTCCCAAAAATTCCCCAAATTTTGCACAGCGTTAAATTACTCTAAAATAATCACATACTACAAAAATCAGCCTATTTTTATAGTTCATGATTTTCGAGTTTTTTACCTCGAGTCGTCACAAGTCAAAACTCTTGAAAATTTTACATCTCCCAAAATTCCCCAAATTTTGCACGGCGTTAAATTACGCCAAAATAATCATATACTAAAAAAATCATCCTATTTTTAGAGTTCATGAGTATCAAGTTTTTCCCCTCAAGTTGTCACAATAAAAAAATCTAGAAAATTTACACCTCTCCCAAAATTCCCCAAATTTTGCACAGCGTTAAATTACGCCAAAATAATCATATACTAAAAAAATCATCCCATTGTTAGAGTTCATGAGTTTCGAGTTTTTCACCTCCAGTTGTCACAAATCAAAAATCTCGAAAATTTACACCTCTCCTAAAATTCACCAAATTTTGCACAGCGTTAGATTACGCCAAAATAATCATATACTAAAAAAATTAGCCCATTTTTAGAGTTCATGATTTTGGAGTTTTTCACCTCGAGTTGTCACAAGTCAAAAATCTCGAAAATTTTCACCTCTCCCAAAATTCCCCAAATTTTGCACAGCGTTAGATTATGCCAATATAATCATATACTACAAAAATCAGCCCATTTTTAGAGTTGATGATTTGCGAGTTTTTCACCTCCAGTCGTCACAAGTCAAAAATCTCGAAAATTTTCACCTCTCCTAAAATTCCCCAAATTTTGCACAGCGTTAAATTACGCTAAAATAATCACATACTACAAAAATCAGCCCATTTTTATAGTTCATGATTTTCGAGTTTTTTACCTCGATTCGTCACAAGTCAAAACTCTTGAAAATTTTACCTCTCCCAAAATTCCCCAAATTTTGCACAGCGTTAAATTACGCCAAAATAATCATTTACTAAAAAATCAGATTATTTGTAGAGTTCATGATTTTCGAGTTTTTCACTTCGACTCGTCTCACAAATCAAAAATCTTGAAAATTTTAACCTCTCCCAAATTCCCCAAATTTTGCATAGCGTTAAATTACGCCAAATAATCATATACTAAAAAAATCATCAGATTTTTAGAGTTCATGAGTTTCGAGTTTTTCACCTCGAATCGTCACAAGTCAAAAATCTCGAAAATTTTCACCTCTCCCAAAATTCCCCAAATTTTGCACAGCGTTAAATTACGCCAAAATAATTGTATACTAAAAAAATCAGCAAATTTTTATTTAGAGTTCATGATTTTCGAGTTTTTCACCTCGAGTCGTCACAAGTCAAAAATCTTGAAAATTTTCACCTCTCACAAAATTCGCCAAAATTTGCACAGCGTTAGATTACGCCAAAATAATCATATACTAAAAAAATCGTCCCATTGTTAGAGTTCATGAGTTTCGAGTTTTTCACCTCGAGTTGTCACAAATCACAAATCTCGAAAATTTACACCTCTCCCAAAATTCCCCAAATTTTGCACAGCGTTAAATTACACCAAAAAAAATCATATACTACAAAAATCAGCCTATTTTTAGAGTTCATGATTTTCGAGTTTTTCACCTCGAGTCGTCACAAGTCAAAACCTTTGAAAATTTTACCTCTCCCAAAATTCCTCAAATTTTGCACAGCGTTAAATTACGCCAAAATAATCATATACTAAAAAAATTATACCATTTTTAGAGCTCATGAGTTTCGAGTTTTTCACCTCGAGTCGTCACAAGTCAAAACTCTTGAAAATTTTACCTCTCCCAAAATTCCCCAAAATTTGCACAGCGTTAGATTACGCCAAAATAATCATATACTAAAAAATAAGTTCATTTTTAGAGTTTATGATTTTGGAATTTTTCACCTCGAGTTGTCACAAGTCAAAAATCTCGAAAATGTTCACCTCTCCCAAAATTCCAAAAATGTTGCACAGCGTTAAATTACGCTAAAATAATCACATACTACAAAAATCAGCCCATTTTTATAGTTCATGATTTTCGAGTTTTTTACCTTGAGTCGTCACAAGTCAAAACTCTCGAAAATTTTAGCTCTCCAAAAATTCCCCAAATTTTGCACAGCGTTAAATTACGCCAAAATAATCATATACTAAAAAAATCACCCCATTTTTAGAGTTCATGAGTTTCGAGTTTTTCACCTCGAGTTGTCACAAATCAAAAATCCCGAAAATTTACACCTTTCCCAAAATTCCCCCAATTTTGCACAGCGTTAAATTATGCCAAAATAATCATATACTAAAAAATTAGATTATTGGTAGAGTTCATGATTTTCGAGTTTTTACTTCGAGTCGTCTCACAAATCAAAAATCTTGAAAATTTTAAGCCCTCCTAAAATTCATAAAATTTTGCACAGAATTAGATTACGCCAAAGAAAATAATCATATACTACAAAAATCAGCCCATTTTTAGAGTTCATAATTTTTGAGTTTTTCACCTCGTGTCGTCACAAGTCAAAAATCTTGAAAATTTTCCCCTCTCCCAAAATTCCCAAAATTTTGCACAGCGTTAAATTACGCCAAAATAATCATATACTAAAAAAATTAGTTCATTTTTAGAATTCATGATTTTCGAGTTTTTCACCTCGAGTTGTCACAAGTCAAAAATCTCAAAAATTTTCACCTCTCCCAAAATTCCCCAAATTTTGCACAGCGTTAAAAAAAAAGAGTTCATGATTTTCGAGTTTTTCACCTTGAGTCGTCACAAATCAAAAATCTTGAAAATTTTTACCTCTCCCAAAATTTCCCAAATTTTGCACAGCGGTAGATTACGCCAAAATAATCATATACAAAAAAAGTCAGTCCATTTTTAAAGATAATGATTTTGGAGTTTTCACCTCGAGTTGTCACAAGTCAAAAATTTCGAAAATTTTCACTTCTCCCAAAATTCCACAAATTTTGCACAGCGTTAAATTACGCCAAAATAATCATTTACTAAAAAAATCATCCTATTTTTAGAGTTCATTAGTTTCGAGTTTTTCACCTCAAGTTGTCAAAAATCAAAAATCTCGAAAATTTACACCTCTCCTAAAATTCCCCAAATTTTGCACAGCGTTAAATTACGCCAAAATAATCATATACTAAAAAAATCATCCCATTGTTAGAGTTCATGAGTTTCGAGTTTTTCACCTCGAGTTGTCCCAAATCAAAAATCTCGAAAATTTACACCTCTCCCAAAATTCCCCAAATTTTGCACAGCGTTAAATTACGCCAAATAATCATATACTAACAAAATCATCCCATTGTTAGAGTTCATGAGTTTCGAGTTTTTCACCTCGAGATGTCCCAAATCAAAAATCTCGAAGACTTACACCTCTCCGAAAATTCCCCAAATTTTGCACAGCGTTAAATTAAGCCAAAATAATCGTATACTAAAAAAATCAGCCAATTTTTATTTAGAGTTCATAATTTTCGAGTTTTTCACCTCGAGTCGTCACAAGTCAAAAATCTTAAAAATTTTCAAATCTCACAAAATTCCCCAAAATTTGCACAGTGTTAGATTACGCCAAAATAATCATATACTAAAAAATTAGTTCATTTTTAGAGTTCATGATTTTCGAGTTTTTCACCTCGAGTCGTCACAAGTCAAAAATCTCGAAAATTTTCACCTGTACCAAAATTCCCCAAATTACGCCAAAATAATCATATATATATACAAAAATCAGCCCATTTTTATAGTTCATGATTTTCGAGTTTTTTACCTCGAGTCGTCACAAGTCAAAACTCTTGAAAATTTTACCTCTCCCAAAATTCCCCAAATTTTCCACAGCGTTAAATTACGACAAAATAATCATATACTAAAAAAATCATCCCATTTTTAGAGTTCATGAGTTTCGAGTTTTTCACCTCGAGTTGTCACAAATCAAAAATCTCGAATATTTACACCTCTCCCAAAATTCCCCAAATTTTGCACAGCGTTATATTACGCCAAAATAATCATATACTACAAAAATCAGCCCATTTTTAGAGTTCATGATTCTGAAGTTTTTCACGTCGAGTTGTCACAAGTAAATAATCTCGAAAATTTTCACCTCTCCCAAAATTCCTCAAATTTTACACAGCGTTAGATTACGCCAAAAAAAATAATCATATACTAAAAAAAATCTTGAAAATTTTCCCTTCTCCCAAAATTACCAAAATTTTGCACAGCGTTAAATTACGCCAAAATAATCATATACTAAAAAATAAGTTCATTTTTAGAGGTCATGATTTTCGAGTTTTTCACCTCGTGTCGTCACAAGTCAAAAATCTTGAAAATTTTCACCTCTCTCAAAATTCCCCAAATTTTGCACAGCGTTAAATTACGCCAAAATAATCATATACTACAAAAATCAGCCTATTTTTAGAGTTCATGATTTTCGAGTTTTTCAGCTCGAATCGTCACAAATCAAAAATCTTAAAAATTTTTACCTCTCCCAAAATTCCCCAAATTTTGCACAGCGTAAGATTACGCCAAAATAATCACATACTACAAAAATCAGCCCATTTTTATAGTTCATAATTTTCGAGTTTTTTACCTCGAGTCGTCACAAGTCAAAACTCTTGAACATTTTACCTCTCCCAAAATTCCCCAAATTTTGCACAGCGTTAAATTACTCCAAAATAATCATATACTAAAAAATTAGTTCATTTTTAGAGTTCATGATTTTCGAGTTTTTCACCTCGAGTCGTCACAAGTCAAAAATCTCGAAAATTTTCACCTGTCCCAAAATTCCCCAAATTACGCCAAAATAATCATATATATATACAAAAATCAGCCCATTTTTATAGTTCATGATTTTCGAGTTTTTTACCTCGAGTCGTCACAAGTCAAAACTCTTGAAAATGTTCACTTCTCCCAAAATTCCACAAATTTTGCACAGCGTTAAAAAAAAAGAGTTCATGATTTTTGAGTTTTTCACTTTAAGGCGTCACAAATCAAAAATCTTGAAAATTTTTACCTCTCCCAAAATTTCCCAAATTTTGCACAGCGGTAGATTACGCCAAAATAATCATATACAAAAAAAGTCAGTCCATTTTTAGAGTTAATGATTTTGGAGTTTTTCACCTCGAGTTGTCACAAGTCAAAAATTTCGAAAATTTTCACTTCTCCCAAAATTCCACAAATTTTGCACAGCAATAAATTACGCCAAAATAATCATTTACTAAAAAAGTCATCCTATTTTTAGAGTTCATGAGTTTCGAGTTTTTCACCTCAAGTTGTCAAAAATCAAAAATCTCGAAAATTTACACCTCTCCTAAAATTCCCCAAATTTTGCACAGCGTTAAATTACGCCAAAATAATCATATACTACAAAAATCAGCCTATTTTTAGAGTTCATGATTTTCGAGTTTTTCAGCTCGAATCGTCACAAATCAAAAATCTTGAAAATTTTTACCTCTCCCAAAATTCCCCAAATTTTGCACAGCGTAAGATTACGCCAAAATAATCACATACTACAAAAATCAGCCCATTTTTATAGTTCATAATTTTCGAGTTTTTTACCTCGAATCGTCACAAGTCAAAACTCTTGAAAATTTTACCTCTCCCAAAATTCCCCAAATTTTGCACAGCGTTAAATTACGCCAAAATAATCATATACTAAAAAATAAGTTCATTTTTAGAGTTCATGATTTTCGAGTTGTTCACCTTGAGTTGTCACAAGTCAAAAATTTCGAAAATTTTCACTTCTCCCAAAATTCCACAAATTTTGCACAGCGTTAAATTACGCTAAAATAATCACATACTACAAAAATCAGCCCATTTTTATAGTTCATGATTTTCGAGTTTTTCAGCTCGAGTCGTCACAAGTCAAAACTCTTGAAAATTTTACCTCTCCCAAAATTCCCAAAATTTTGCACAGCGTTAAATTACGCCAAAATAATCATATACTAAAAAATAAGTTCATTTTTAGAGTTTATGATTTTCGAGTTTTTCACATCGAGTTGTCACAAGTCAAAAATCTCGTAAATTTTCACCTCTCCTAAAATTCCCCAAATTTTGCACAGCGTTAAAAAAAGAGTTCATGATTTTCGAGTTTTTCACCTTGAGTCGTCACAAATCAAAAATCTTGAAAATTTTTACCTCTCCCAAAATTTCCCAAATTTTGCACAGCGGTAGATTACGCCAAAATAATCATATACAAAAAAAGTCAGTCCATTTTTAGAGTTAATGATTTTGGAGTTTTTCACCTCGAGTTGTCACAAGTCAAAAATTTCGAAAATTTTCACTTCTCCCAAAATTCCACACATTTTGCACAGCGTTAAATTACGCCAAAATAATCACTTACTACAAAAATCAGCCCATTTTTATAGTTCATGATTTTCGAGCTTTTTACCTCGAGTCGTCACAAGTCAAAACTCTTGAAAATTTTACCTCTCCCAAAATTCCCCAAATTTTGCACAGCGTTAAATTACGCCAAAATAATCATATACTAAAATAATCATCCCATTTTTAGAGTTCATGAGTTTCGAGTTTTTCACCTCGAGTTGTCACAAATCAAAAATATCGAAAATTTACACCTCTCCCAAAATTCCCCAAATTTGGCACAGCGTTAAATTACGCCAAAATAATCATATACTAAAAAAATCAGATTATTTGTAGAGTTCATGATTTCTGAGTTTTTCACTTCGAGTCGTCATAAGTCAAAAATTTTGAAAATTTTCACCTCTCTTAAAATTCCCCAATTTTTGCACAGCGTTAAATTACGCCAAAATAATCATATACTACAAAAATCAGCCTATTTTTAGAGTTCATGATTTTCGAGTTTTTCACATCGAGTCGTCACAAATCAAAAATCTTGAAAATTTTTACCTCTCCCAAAATTCCCCAAATTTTGCACAGCGTAAGATTACGCCAAAATAATCATATACAAATAAAGTCAGTCCATTTTTAGAGTTAATGATTTTGGAGTTTTTCACCTCGAGTTGTCACAAGTCAAAAATCTCGAGAATGTTCACCTCTCCCAAAATTCCCCAAATTTTGCACAGTGTTAAATTACGCCAAAATAATCGTATACTAAAAAAATCAGCCAATTTTTATTTAGAGTTCATAATTTTCGAGTTTTTCACCTCGAGTCGTCACAAGTCAAATATCTTGAAAATTTTCACATCTTACAAAATTCCCCAAAATTTGCACAGCGTTAGATTACGCCAAAATAATCATATACTAAAAAATTAGTTCATTTTTAGAGTTCATGATTTTCGAGTTTTTCACCTCGAGTTGTCACAGGTCAAAAATCTCGAAAATTTTCACCTGTCCCAAAATTCCCCAAATTTTGCACAGCGTAAGATTACGCCAAAATAATCATATACAAATAAAGTCAGTCCATTTTTAGAGTTAATGATTTTGGAGTTTTTCACCTCGAGTTGTCACAAGTCAAAAATTTCGAAAATTTTCACTTCTCCCAAAATTCCACAAATTTTGCACAGCGTTAAATTACGCTAAAATAATCACATACTACAAAAATCAGCCCATTTTTATAGTTCATGATTTTCGAGCTTTTTACCTCGAGTCGTCGCAAGTCAAAACTCTTGAAAATTTTACCTCTCCCAAAATTCCCCAAATTTTGCACAGCGTTAAATTACGCCAAAATAATAATAAACTAAAAAAAAATCATCCCATTTTTAGAGTTCATGAGTTTCGAGTTTTTCACCTCGAGTTGTCACATTCCCCAAATTTTGCACAGCTCTAAATTAAGCCAAAATAATCAAATACTAAAAAAATCAGATTATTTGTAGAGTTCATGATTTTTGAGTTTTTCACTTCGAGTCGTGTCACAAATCAAAAACCTTGAAAATTTTAACCTCTCCCAAAATTCCCCAAATTTTGCACAGCGTTAAATTACGCCAAATAATCATATACTAAAAAAATCATCCCATTGTTAGAGTTCATGAGTTTCGAGTTTATCACCTCGAGTTGTCCTAAATCAAAAATCTCGAAAATTTACACCTCTCCCAAAATTCCCCAAATTTTGCACAGCGTTAAATTACGCCAAATAATCATATACTAAAAAAATCATCCCATTTTTAGAGTTCATGAGTTTCGAGTTTTTCACCTCGAATCGTCACAAGTCAAAAATCTCGAAAATGTTCACCTCTCCCAAAATTCCCCAAATTTTGCACAGTGTTAAATTACGCCAAAATAATCGTATACTAAAAAAATCATCCCATTTTTAGAGTTCATGAGTTTCGAGTTTTTCACCTCGAGTTGTCACAAATCAAAAATCTCGAAAATTTACACCTCTCCCAAAATTCCCCAAATTTTGCACAGCGTTAAATTACGCCAAAATAATCATATACCAAAAAAATCAGATTATTTGTAGAGTTCATGATTTTCGAGTTTTTTACCTCGAGTCGTCACAAGTCAAAACTCTTGAAAATTTTCACCTCTCCCAAAATTCCCCAAATTTTGCACAGCGTTAGATTACACCAAAATAATCATATACTAAAAAAATTAGCCTATTTTTAGAGTTCATGATTTTGGAGTATTTCACCTCGTGTTGTCACAAGTCAAAAATTTCGAAAAGGTTCACCTCTCCCAAAATTCCCCAAATTTTGCACAGCGTTAAATTACGCCAAATAATCATATACTAAAAAAATCATCCCATTGTTAGAGTTCATGAGTTTCGACTTTTTCACCTCGAGTTGTCCCAAATCAAAAATCTCGTAAATTTACACCTCTCCCAAAATTCACCAAATTTTGCACAGCGTTAAATTACGCCAAATAATCATATACTAAAAAAATCATCCCATTTTTAGAGTTCATGAGTTTCGAGTTTTTCACCTCGAATCGTCACAAGTCAAAAATCTCGAAAATGTTCACCTCTCCCAAAATTTCCCAAATTTTGCACAGTGTTAAATTACGCCAAATAATCGTATACTAAAAAAATCAGCCAATTTTTATTTAGAGTTCATAATTTTCGAGTTTTTCACCTCGAGTCGTCACAAGTCAAATATCTTGAAAATTTTCATATCTTACAAAATTCCCCAAAATTTGCACAGCGTTAGATTACGCCAAAATAATCATATACTAAAAAATTAGTTCATTTTTAGAGTTCATGATTTTCGAGTTTTTCACCTCGAGTTGTCACAGGTCAAAAATCTCGAAAATTTTCACCTGTCCCAAAATTCCCCAAATTTTGCACAGCGTAAGATTACGCCAAAATAATCATATACAAATAAAGTCAGTCCATTTTTAGAGTTAATGATTTTGGAGTTTTTCACCTCGAGTTGTCACAAGTCAAAAATTTCGAAAATTTTCACTTCTCCCAAAATTCCACAAATTTTGCACAGCGTTAAATTACGCTAAAATAATCACATACTACAAAAATCAGCCCATTTTTATAGTTCATGATTTTCGAGCTTTTTACCTCGAGTCGTCACAAGTCAAAACTCTTGAAAATTTTACCTCTCCCAAAATTCCCCAAATTTTGCACAGCGTTAAATTACGCCAAAATAATAATATACTAAAAAAAATCATCCCATTTTTAGAGTTCATGAGTTTCGAGTTTTTCACCTCGAGTTGTCACATCCCCCAAATTTTGCACAGCTTTAAATTACGCCAAAATAATCATATACTAAAAAAATCAGATCATTTGTAGAGTTCATGATTTTTGAGTTTTTCACTTCGAGTCGTCTCACAAATCAAAAACCTTGAAAATTTTAACCTATCCCAAAATTCCCCAAATTTTGCACAGCGTTAAATTACGCCAAATAATCATATACTAAAAAAATCATCCCATTGTTAGAGTTCATGAGTTTCGAGTTTTTCACCTCGAGTTGTCCCAAATCAAAAATCTCGAAAATTTACACCTCTCCCAAAATTCCCCAAATTTTGCACAGCGTTAAATTACGCCAAATAATCATATACTAAAAAAATCATCCCATTTTTAGAGTTCATGAGTTTCGAGTTTTTCACCTCGAATCGTCACAAGTCAAAAATCTCGAAAATGTTCACCTCTCCCAAAATTCCCCAAATTTTGCACAGGGTTAAATTACGCCAAAATAATCGTATACTAAAAAAATCATCCCATTTTTAGAGTTCATGAGTTTCGAGTTTTTCACCTCGAGTTGTCACAAATCAAAAATCTCGAAAATTTACACTTCTCCCAAAATTCCCCAAATTTTGCACAGCGTTAAATTACGCCAAAATAATCATATACTAAAAAAATCAGATTATTTGTAGAGTTCATGATTTTCGAGTTTTTTACCTCGAGTCGTCACAAGTCAAAACTCTTGAAAATTTTCACCTCTCCCAAAATTCCCCAAATTTTGCACAGCGTTAGATTATACAAAAATAATCATATACTAAAAAAATTAGCCCATTTTTAGAGTTCATGATTTTGGAGTATTTCACCTCGTGTTGTCACAAGTCAAAAATTTCGAAAAGGTTCACCTCTCCCAAAATTCCAAAAATGTTGCACAGCGTTAAATTACGCTAAAATAATCACATACTACAAAAATCAGCCCATTTTTATAGTTCATGATTTTCGAGTTTTTTACCTTGAGTCGTCACAAGTCAAAACTCTCGAAAATTTTAGCTCTCCCAAAATTTCCCAAATTTTGCACAGCGTTAAATTACGCCAGAATAATCATATACTAAAAAATTAGATTATTGGTAGAGTTCATGATTTTCGAGTTTTTCACTTCGAGTCGTCTCACAAATCAAAAATCTTGAAAATTTTAAGCTCTCCTAAAATTCATAACATTTTGCACAGCGTTAGATTACGCCAAAAAAAATAATCATATACTACAAAAATCAGCCCATTTTTAGAGTTCATAATTTTTAAGTTTTTCACCTCGTGTCGTCACAAGTCAAAAATCTTGAAAATTTTCCCCTCTCCCAAAATTCCCAAAATTTTGCACAGCGTTAAATTACGCCAAAATAATCATATACTAAAAAAATCAGTTCATTTTTAGAATTCATGATTTTCGAGTTTTTCACCTCGAGTCGTCACAAGTCAAAAATCTCGAAAATTTTAACCTCTCCCAAAATTCCCCAAATTTTGCACAGCGTTAGATTACGTCAAAATAATCATATACTAAAAAATCAGCCAATTTTTATTTAGAGTTTATGATTTTTGAGTTTTTCACCTCGAGTCGTCACAAGTCAAAAATCTTGAAAATTTTCTTTTCTCCCAAAATTCCCAAAATTTTGCACAGCGTTAAATTACATCAAAATAATCATATACTAAAAAATAAGTTCATTTTTAGATTTCATGATTTTCGAGTTTTTCACATCGAGTCGTCACAAGTCAAAAATCTCGAAAATTTTCACCTCTCCCAAAATTCCCCAAATTTTGCACAGCGTTAAAAAAAAAGAGTTCATGATTTTCGAGTTTTTCACCTTGAGTCGTCACAAATCAAAAATCTTGAAAATTTTTACCTCTCCCAAAATGTCCCAAATTTTGCACAGCGGTAGATTACGCCAAAATAATCATATACAAAAAAAGTCAGTCCATTTTTAGAGTTAATGATTTTGGAGTTTTTCACCTCGAGTTGTCACAAGTCAAAAATTTCGAAAATTTTCACTTCTCCCAAAATTCCACAAATTTTGCACAGCGTTAAATTACGCTAAAATAATCACATACTACAAAAATCAGCCCATTTTTATAGTTCATGATTTTCGAGCTTTTTACCTCGAGTCGTCACAAGTCAAAACTCTTGAAAATTTTACCTCTCCCAAAATTCCCCAAATTTTGCACAGCGTTAAATTACGCCAAAATAATCATATACTAAAATAATCATCCCATTTTTAGAGTTCATGAGTTTCGAGTTTTTCACCTCGAGTTGTCACAAATCAAAAATCTCGAAAATTTACACCTCTCCCAAAATTCCCCAAATTTGGCACAGCGTTAAATTACGCCAAAATAATCATATACTAAAAAAATCAGATTATTTGTAGAGTTCATGATTTCTGTGTTTTTCACCTCGAGTCGTCATAAGTCAAAAATTTTGAAAATTTTCACCTCTCTCAAAATTCCCCAAATTTTGCACAGCGTTAAATTACGCCAAAATAATCATATACTACAAAAATCAGCCTATTTTTAGAGTTCATGATTTTCGAGTTTTTCACATCGAGTCGTCACAAATCAAAAATCTTGAAAATTTTTTCCTCTCCCAAAATTCCCCAAATTTTGCACAGCGTAAGATTACGCCAAAATAATCATATACAAATAAAGTCAGTCCATTTTAGAGTTAATGATTTTGAAGTTTTTCACCTCGAGTTGTCACAAGTCAAAAATTTCGAAAATTTTCACTTCTCCCAAAATTCCACAAATTTTGCATAGCGTTAAATTACGCTAAAATAATCACATACTACAAAAATCAGCCCATTTTTATAGTTCATGATTTTCGAGCTTTTTACCTCGAGTCGTCACAAGTCAAAACTCTTGAAAATTTTACCTCTCCCAAAATTCCCCAAATTTTGCATAGCGTTAAATTACGCCAAAATAATAATATACTAAAAAAAATCATCCCATTTTTAGACTTCATGAGTTTCGAGTTTTCCACCTCGAGTTGTCACATTCCCCAAATTTTGCACAGCTTTAAATTACGCCAAAATAATCATATACTAAAAAAATCAGATTATTTGTAGAGTTCATGATTTTTGAGTTTTTCACTTCGAGTCGTCTCACAAATCAAAAACCTTGAAAATTTTAACCTCTCCCAAAATTCCCCAAATTTTGCACAGCGTTAAATTACGCCAAAATAATCATATACTAAAAAAATCAGATTATTTGTAGAGTTCATGATTTTCGAGTTTTTTACCTCGAGTCGTCACAAGTCAAAACTCTCGAAAATTTTAGCTCTCCCAAAATTTCCCAAATTTTGCACAGCGTTAAATTACGCCAGAATAATCATATACTAAAAAAATCATCCCATTTTTAGAGTTCATGAGTTTCGAGTTTTTCACCTCGAGTTTTCACAAATCAAAAATCCCGAAAATTTACACCTCTCCCAAAATTCCCCAAATTTTGCACAGCGTTAAATTATGCCAAAATAATCATATACTAAAAAAATCAGATTATTTGTAGAGTTCATGATTTTTGAGTTTTTCACTTCGAGTCGTCTCACAAATCAAAAACCTTGAAAATTTTAACCTCTCCCAAAATTCCCCAAATTTTGCACAGCGTTAAATTACGCCAAAATAATCATATACTAAAAAAAATCATCCCATATTTAGACTTCATGAGTTTCGAGTTTTCCACCTCGAGTTGTCACATTCCCCAAATTTTGCACAGCTTTAAATTACGCCAAAATAATCATATACTAAAAAAATCAGATTATTTGTAGAGTTCATGATTTTTGAGTTTTTCACTTCGAGTCGTCTCACAAATCAAAAACCTTGAAAATTTTAACCTCTCCCAAAATTCCCCAAATTTTGCACAGCGTTAAATTACGCCAAAATAATCATATACTAAAAAAATCAGATTATTTGTAGAGTTCATGATTTTCGAGTTTTTTACCTCGAGTCGTCACAAGTCAAAACTCTCGAAAATTTTAGCTCTCCCAAAATTCCCCAAATTTTGCACAGCGTTAAATTATGCCAAAATAATCATATACTAAAAAATTAGATTATTGGTAGAGTTCATGATTTTCGAGTTTTTCACTTCGAGTCGTCTCACAAATCAAAAATCTTGAAAATTTTAAGCTCTCCTAAAATTCATAATATTTTGCACAGCGTTAGATTACGCCAAAAAAAATAATCATATACTACAAAAATCAGCCCATTTTTAGAGTTCATAATTTTTGAGTTTTTCACCTCGTGTCGTCACAAGTCAAAAATCTTGAAAATTTTCCCCTCTCCCAAAATTCCAAAAATTTTGCACAGCGTTAAATTACGTCAAAATAATCATATACTAAAAAAATCAGTTCATTTTTAGAATTCATGATTTTCGAGTTTTTCACCTCGAGTCGTCACAAGTCAAAAATCTCGAAAATTTTAACCTCTCCCAAAATTCCCCAAATTTTGCACAGCGTTAGATTACGTCAAAATAATCATATACTAAAAAAATCAGCCAATTTTTATTTAGAGTTTATGATTTTTGAGTTTTTCACCTCGAGTCGTCACAAGTCAAAAATCTTGAAAATTTTCCTTTCTCCCAAAATTCCCAAAATTTTGCACAGCGTTAAATTACGTCAAAATAATCATAACTAAAAAATAAGTTCATTTTTAGAGTTCAAGATTTTCGAGTTTTTCACATCGAGTCGTCACAAGTCAAAAATCTCGAAAATTTTCACCTCTCCCAAAATTCCTCAAATTTTGCACAGCGTTAAAAAAAAAAGAGTTCATGATTTTCGAGTTTTTCACCTTGAGTCGTCACAAATCAAAAAGCTTGAAAATTTTTACCTCTCCCAAAATGTCCCAAATTTTGCACAGCGGTAGATTACGCCAAAATAATCATATACAAAAAAAGTCAGTCCATTTTTAGAGTTAATGATTTTGGAGTTTTTCACCTCGAGTTGTCACAAGTCAAAAATTTCGAAAATTTTCACTTCTCCCAAAATTCCACAAATTTTGCACAGCGTTAAATTACGCTAAAATAATCACATACTACAAAAATCAGCCCATTTTTATAGTTCATGATTTTCGAGCTTTTTACCTCGAGTCGTCACAAGTCAAAACTCTTGAAAATTTTACCTCTCCCAAAATTCCCCAAATTTTGCACAGCGTTAAATTACGCCAAAATAATCATATACTAAAATAATCATCCCATTTTTAGAGTTCATGAGTTTCGAGTTTTTCACCTCGAGTTGTCACAAATCAAAAATCTCGAAAATTTACACCTCTCCCAAAATTCCCCTAATTTGGCACAGCGTTAAATTACGCCAAAATAATCATATACTAAAAAAATCAGATTATTTGTAGAGTTCATGATTTCTGTGTTTTTCACCTCGAGTCGTCATAAGTCAAAAATTTTGAAAATTTTCACCTCTCTCAAAATTCCCCAAATTTTGCACAGCGTTAAATTACGCCAAAATAATCATATACTACAAAAATCAGCCTATTTTTAGAGTTCATGATTTTCGAGTTTTTCACATCGAGTCGTCACAAATCAAAAATCTTGAAAATTTTTACCTCTCCCAAAATTCCCCAAATTTTGCACAGCGTAAGATTACGCCAAAATAATCATATACAAATAAAGTCAGTCCATTTTAGAGTTAATGATTTTGGAGTTTTTCACCTCGAGTTGTCACAAGTCAAAAATTTCGAAAATTTTCACTTCTCCCAAAATTCCACAAATTTTGCACAGCGTTAAATTACGCTAAAATAATCACATACTACAAAAATCAGCCCATTTTTATTGTTCATGATTTTCGAGCTTTTTACCTCGAGTCGTCACAAGTCAAAACTCTTGAAAATTTTACCTCTCCCAAAATTCCCCAAATTTTGCATAGCGTTAAATTACGCCAAAATAATAATATACTAAAAAAAATCATCCCATTTTTAGACTTCATGAGTTTCGAGTTTTTCACCTCGAGTTGTCACATTCCCCAAATTTTGCACAGCTTTAAATTACGCCAAAATAATCATATACTAAAAAAATCAGATTATTTGTAGAGTTCATGATTTTTGAGTTTTTCACTTCGAGTCGTCTCACAAATCAAAAACCTTGAAAATTTTAACCTCTCCCAAAATTCCCCAAATTTTGCACAGCGTTAAATTACGCCAAATAATCATATACTAAAAAAATCATCCCATTGTTAGAGTTCATGAGTTTCGAGTTTTTCACCTCGAGTTGTCCCAAATCAAAAATCTCGAAAATTTATACCTCTCCCAAAATTCCCCAAATTTTGCACAGCGTTAAATTACGCCAAATAATCATATACTAAAAAAATCATCCCATTTTTAGAGTTCATGAGTTTCGAGTTTTTCACCTCGAATCGTCACAAGTCAAAAATCTCGTAAATGTTCACCTCTCCCAAAATTCCCCAAATTTTGCACAGTGTTAAATTACGCCAAAATAATCGTATACTAAAAAAATCATCCCATTTTTAGAGTTCATGAGTTTCGAGTTTTTCACCTCGAGTTGTCACAAATCAAAAATCTCGAAAATTTACACCTCTCCCAAAATTCCCCAAATTTTGCACAGCGTTAAATTACGCCAAATAATCATATACTAAAAAAATCATCCCATTTTTAGAGTTCATGGGTTTCGAGTTTTTCACCTCGAATCGTCACAAGTCAAAAATCTCGAAAATGTTCACCTCTCCCAAAATTCCCCAAAAATTGCACAGCGTTAAATTACGCCAAAATAATCATATACTAAAAAATTAGTTAATTTTTAGAGTTCATGATTTTCGAGTTTTTCACCTCGAGTCGTCACAGGTCAAAAATCTCCAAAAATTTTCACCTGTCCCAAAATTCCCCAAATTTTGCACAGCGTTAAATTACGCCAAAATAATCATATACCACAAAAATTAGCCTATTTTTAAAGTTCATGATTTTCGAGTTTTTTACCTCCAGTTGTCACAAGTCAAAAATCTTGAAAATTTTCACCTCTCCCAAAATTCCCCAAATTTTGCACAGCGTTAGATTACGCCAAAATAATCATATACTAAACAAATTAGCCCATTTTTAGAGTTCATGATTTTGGAGTATTTCACCTCGTGTTGTCACAAGTCAAAAATTTCGAAAATTTTCACTTCTCCCAAAATTCCACAAATTTTGCACAGGGTTAAATTACGCTAAAATAATCACATACTACAAAAATCAGCCCATTTTTATAGTTCATGATTTTCGAGTTTTTTACCTCGAGTCGTCACAAGTCAAAACTCTTGAAAATTTTACCTCTCCCAAAATTCCCCAAATTTTGCAAAGCGTTAAATTACGCCAAAATAATCATATACTAAAAAAATCATCCCATTTTTAGAGTTCATGAGTTTCGAGTTTTTCACCTCGAGTTGTCACAAATCAAAAATCTCGAAAATTTACACCTCTCCCAAAATTCCCCAAATTTTGCACAGCGTTAAATTACGCCAAAATAATCATATACTAAAAAATCAGATTATTTGTAGAGTTCATGATTTTCGAGTTTTTTACCTCGAGTCGTCACAAGTCAAAACTCTTGAAAATTTTAACCTCTCCCAAAAATTCCCCAAATTTTGCACAGCGTTAAATTACTCTAAAATAATCACATACTACAAAAATCAGCCCATTTTTATAGTTCATGATTTTCGAGTTTTTTACCTCGTCGTCACAAGTCAAAAATCTCGAAAATGTTCACCTCTCCCAAAATTCCCCAAAAATTGCACAGCGTTAAATTACGCCAAAATAATCGTATACTAAAAAAATCAGCCAATTTTTATTTAGAGTTCATAATTTTCGAGGTTTTCACCTCGAGTCGTCACAAGTCAAAAATCTTGAAAATTTTCAAATCTCACAAAATTTCCCAAAATTTGCACAGTGTTAGATTACGCCAAAATAATCATATACTAAAAAATTAGTTCATTTTTAGAGTTCATGATTTTCGAGTTTTTCACCTCGAGTCGTCACAAGTCAAAAATCTCGAAAATTTTCACCTGTCCCAAAATTCCCCAAATTTTGCACAGCGTTAAATTACGCCAAAATAATCATATACTACAAAAATTAGCCTATTTTTAAAGTTCATGATTTTCGAGTTTTTTACCTCCAGTTGTCACTAGTCAAAAATCTTGAAAATTTTCACCTCTCCCAAAATTACCCAAATTTTGCACAGCGTTAGATTACGCCAAAATAATCATATACTAAAAAAATTAGCCCATTTTTAGAGTTCATGATTTTGGAGTTTTTCACCTCGAGTTGTCACAAGTCGAAAATTTCGAAAATTTTCACTTCTCCCAAAATTCCATAAATTTTGCAAAGCGTTAAATTACGCTAAAATAATCACATACTACAAAAATCAGCCCATTTTTATAGTCCATGATTTTCGAGTTTTTTACCTCGAGTCGTCACAAGTCAAAACTCTTGAAAATTTTACCTCTCCCATAATTCCACAAATTTTGCACAGCGTTAAATTACGCCAAAATAATCATATACTAAAAAAATCATCCTATTTTTAGAGTTCATGAGTATCAAGTTTTTCCCCTCAAGTTGTCACAATAAAAAAATCTAGAAAATTTACACCTCTCCCAAAATTCCCCAAATTTTGCACAGCGTTAAATTACGCCAATATAATCATATACTACAAAAATCAGCCCATTTTTAGAGTTGATGATTTGCGAGTTTTTCACCTCCAGTCGTCACAAGTCAAAAATCTCGAAAATTTTCACCTCTCCTAAAATTCCCCAAATTTTGCACAGCGTTAAATTACGCTAAAATAATCACATACTACAAAAATCAGCCCATTGTTATAGTTCATGATTTTCGAGTTTTTTACCTCAAGTCGTCACAAGTCAAAACTCTTGAAAATTTTACCTCTCCCAAAATTCCCCAAATTTTGCACAGCGTTAAATTACGCCAAAATAATCATTTACTAAAAAATCAGATTATTTGTAGAGTTCATGATTTTCGAGTTTTTCACTTCGAGTCGTCTCACAAATCAAAAATCTTGAAAATTTTAACCTCTCCCAAATTCCCCAAATTTTGCATAGCGTTAAATTACGCCAAATAATCATATACTAAAAAAATCATCCGATTTTTAGAGTTCATGAGTTTCGAGTTTTTCACCTCGAATCGTCACAAGTCAAAAATCTCGAAAATTTTCACCTCTCCCAAAATTCCCCAAATTTTGCACAGCGTTAAATTACGCCAAAATAATTGTATACTAAAAAAATCAGCAAATTTTTATTTAGAGTTCATGATTTTCGAGTTTTTCACCTCGAATCGTCACAAGTCAAAAATCTCGAAAATTTTCACCTCTCCCAAAATTCCCCAAATTTTGCACAGCGTTAAATTACGCCAAAATAATTGTATACTAAAAAAATCAGCAAATTTTTATTTAGAGTTCATGATTTTCGAGTTTTTCACCTCGAGTCGTCACAAGTCAAATATCTTGAAAATTTTCACCTCTCACAAAATTCGCCAAATTTGCACAGCGTTAGATTACGCCAAAATAATCATATACTACAAAAATCAGCCCATTTGTAGAGTTCATGATTTTGGAGTCTTTCACGTCGAGTTGCCACAAGTCAAAAATCTCGAAAATTTTCACCTGTCCCAAAATTCCCCAAATTTTGCACAGCGTTAGATTACGCCAAAATAATCATATACTAAAATATTCAGCCCATTTTTAGAGTTCATGATTTTGGAGTCTTTCACCTCTAGTTGTCACAAGTCAAAAATCTCGAAAATTTTCACCTCTCCCAAAATTCCCCAAATTTTGCACAGCGTTAAATTACGCCAAAATAATCATATACTAAAAAAATCGTCCCATTGTTAGAGATCATGAGTTTCGAGTTTTTCACCTCGAGTTGTCACAAATCACAAATCTCGAAAATTTACACCTCTCCCAAAATTCCCCAAATTTTGCACAGCGTTAAATTACACCAAAATAATCATATACTAAAAAAATCAGATTATTTGTAGAGTTCATGATTTTCGAGTTTTTCACTTCGAGTCGTCTCACAAATCAAAAATCTTGAAAATTTTAACCTCTCCCAAAATTCCCCAAATTTTGCACAGCGTTAAATTACGTTAAATAATCATATACTAAAAAAATCATCCCATTTTTAGAGTTCATGAGTTTCGAGTTTTTCACCTCGAATCGTCACAAGTCAAAAATCTCGAAAATTTTCACCTCTCCCAAAATTCCCCAAATTTTGCACAGCGTTAAATTACGCCAAAATAATTGTATACTAAAAAAATCAGCAAATTTTTATTTAGAGTTCATGATTTTCGAGTTTTTCACCTCGAGTCGTCACAAGTCAAAAATCTTGAAAATTTTCACCTCTCACAAAATTCCCCAAAATTTGCACAGCGTTAGATTACGCCAAAATAATCATATACTACAAAAATCAGCCCATTTGTAGAGTTCATGATTTTGGAGTTTTTCACGTCGAGTTGCCACAAGTCAATAATCTCGAAAATTTTCACCTCTCCTAAAATTCCCCAAATTTTGCACAGCGTTAAATTACGCCAAAATAATCATATACTAAAAAAATCGTCCCATTGTTAGAGTTCATGAGTTTCGAGTTTTTCACCTCGAGTTGTCACAAATCACAAATCTCGAAAATTTAAACCTCTCCCAAAATTCCCCAAATTTTGCACAGCGTTAAATTACACCAAAATAATCATATACTAAAAAAATCAGATTATTTGTAGAGTTCATGATTTTCGAGTTTTTCACTTCGAGTCGTCTCACAAATCAAAAATCTTGAAAATTTTAACCTCTTCCAAAATTCCCCAAATTTTGCACAGCGTTAAATTACGCCAAATAATCATATACTAAAAAAATCATCCCATTTTTAGAGTTCATGAGTTTCGAGTTTTTCACCTCGAATCGTCACAAGTCAAAAATCTCGAAAATGTTCAACTCTCCCAAAATTCCCCAAATTTTGCACAGCGTTAAATTACGCCAAAATAATTGTATACTAAAAAATTCAGCCAATTTTTATTTAGAGTTCAAGATTTTCGAGTTTTTCACCTCAAGTCGTCACAAGTCAAAAATCTTGAAAATTTTTACCTGTCCCAAAATTCACCAAATTTGGCACAGCGTTAAATTACGCCAAAATAATCATATACTAAAAAATTAGTTTATTTTTAGAGTTCATGATTTTCCAGTTTTTCACCTCGATTCGTCACAATTCAAAAATCTCGAAAATTTTCACCTGTCCCAAAATTCCCCAAATTTTGCACAGCGTTAAATTACTCCAAAATAATCATATACTACAAAAATCAGCCTATTTTTAGAGTTCATGATTTTCGAGTTTTTCACCTCCAGATGTCACAAGTCAAAAATCTTGAAAATTTTCACCTCGTCCAAAATTCCCCAAAATTTTGCACAGCGTTAGATTACGCCAAAATAATCATATACTAAAAAAATCAGCCCATTTTTAGAGTTCATGATTTTGGAGTTTTTCACCTCGAGTTGTCACAAGTCAAAAATCTCGAAAATTTTCACCTCTCCCAAAATTCCCCAAGCGTTAAATTACGCCAAAATAATCATATACTTAAAAAATCATCTTATTGTTAGACTTCATGAGTTTCGAGTTTTTCACCTCGAGTTGTCACAAATCACAAATCTCGAAAATTTTAACCTCTCCCAAAATTCCCCAAATTTTGCACAGCGTTAGATTACGCCAAAATAATCATATACTAAAAAAATCAGCCCATTTTTAGAGTTCATGATTTTCGAGTTTTTCACCTCGTGTCGTCACAAGTCAAAAATCTTGAAAATTTTCACCTCTTCCAAAATTCCCCAAATTTTGCACAGCGTTAGATTACGCCAAAATAATCATATACTAAAAAAATCAGCCCATTTTTAGAGTTCATGATTTTCGAGTTTTTCACATCGTGTCGTCGTCACAAGTCAAAAATCTTGAAAATTTTCCCTTCTCCCAAAATTCCTCAAATTTTGCACAGCGTTAGATTACGCCAAAAAAATAATCATATACTACAAAAATCAGCCCATTTTTAGAGTTTATGATTTTGGAGTTTTTCACGTCGAGTTGTCACAAGTCAAAAGTCTCGAATATTATCACCTCTCCCAAAATTCCCCAAATTTTGCACAGCGTTAAATTACGCCAAAATAATCATATAATAAAAAATTAGTTCATTTTTAGAGTTTATGATTTTCGAGTTTTTCACCTCGAGTCGTCACAGGTCAAAAATCTCGAAAATTTTCACCTGGCCCAAAATTCTCCAAATTTTGCACAGCGTTAAATTACGCCAAAATAATCATATACTAAAAAATTAGCTTATTTTTAGAGTTCATGATTTTCGAGTTTTTCACCTCGAGTCGTCACAAGTCAAAAATCTCGAAAATTTTCACCTGTCCCAAAATTCCCCAAATTTTGCACAGCGTTAAATTACGCCAAAATAATCATATACTAAAAAAATCATCCCATTTTTAGAGTTCATGATTTTGGAGTTTTTAACCTCGAGTTGTCACAAGTCAAAAATCTCGAAAATTTTCACCTCTCCCAAACTTCCCCAAATTTTGCACAGCGTTAAATTACGCCAAAATAATCATATACTAAAAAAATCATCCTATTGTTAGAGTTCATGAGTTTCGAGTTTTTCACCTCGAGTTATCACAAATCACAAATCTCGAAAATTTACACCTCTCCCAAAATTCCCCAAATTTTGCACAGCGTTAAATTACACCAAAATAATCATATACTAAAAAAATCAGATTATTTGTAGAGTTCATGATTTTCGAGTTTTTCACTTCGAGTCGTCTCACAAATCAAAAATCTTGAAAATTTTAACCTCTCCCAAAATTCCCCAAATTTTGCACAGCGTTAAATTACGTTAAATAATCATATACTAAAAAAATCATCCCATTTTTAGAGTTCATGAGTTTCGAGTTTTTCACCTCGAATCGTCACAAGTCAAAAATCTCGAAAATTTTCACCTCTCCCAAAATTCCCCAAATTTTGCACAGCGTTAAATTACGCCAAAATAATTGTATACTAAAAAAATCAGCAAATTTTTATTTAGAGTTCATGATTTTCGAGTTTTTCACCTCGAGTCGTCACAAGTCAAAAATCTTGAAAATTTTCACCTCTCACAAAATTCCCCAAAATTTGCACAGCGTTAGATTACGCCAAAATAATCATATACTACAAAAATCAGCCCATTTGTAGAGTTCATGATTTTGGAGTTTTTCACGTCGAGTTGCCACAAGTCAATAATCTCGAAAATTTTCACCTCTCCTAAAATTCCCCAAATTTTGCACAGCGTTAAATTACGCCAAAATAATCATATACTAAAAAAATCGTCCCATTGTTAGAGTTCATGAGTTTCGAGTTTTTCACCTCGAGTTGTCACAAATCACAAATCTCGAAAATTTAAACCTCTCCCAAAATTCCCCAAATTTTGCACAGCGTTAAATTACACCAAAATAATCATATACTAAAAAAATCAGATTATTTGTAGAGTTCATGATTTTCGAGTTTTTCACTTCGAGTCGTCTCACAAATCAAAAATCTTGAAAATTTTAACCTTTCCCAAAATTCCCCAAATTTTGCACAGCGTTAAATTACGCCAAATAATCATATACTAAAAAAATCATCCCATTTTTAGAGTTCATGAGTTTCGAGTTTTTCACCTCGAATCGTCACAAGTCAAAAATCTCGAAAATGTTCAACTCTCCCAAAATTCCCCAAATTTTGCACAGCGTTAAATTACGCCAAAATAATTGTATACTAAAAAATTCAGCCAATTTTTATTTAGAGTTCATGATTTTCGAGTTTTTCACCTCAAGTCGTCACAAGTCAAAAATCTTGAAAATTTTTACCTGTCCCAAAATTCACCAAATTTGGCACAGCGTTAAATTACGCCAAAATAATCATATACTAAAAAATTAGTTTATTTTTAGAGTTCATGATTTTCGAGTTTTTCACCTCGATTCGTCACAATTCAAAAATCTCGAAAATTTTCACCTGTCCCAAAATTCCCCAAATTTTGCACAGCGTTAAATTACTCCAAAATAATCATATACTACAAAAATCAGCCTATTTTTAGAGTTCATGATTTTCGAGTTTTTTACCTCCAGATGTCACAAGTCAAAAATCTTGAAAATTTTCACATCGTCCAAAATTCCCCAAATTTTGCACAGCGTTAGATTACATAATCATATACTACAAAAATCAGCCTATTTTTAGAGTTCATGATTTTGGAGTTTTTCACCTCGAGTTGTCACAAGTCAAAAATCTCGAAAATTTCCACTTCACCCAAAATTCCACAAATTTTGCACAGCGTTAAATTACGCCAAAATAATCATATACTTAAAAAATCATCTTATTGTTAGACTTCATGAGTTTCGAGTTTTTCACCTCGAGTTGTCACAAATCACAAATCTCGAAAATTTTAACCTCTCCCAAAATTCCCCAAATTTTGCACAGCGTTAGATTACGCCAAAATAATCATATACTACAAAAATCAGCCTATTTTTAGAGTTCATGATTTTCGAGTTTTTCACCTCGAGTCGTCATAAGTCAAAAATCTTGAAAATTTTTACCTCTCTCAAAATTGCCCAAATTTTGCGCAGCGTTAGATTACGCCAAAATAATCATATACTACAAAAATCAGCCTATTTTTAGAGTTCATGATTTTGGAGTTTTTCACCTCGAGTTGTCACAAGTCAAAAATCTCGAAAATTTCCACTTCACCCAAAATTCCACAAATTTTGCACAGCGTTAAATTACGCCAAAATAATCATATACTTAAAAAATCATCTTATTGTTAGACTTCATGAGTTTCGAGTTTTTCACCTCGAGTTGTCACAAATCACAAATCTCGAAAATTTTAACCTCTCCCAAAATTCCCCAAATTTTGCACAGCGTTAGATTACGCCAAAATAATCATATACTAAAAAATCAGCCTATTTTTAGAGTTCATGATTTTCGAGTTTTTCACCTCGAGTCGTCATAAGTCAAAAATCTTGAAAATTTTTACCTCTCTCAAAATTGCCCAAATTTTGCGCAGCGTTAGATTACGCCAAAATAATCATATACTACAAAAATCAGCCTATTTTTAGAGTTCATGATTTTCGAGTTTTTCACCTCGATTCGTCACAATTCAAAAATCTCGAAAATTTTCACCTGTCCCAAAATTCCCCAAATTTTGCACAGCGTTAAATTACTCCAAAATAATCATATACTAAAAAATCAGCCTATTTTTAGAGTTCATGATTTTCGAGTTTTTCACCTAGAGTCGTCATAAGTCAAAAATCTTGAAAATTTTTACCTCTCTCAAAATTGCCCAAATTTTGCGCAGCGTTAGATTACGCCAAAATAATCATATACTACAAAAATCAGCCTATTTTTAGAGTTCATGATTTGCGAGTTTTTCACCTCGAGTCGTCACAAGTCAACAATCCCGAAAATTTTTACTTCTCCCAAAATTCCAAAAATTTTGCACAGGGTTAAATTACAGCAAAATAATCACATACTACAAAAATCAGCCTAATTTCAGAGTTCATGATTTAGGAGTTTTTTACCTCGAGTCCGTCACAAGTCAAAAATTTCGAAAATTTTCACTTCTCCCAAAATTCCACAAATTTTGCACAGCGTTAAATTACGCCAAAATAATTACAAACTACAAAAATCAGTTCATTTTTAGAGTTCATGATTTTCGAGTTTTTCACCTCGAGTCGTCACAATTCAAAAATCTCGAAAATTTTCACCTCTCCCAAAATTCCCCAAATTTTGCCAGCAATAAATTACGCCAAAATAATCAAATACTAAAAAAATCAGCCTAATTTTAGCGTTCATGATTTTGGAGTTTTTCACCTCGAGTTGTCACAAGTCAAAAATCTCGAAAATTTTCATTTCTCCCAAAATTCCACAAATTTTGCACACCGTTAAATTACGCCAAATTAATTACATACTAAAAAATTCAGCCCATTTTTAGAGTTCATGATTTTCGAGTTTTTCACCTCGAGTCGTCACAAGTCAAAACTCTTAAAAAATTTCACCTCTCTCAAAATTCTCCAAATTTTGCACAGCGTTAGATTACGCGAAAATAATCATATACTACAAAAATCAGCCTATTTTTAGAGTTCATGATCTTCGATTTTTTCACCTCGAGTCGTCACAAGTCAAAAATCTCGAAAATTTTCCCCTCTCCCTAAATTCCCAAAATTTTGTACAGCGTTAAATTACGCCAAAATAATCATATACTAAAAAATCAGTTCATTTTTAGAGTTCATGATTTTCGAATTTTTCACCTCGTGTCGTCAGAAGTCAAAAATCTTGAAAATTTTCACCTCTCAAAATTCCCCAATTTTTTCACAGCATTAGATTAAGCCAAAATATTCATTTACTACAAAAATCAGCCTATTTTTAGAGTTCATGATTTTCGAGTTTTTCACTTCGAGTCGTCATAAGTCAAAAATCTTGAACATTTTTACATCTCCCAAAATTCCCCAAATTTTGCACAGCGTTAAATTACGCCAAAATAATCATATACTACAAAAATCGTGATTTTGGAGTTTTTCACCTCCAGGTGTCACAAGTCAAAAGTCTCGAAAATTTTAACCTCTCCCAAAATTCCCCAAATTTTGCACAGCGTTAAATTACGCCAAAATAATCATATAATACAAAAATTAGCACATTTTTAGAGTTCATGATTTTCGATTTTTTTACCTCGAGTCGTCACAAGTCAAAAATCTTGAAAATTTTCCCTTCTCCCAAAATTCCCAAAATTTTGTACAGCGTTAAATTACGCCAAAATAATCATATACTAAAAAATCAGCCTATTTTTAGAGTTCATGATTTTCGAGTTTTTCACCTCGAGTCGTCATAAGTCAAAAATCTTGAAAATTTTTACCTCTCTCAAAATTGCCCAAATTTTGCGCAGCGTTAGATTACGCCAAAATAATCATATACTACAAAAATCAGCCTATTTTTAGAGTTCATGATTTTCGAGTTTTTCACCTCGAGTCGTCACAAGTCAAAAATCTCGAAAATTTTCACCTCTCTCAAAATTCCCCAAATTTTGCACATCGTGAAATTACGCCAAAATAATCATATACTTTAAAAATCAGCCTATTTTTAGAGTTCATGATTTTCGAATTTTTCACCTCGTGTCGTCAGAAGTCAAAAATCTTGAAAATTTTCACCTCTCAAAATTCCCCAATTTTTTCACAGCATTAGATTAAGCCAAAATATTCATTTACTACAAAAATCAGCCTATTTTTAGAGTTCATGATTTTCGAGTTTTTCACTTCGAGTCGTCATAAGTCAAAAATCTTGAACATTTTTACATCTCCCAAAATTCCCCAAATTTTGCACAGCGTTAAATTACGCCAAAATAATCATATACTACAAAAATCGTGATTTTGGAGTTTTTCACCTCCAGGTGTCACAAGTCAAAAGTCTCGAAAATTTTAACCTCTCCCAAAATTCCCCAAATTTTGCACAGCGTTAAATTACGCCAAAATAATCATATAATACAAAAATTAGCACATTTTTAGAGTTCATGATTTTCGATTTTTTTACCTCGAGTCGTCACAAGTCAAAAATCTTGAAAATTTTCCCTTCTCCCAAAATTCCCAAAATTTTGTACAGCGTTAAATTACGCCAAAATAATCATATACTAAAAAATCAGCCTATTTTTAGAGTTCATGATTTTCGAGTTTTTCACCTCGAGTCGTCATAAGTCAAAAATCTTGAAAATTTTTACCTCTCTCAAAATTGCCCAAATTTTGCGCAGCGTTAGATTACGCCAAAATAATCATATACTACAAAAATCAGCCTATTTTTAGAGTTCATGATTTTCGAGTTTTTCACCTCGATTCGTCACAATTCAAAAATCTCGAAAATTTTCACCTGTCCCAAAATTCCCCAAATTTTGCACAGCGTTAAATTACTCCAAAATAATCATATACTAAAAAATCAGCCTATTTTTAGAGTTCATGATTTTGGAGTTTTTCACCTCGAGTTGTCACAAGTCAAAAATCTCGAAAATTTTCACCTCTCCCAAAATTCCCCAAGCGTTAAATTACGCCAAAATAATCATATACTTAAAAAATCATCTTATTGTTAGACTTCATGAGTTTCGAGTTTTTCACCTCGAGTTGTCACAAATCACAAATCTCGAAAATTTTAACCTCTCCCAAAATTCCCCAAATTTTGCACAGCGTTAGATTACGCCAAAATAATCATATACTACAAAAATCAGCCTATTTTTAGAGTTCATGATTTTCGAGTTTTTCACCTCGAGTCGTCATAAGTCAAAAATCTTGAAAATTTTAACCTCTCCCAAAATTCCCAAAATTTTGCGCAGCGTTAAATTACGCCAAAATAATCATATACTAAAAAATCAGCCTATTTTTAGAGTTCATGATTTTCGAGTTTTTCACCTAGAGTCGTCATAAGTCAAAAATCTTGAAAATTTTTACCTCTCTCAAAATTGCCCAAATTTTGCGCAGCGTTAGATTACGCCAAAATAATCATATACTACAAAAATCAGCCTATTTTTAGAGTTCATGATTTTCGAGTTTTTCACCTCGAGTCGTCACAAGTCAAAAATCTTGAAAATTTTCACCCCTCAAAATTCCCCAAATTTTGCACATTAAACTACGCCAAAATAATTATTTACTACAAAAATCAGCCTATTTTTAGAGTTCAATATTTTCGAGTTGTTCACCTCGAGTCGCCATAAGTCAAAAATCTTGAAAATTTTTACCTCTCCCAAAATTCCCCAAATTTTGCACAGCGATAAATTACGCCAAGATAATCATATACTACAAAAATCAGCCTATTCAGTTTATATCAGTTTTTCACATCGAGTCGTCACATGTAAAAAATCTTGAAAATTTTCATCTGTCTCAAAATTCCCCAAATTTTGCTCAGCGTTAAAGTACGTCAAAATAATCATATACTACAAAAATCAGCCTATTTTTAGAGTTCATGATTTTCGAGTTTTTCACCTCGAGTCGTCACAAGTCAAAAATCTTGAACATTTTCACCTTTCCCAAAATTCCCCAAATTTAGCACAGCGTCAAATTACGCCAAAATAATTATATACTACAAAAATTAGCCTATTTTTAGAGTTCATGATTTTCGAGTTTTTCACCTCGATTCGTCACAAGTCAAAAATCTTGAAAATTTTCACCCCTCAAAATTTCCCAAATTTTGCACATTAAATTACGCCAAAATAATTATTTACTACAAAAATCAGCCTATTTTTAGAGTTCAATATTTTCGAGTTGTTCACCTCGAGTCGCCATAAGTCAAAAATCTTGAAAATTTTTACCTCTCCCAAAATTCCCCAAATTTTGCACAGCGTTAAATTACGCCAAAATAATCATATACTACAAAAATCAGTCAATTTTTATTTAGAGTTCATGATTTTCGAGTTTTTCGCCTCGAGTCGTCACAAGTCAAAAATCTTGAAAATTTTCCCCTCTCCCAAAATTCCCAAAATTTTGCACAGCGTTAAATTACGCCAAGATAATCATATACTAAAAAATCAGTTCATTTTTAGAGTTCCTGATTTTCGAGTTTTTCACCTCGAGTCGTAACAAGTCAAAAATCTTGAAAATGTTCACCTCTCCCAAAATTCCCCAAATTTAGCATAGCGTCAAATTACGCCAAAATAATTATATACTACAAAAATTAGCCTATTTTTAGACTTCATGATTTTCGAGATTTTCACCTCGAGTTGTCACAAGTCAAAAATCTCGAAAATTTTCACCTCTCCCAAAATTCCCCATATTTTGCACAGCGTTAAATTACGCCAAAATAATCATATACTACAAAAATCCGCCAATTTTTATTTAGAGTTCATGAGTTTCGAGTTTTTCGCCTCGAGTCGTCACATGTCAAAAATCTTGAAAATTTTCCCCTCTTCCAAAATTCCCAAAATTTTGCACAGCGTTAAATTACGCCAAGATAATCATATACTACAAAAATTAGCCTATTTTTAGAGTTCATGATTTTCGAGTTTTTCGCCTCGAGTCGTCACAAGTCAAAAATCTTGAAAATTTTCACCTCTCAAAATTCCCCAAATTTTGCACATTAAATTACGCCAAAATAATTATTTACTACAAAAATCAGCCTATTTTTAGAGTTCAATATTTTCGAGTTGTTCACCTCGAGTCGCCACAAGTCAAAAATCTTGAAAATTTTCACCTTTCGCAAAATTCCCCAAATTTTGACACAGCGTTAAATTACGCCAAAATAATCATATAGTAAAAAAATTTGCTAATTTTTATTTAAAGTTCATGATTTTCGAGTTTTTCACCTCGAGTCGTCACAAGGCAAAAATCTTGAAAATTTTTACCTCTTCCAAAATTCCCCAAATTTTGCACAGCGCTAGATTACGCCAAAATAATCATATACTACAAAAATCAGTCAATTTTTATTTAGAGTTCATGATTTTCGAGTTTTTCGCCTCGAGTCGTCACAAGTCAAAAATCTTGAAAATTTTCCCCTCTCCCAAAATTTTGCACAGAGTTAAATTACGCCAAGATAATCATATACTAAAAAATCAGTTCATTTTTAGAGTTCCTGATTTTCGAGTTTTTCACCTCGAGTCGTAACAACTCAAAAATCTTGAAAATTTTCACCTCTCCCAAAATTCCCCAAATTTAGCACAGCGTCAAATTACGCCAAAATAATTATATACTACAAAAATTAGCCTATTTTTAGACTTCATGATTTTCGAGTTTTTCAACTCGAGTTGTCACAAGTCAAAAATCTCGAAAATTTCCACCTCTCCCTAAATTCCCCATATTTTGCACAGCGTTAAATTACTCCAAAATAATCATATACTAAAAAAATCAGCCAATTTTTATTTAGAGTTCATGATTTTCGAGTTTTTCGCCTTGAGTCGTCACAAGTCAAAAATCTTGAAAATTTTCCCCTCTCCCAAAATTCCCAAAATTTTTCACAGCGTTAAATTACGCCAAGATAATCATATACTAAAAAATCGTTCATTTTTAGAGTTCATGATTTTCGAGTTTTTCACATCGAGTCGTCACATGTAAAAAATCTTGAAAATTTTCACCTGTCTCAAAATTCCCCAAATTTTGCTCAGCGTTAAAGTACGCCAAAATAATCATATACTACAAAAATCAGCCTATTTTTAGAGTTCATGATTTTCGAGTTTTTCACCTCGAGTCGTCACAAGTCAAAAATCTTGAACATTTTCACCTCTCCCAAAATTCCCCAAATTTAGCACAGCGTCAAATTACGCCAAAATAATTATATACTACAAAAATTACCCTATTTTTAGAGTTCATGATTTTCGAGTTTTTCACCTCGATTTGTCACAAGTCAAAAATCTTGAAAATTTACACCCCTCAAAATTCCCCAAATTTTGCACATTAAATTACGCCAAAATAATTATTTACTACAAAAATTAGCCTATTTTTAGAGTTCAATATTTTCGAGTTGTTCACCTCGAGTCGCCACAAGTCAAAAATCTTGAAAATTTTCACCTTTCCCAAAATTCCCCAAATTTTGACACAGCAAATAATCATATACTAAAAAAATTTGCTAATCATAATCATATACTAAAAAAATTTGCTAATTTTTATTTAAAGTTCATGATTTTCGAGTTTTTCACCTCGAGTCGTCACAAGGCAAAAATCTCGAAAATTTTTACCTCTTCCGAAATTCCCCAAATTTTGCACAGCGCTAGATTACGCCAAAATAATCATATACTACAAAAATCAGTCAATTTTTATTTAGAGTTCATGATTTTCGAGTTTTTCGCCTCGAGTCGTCACAAGTCAAAAATCTTGAAAATTTTCCCCTCTCCCAAAATTTTGCACAGAGTTAAATTACGCCAAGATAATCATATACTAAAAAATCATTTCATTTTTAGAGTTCCTGATTTTCGAGTTTTTCACCTCGAGTCGTCACAAGTCAAAAATCTTGAACATTTTCACCTTTCCCAAAATTCCCCAAATTTAGCACAGCGTCAAATTACGCCAAAATAATTATATACTACAAAAATTAGCCTATTTTTAGAGTTCATGATTTTCGAGTTTTTCACCTCGATTCGTCACAAGTCAAAAATCTTGAAAATTTTCACCCCTCAAAATTTCCCAAATTTTGCACATTAAATTACGCCAAAATAATTATTTACTACAAAAATCAGCCTATTTTTAGAGTTCAATATTTTCGAGTTGTTCACCTCGAGTCGCCATAAGTCAAAAATCTTGAAAATTTTTACCTCTCCCAAAATTCCCCAAATTTTGCACAGCGTTAAATTACGCCAAAATAATCATATACTACAAAAATCAGTCAATTTTTATTTAGAGTTCATGATTTTCGAGTTTTTCGCCTCGAGTCGTCACAAGTCAAAAATCTTGAAAATTTTCCCCTCTCCCAAAATTCCCAAAATTTTGCACAGCGTTAAATTACGCCAAGATAATCATATACTAAAAAATCAGTTCATTTTTAGAGTTCCTGATTTTCGAGTTTTTCACCTCGAGTCGTAACAAGTCAAAAATCTTGAAAATGTTCACCTCTCCCAAAATTCCCCAAATTTAGCATAGCGTCAAATTACGCCAAAATAATTATATACTACAAAAATTAGCCTATTTTTAGACTTCATGATTTTCGAGATTTTCACCTCGAGTTGTCACAAGTCAAAAATCTCGAAAATTTTCACCTCTCCCAAAATTCCCCATATTTTGCACAGCGTTAAATTACGCCAAAATAATCATATACTACAAAAATCCGCCAATTTTTATTTAGAGTTCATGAGTTTCGAGTTTTTCGCCTCGAGTCGTCACATGTCAAAAATCTTGAAAATTTTCCCCTCTTCCAAAATTCCCAAAATTTTGCACAGCGTTAAATTACGCCAAGATAATCATATACTACAAAAATTAGCCTATTTTTAGAGTTCATGATTTTCGAGTTTTTCGCCTCGAGTCGTCACAAGTCAAAAATCTTGAAAATTTTCACCTCTCAAAATTCCCCAAATTTTGCACATTAAATTACGCCAAAATAATTATTTACTACAAAAATCAGCCTATTTTTAGAGTTCAATATTTTCGAGTTGTTCACCTCGAGTCGCCACAAGTCAAAAATCTTGAAAATTTTCACCTTTCGCAAAATTCCCCAAATTTTGACACAGCGTTAAATTACGCCAAAATAATCATATAGTAAAAAAATTTGCTAATTTTTATTTAAAGTTCATGATTTTCGAGTTTTTCACCTCGAGTCGTCACAAGGCAAAAATCTTGAAAATTTTTACCTCTTCCAAAATTCCCCAAATTTTGCACAGCGCTAGATTACGCCAAAATAATCATATACTACAAAAATCAGTCAATTTTTATTTAGAGTTCATGATTTTCGAGTTTTTCGCCTCGAGTCGTCACAAGTCAAAAATCTTGAAAATTTTCCCCTCTCCCAAAATTTTGCACAGAGTTAAATTACGCCAAGATAATCATATACTAAAAAATCAGTTCATTTTTAGAGTTCCTGATTTTCGAGTTTTTCACCTCGAGTCGTAACAACTCAAAAATCTTGAAAATTTTCACCTCTCCCAAAATTCCCCAAATTTAGCACAGCGTCAAATTACGCCAAAATAATTATATACTACAAAAATTAGCCTATTTTTAGACTTCATGATTTTCGAGTTTTTCAACTCGAGTTGTCACAAGTCAAAAATCTCGAAAATTTCCACCTCTCCCTAAATTCCCCATATTTTGCACAGCGTTAAATTACTCCAAAATAATCATATACTAAAAAAATCAGCCAATTTTTATTTAGAGTTCATGATTTTCGAGTTTTTCGCCTTGAGTCGTCACAAGTCAAAAATCTTGAAAATTTTCCCCTCTCCCAAAATTCCCAAAATTTTTCACAGCGTTAAATTACGCCAAGATAATCATATACTAAAAAATCGTTCATTTTTAGAGTTCATGATTTTCGAGTTTTTCACATCGAGTCGTCACATGTAAAAAATCTTGAAAATTTTCACCTGTCTCAAAATTCCCCAAATTTTGCTCAGCGTTAAAGTACGCCAAAATAATCATATACTACAAAAATCAGCCTATTTTTAGAGTTCATGATTTTCGAGTTTTTCACCTCGAGTCGTCACAAGTCAAAAATCTTGAACATTTTCACCTCTCCCAAAATTCCCCAAATTTAGCACAGCGTCAAATTACGCCAAAATAATTATATACTACAAAAATTACCCTATTTTTAGAGTTCATGATTTTCGAGTTTTTCACCTCGATTTGTCACAAGTCAAAAATCTTGAAAATTTACACCCCTCAAAATTCCCCAAATTTTGCACATTAAATTACGCCAAAATAATTATTTACTACAAAAATTAGCCTATTTTTAGAGTTCAATATTTTCGAGTTGTTCACCTCGAGTCGCCACAAGTCAAAAATCTTGAAAATTTTCACCTTTCCCAAAATTCCCCAAATTTTGACACAGCAAATAATCATATACTAAAAAAATTTGCTAATCATAATCATATACTAAAAAAATTTGCTAATTTTTATTTAAAGTTCATGATTTTCGAGTTTTTCACCTCGAGTCGTCACAAGGCAAAAATCTCGAAAATTTTTACCTCTTCCGAAATTCCCCAAATTTTGCACAGCGCTAGATTACGCCAAAATAATCATATACTACAAAAATCAGTCAATTTTTATTTAGAGTTCATGATTTTCGAGTTTTTCGCCTCGAGTCGTCACAAGTCAAAAATCTTGAAAATTTTCCCCTCTCCCAAAATTTTGCACAGAGTTAAATTACGCCAAGATAATCATATACTAAAAAATCATTTCATTTTTAGAGTTCCTGATTTTCGAGTTTTTCACCTCGACTCGTCGCAAGTCAAAAATCTTGAAAATTTTCACCTCTCTCAAAATTCCCCAAATTTTGCACAGCGTTAAATTACGCCAATATAATTATATACTAGAAAAATCAGCCTATTTTTAGAGTTCATGATTTTCGATTTTTCAACCTCGAGTCGTCACAAGTCAAAAATCTTGAAACTTTTCACCTCTCTCAAAATTCCCCACATTTTGCACAGCGTTAGATTACGCCAAAATAATCATATACTACAAAAATCAGCCTATTTTTAGAGTTCATGATTTTCGATTTTTCAACCTCGAGTCGTCACAAGTCAAAAAGCTTGAACATTTTCACCTCTCCCAAAATTCCCCAAATTTAGCACAGCGTCAAATTACGCCAAAATAATTATATACTACAAAAATTAGCCTATTTTTAGAGTTCATGATTTTCGAGTTTTTCACCTCGATTCGTCACAAGTCAAAAATCTTGAAAATTTTCACCCCTCAAAATTCCCCAAATTTTGCACATTAAATTACGCCAAAATAATTATTTACTACAAAAATCAGCCTATTTTTAGAGTTCAATATTTTCGAGTTGTTCACCTCGAGTCGCCACAAGTCAAAAATCTTGAAAATTTTCACCCCTCAAAATTCCCCAAATTTTGCACATTAAATTACGCCATAATAATTATTTACTACAAAAATTAGCCTATTTTTAGAGTTCAATATTTTTGAGTTGTTCACCTCGAGTCGTCACAAGTCAAAAATCTTGAAAATTTTCACCTTTCCCAAAATTCCCCAAATTTTGACACAGCGTTAAATTACGCCAAAATAATCATATACTACAAAAATCAGCCTATTTTTAGAGTTCATGATTTTCGAGTTTTTCAACTCGTGTCGCCAGAAATTAAACATCTTGAAAATTTTCACCTCTCCCAAAATTCCCCAACTATTGCACAGCGTTACATTATGCCAAAATAAGCATATACTACAAAAATCATCCTATTTTTAGAGTTCATGATTTTCGAGTTTTTCACCTCGTGTCGTCACAAGTAAAAAATCTTGAAATATTTCACCTCTCTCAAAATTCCCCAAATTTTGCACATCGTGAAATTACGCCAAAATAATCATATACTACAAAAATCAGCCCATTTTTATTTAGAGTTTATGATTTTCGACTTTTTCAGCTCGTGTCGTCACAAGTCAAAAATCTTAAAAATTTTCACCTGTCCAAAAATTCCCCAAATTTTGCACATCGTTAAATTACGCCAAAATAATCATATACTAAAAAAATTTGCCAATTTTTATTTAGAGTTCATGATTTTCGAGTTTTTCAACTCGTGTCGTCAGAAATCAAAAATCTTGAAAATTTTAACCTCTCCCAAAATTCCCCAACTATTGCACAGCGTTAGATTACGCCAAAATAATCATATACTACAAAAATCAGCTTATTTTTAGAGTTCATGATTTTCGAGTTTTTCACCTTGAGTCGTCACAAGTCAAAAATCTTGAAAATTTTCACCTGTCCAAAAATTCCCCAAATTTTGCACATCGTTAAATTACGCCAAAATAATCATATACTAAAAAAATTTGCCAATTTTTATTTAGAGTTCATGATTTTCGAGTTTTTCAACTCGTGTCGTCAGAAATCAAAAATCTTGAAAATTTTAACCTCTCCCAAAATTCCCCAACTATTGCACAGCGTTAGATTACGCCAAAATAATCATATACTACAAAAATCAGCCTATTTTTAGAGTTCATGATTTTCGAGTTTTTCACCTCGTGTCGTCACAAGTAAAAAATCTTGAAAATTTTCACCACTCTCAAAATTCCCAAAATTTTGACAAAGCTGTAGAAAGTTAAGTATTACATTTGTACTTATATGAATCACCCTGTAAGTTGCAATCAGAAGGAATTGAAAGAAAATAAAGCAATGTCATTATCACTGAATTCTGACAAGACAAACTAATACATGGCGCAGTCGGAAATGGCTTAAATTAAATAAAATAAAAAAATAAATAAATAAAAAATTGGAAAATAGTGCAGCAAGAAAAATAAATAAAGTTTTTTGAGACAGACGTCTTGAAAGTTCATGGGAATTGCTCAACCTAAAAAGTCCACACCAAAAAGACCACGTGGAAGACCCCCGAAGAGCATTCGGTATATTGTGAAGCAAAAAATGGATTATGTAAAAAAAGTTGATGAGTTAAAACTCAGTGGAAATTTGGCAGACAATTGGCGAGTCTTTTGGCAAAATTTCCAAATCTTTGCTACAGCTATTGAAATAAATAATAAGCCGGAAGCTGTCAAAGTGGCAATATTTTTAAATGCAATTGGTCCCGATGCTGTGGAGGTATTTAACTCTTTAAATATCAGTGATGAATCCAGGAAAAAATATAAAGATGTAACAGAGGCGTTTGAGCAGTTTTGTAAACCAAAATGCAATGAAGTTTATGAAAGTTTTGTGTTTCACAATAGAGCTCAAAAACATGGCGAGCCATTTGATAATTTTTTGATGGACATAAAAAAGATTGTTAAGCGCTGTGGCTTTACTGATGAAAATAGAATGTTGCGGGATAGAATTGTTCTGGGTGTCTGTGACAAGATACTGCAAAAAAGGTTGATGGATATAGCAAATCTTAATTTGGATGTGGCTATTGACATGGCGAGGTCAGCAGAGGCAAGTAACCAACAAGTACAAAAGCTGCAGGGCGAAAATAATGCAGTTGTGGATGTAGTAGGGAATAAAGCAAATCGGCCGATGGAAAGAAGTACATATACACAAAAACAACACCAGCAAGAAAGAGAAAGAAGAGATAACAGCAATAACAACGTAGAACAGAAAAATGGGTATGGTAAAATTAATTGCAATTTTTGTGGAAAAAAACATGTGAAAGGCAAATGCCCTGCTTATGGTAAAATGTGTAATAATTGCAAAAGAAAAAATCACTTTTCCGTAGTATGTAAGAAACAAATTGTTAGAGAGATCAGGAATGAGTGTAGTAATTCCAGTGTTTCTAGTTTATATATTGACTCAATAATCGATAAAAGTGATAATCAAACGTGGTATGAAAATATTAAAATTCAAATGAAAGTGATTCCATTCAAACTAGACACTGGAGCCATGGTGAATATTCTACCCGGCAAATACTTAAATACTTTAAATAATATTCATGTTGAGGACAGTTCTGAAAAATTAATTGCGTATAATGGTACTGAAATTGAAAGTGTAGGTGTTGTTAAACTAGTGTGTTCAATTAGAGACAAAACAGCGATGTTGAAATTTTTTATAATAAAAGACAAAAATGCTGTACCAATTTTGGGGCTTGAATCTTGTGTGCAATTAGGCTTGGTGCAAAGAATAAATTCAATCACAAAAAACGATTTGATCATGAAGTACAAAAACGTTTTTAGTGGTATTGGCTGTTTTAAGACAAATTTTTCTATTAAATTGAAAGACAATGTTACACCTTGTTCAAAGCCAGCTAACAGAATTCCCTTATCTCTTCGGACAAGACTAAGGAATGAACTAGAAAACTTGTGTAAAAGAGATATTATTGAGAAAGTAGATAAACCGGGAATGTGGGTATCTAACATTGTTATTGTTGAAAAGCCAAACAAATCGCTTAGAATATGTATTAACCCTAAGGAGCTGAATTCTGCAATAAGGGACAACTTTTATGAAATTCCAACATTTGAGCAAATTAAGGCCAATTTAGTTAATAAAAAAATATTTACTGTTTTCGATTTGAAAGAAGGTTTTTGGCAAGTCGCCTTAGATGAAAAAAGTAAGGATTTGTGTACATTTAGTACAACTTTTGGATGCTTTAGGCTTAAAAGATTACCGTTTGGAATTAAAATTGCTTCGGAAGTATTCCAAAAACTAAATGAAGAAAATTTTGGTGACATTGCGAATGTCACAGTTTACATAGATGATATTTTGATTGCGGCTGAGAACGAAGAGGATCACGATAGAACTGTTGAGTTAGTAATGAAAAGAGCTATTGAAAGAAATGTTAAGTTTAATTGGGATAAGCTTCAGTTTAAGAAAAAAGAAGTTTTGTTTTTAGGACACTTAATATCGGAAAAAGGTATTGGCTATGACAGAAATAGATTAAAAGGTATAGAAGATTTAGGAGCACCAAAATGCAAGAAAGATCTGCAGAAACTTATGGGATTTATTAGTTATTTAAGAGAATATATTCCAAATCTTGCAGAAGTGTGTAGTCCATTGCGGGAACTAATGAAAAACTCAGTGGTTTTTGATTGGTTGCCATTACATGATCAATGCTTAAGTAACATTAAAAATTTAATTTTGAAAACACCGTATTTACAACCAAATGGAAATATTTCGCTACAAACTGATGCTTCAAAAGATGGATTAGGTTGCACACTATTACAAAACAGAAGACCAGTGTGTTTTGCCTCTCGTAGTATGACAGATGCTGAACTAGGTACTCACAGATTGAAAAAGAAATGTTGGCTGTCGTATTCGCTTGTAAAAAATTTCACTCGTACATTTATGGTAGGAAGGTCGAAATTATCACAGACCACAAGCCTTTGTTAGGTATTATGAAAAAAGATTATAACAAAATTCCATCGTTAAGGTTACAGAGAATGAAGCTAAGACTAGAAAAATACATATTGACTTTTAAATATTTACCAGGAAAATATCTATATTTGGCAGATTGGTTATCTAGAAGCTTTTCAGAAAAAATAGAGCAAGAGGATGAGATAAAAGGATTAAATGAAATGGTGCACACTATAAATGTCAGTGACAAGAAAAAAATTTTGTTTCAGAAAGAAACAGAAAATGATGAGGTTTTAAAAACAGTTTTGAAATATTGCTTAAATGGTTGGCCTAAGGATAAGAAAATGTTAGAGACAGATTTTAAATTTTTATGGAAAATGAGAAATGACTTATTTGTAGAGGATGGTGTGGTTTTCTTTGAAGATAGGCTCTATGTGCCAAAAAATTTGCAGGATATGATTTTACATCAACTGCATAAGTCACATCTAGGTATAGAGAAGACTAAAATGAGAGCAAGAAAACTTCTTTTTTGGCCTAGCATGTCTCATGATATAGAATCAATGATAATTAAGTGTAAAACATGTCAGAAATTTCGCTCAGCAAACATTAAGGAGCCACTATTAAACCATATAATACCTAGTGGTCCATATAAAAAGATTGCAATGGACATAATGGATGTACAAGGAAAGGAGTATTTAGTTATAGGTGACTACTTTTCAAAATACTTGGATATCATACCTCTCGTAAAAAAAACTGCCAGTGCCTTGAGCCAAAAACTTTTAATACCTTTTTCAATTTATGGTTATCCTACAGAAATTGTTGCGGACAATATGCCTTTTGGGTCATATGAGTTCATAAGTTGGGCAAAGTCTTTGGATATAAGAGTAGTAACTGTTAGTCCACGTTATCCAAAATCAAATGGTTTTGCAGAGAGGATGGTTCAGGTTGCAAAGAAACTAATACTAAAATGTGTTGAGGAAAAGTCAAACATATGGCAAGCATTATTAGAGTACAGGAATACGCCAATTAAAAACTCAGATCTTTCCCCAGCAGAACTTCTTATGGGCCGACAAACAAGAACCTTGGTCCCAGGCAAAGACAAGTTTTATAAAAATGATAAAGCTTGTGATATAATTTTACCAATTTTAAGAAAAAACAACTTGATAAACAAGAAATTATATGATAAAAACAGTAAAGCTAAAAATGTATTTCAAAAAGGGGAGAAGATATGGATTAAAGAAGACAAATATTGGCTACCAGGTATAATTTTAGAAAAACATGAAACTCCTAGGTCATACATAGTAGAAATAGATGGTAAACGTTATCGTAGAAACTCCCATTTCCTGAGATCTCGAACTTAAACAATGTATTTTATACTCAGGCAATCGAATAATATAATTTTTATGTTTAAGTAAGAAATTTTAGTAATTTAAACTCAAAGAACAAATATGTATATATATAAATAATTAAATATTAACTTGTAAAAAAAAAGAGAGAATTAAATTTATGAAATATGTATTTTAAAGAGGGAGATGTAGAGAGTTAAGTATTACATTTGTACTTATATGAATCACCCTGTAAGTTGCAATCAGAAGGAATTGAAAGAAAATAAAGCAATGTCATTATCACTGAATTCTGACAAGACAAACTAATACAACAGCGTTAAATTACGCCAAAATAATCATATACTACAAAAATCAGCCTATTTTTAGAGTTCATGATTTTCGACTTTTTCACCTCGTGTCGTCAGAAGTCAAAAATCTAGAAAATTTTCACCTCTCAAAATTCCCCAAATTTTTTAAATTATGCCAAAATAATCATTTACTACAAAAACCAGCCTATTTTTAGAGTTCAATATTTTCGAGTTGTTCACCTCGAGTCGTCACAAGTAAAAAATCTTAAACATTTTCACCACTCTCAAAATTCCCAAAATTTTGACACAGCGTTAAATTACGCCAAAATAATCATATACTACAAAAATCAGCCCATTTTTATTTAGAGTTTATCATTTTCGACTTTTTCACCTCGTGTCGTCAGAAGTCAAAAATCTTGAAAATTTTCACCTCTCAAAATTCCCCAAATTTTTTAAATTACGTTAAAATATTCATTTACTACAAAAATCAGCCTATTTTTAGAGTTCATGATTTCCGAGTTTTTCACCTTGAGTCGTCACAAGTCAAAAATCTTGAAAATTTTTACTTGTCCAAAAATTCTCCAAATTTTGCACAGCGTTAAATTACGCTAAAATAATCATATACTTAAAAATCAGCCCAATTTTAGAGTTCATGATTTTCGAGTTTTTCACCTCGAGTCGTCACAAGTAAAAAATCGTGAAAATTTTCACCTCTCCCAAAATTTCCGAAATTTTGCACAGCGTTAAATTACGCCAAGATAATTATATACTACAAAAATCAGCCTATTTTTAGAGTTCATGATTTTCGAGTTTTTCACCTCGAGTCGTCACAAGTCAAAAATCTTGAAAATTTTCACCTCTTCCAAAATTCCCCAAATTTTGCACAGAGTTAGATTACGCCAAAATAATCATATACTAAAAAAATCAGCCCATTTTTAGAGTTCATGATTTTGGAGTCTTTCACCGCGAGTTGTCACAAGTCAAAAATCTCGAAAATTTTCACCTCTCCCAAAATTCCCCAAATTTTGCACAGCGTTAAATTACGCCAAAATAATCATATACTACAAAAATCAGCCTATTTTTAGAGTTCATGATTTTCGATTTTCCAACCTCGAGTCGTCACAGTCAAAAATCTTGAAACTTTTCACCTCTCTCAAAATTCCCCACATTTTGGACAACGTTAGATTACGCCAAAATAATCATATACTACAAAAATCAGCCTATTTTTAGACTTCATGATTTTCGAGTTTTTCACCTCGAGTCGTCACAAGTCAAAAATCTTGAAAATTTTCACCTCTCAAAATTCCCCAAATTTTTTAAATTACGCCAAAATATTCATTTACTACAAAAATCAGCCTATTTTTAGAGTTCACGATTTTCGAGTTTTTCACCTTGAGTCGTCACAAGTCAAAAATCTTGAAAATTTTCACCTGTCCAAAAATTCCCCAAATTGTGCACATCGTTAAATTAAATAATCATATACTAAAAAAATTTGCCAATTTTTATTTAGAGTTCATGATTTTCGAGTTTTTCACCTCGAGTCGTCACAAGTCAAAAATCTTGAAAATTTTCACCTCTTCCAAAATTCCCCAAATTTTGCACAGCGTTAGATTACGCCAAAATAATCATATACTACAAAAATCAGCCTATTTTTAGAGTTCAATATTTTCGAGTTGTTCACCTCGAGTCGCCACAAGTCAAAAATCTTGAAAATTTTCACCTCTCCCAAAATTCCCCAAATTTTGCACAGCGTTAAATTACGCCAAAATAATCATATACTACAAAAATCAGTCAATTTTTATTTAGAGTTCATGATTTTCGAGTTTTTCGCCTCGAGTCGTCACAAGTCAAAAATCTTGAAAATTTTCCCCTCTCCCAAAATTCCCAAAATTTTGCACAGCGTTAAATTACGCCAAGATAATCATATACTAAAAAATCAGTTCATTTTTAGAGTTCCTGATTTTCGAGTTTTTCACCTCGAGTCGTAACAAGTCAAAAATCTTGAAAATGTTCACCTCTCCCAAAATTCCCCAAATTTAGCATAGCGTCAAATTACGCCAAAATAATTATATACTACAAAAATTAGCCTATTTTTAGACTTCATGATTTTCGAGATTTTCACCTCGAGTTGTCACAAGTCAAAAATCTCGAAAATTTTCACCTCTCCCAAAATTCCCCATATTTTGCACAGCGTTAAATTACGCCAAAATAATCATATACTACAAAAATCCGCCAATTTTTATTTAGAGTTCATGAGTTTCGAGTTTTTCGCCTCGAGTCGTCACATGTCAAAAATCTTGAAAATTTTCCCCTCTTCCAAAATTCCCAAAATTTTGCACAGCGTTAAATTACGCCAAAATAATCATATACTACAAAAATCAGCCTATTTTTAGACTTCATGATTTTCGAGTTTTTCACCTCGAGTCGTCACAAGTCAAAAATCTTGAAAATTTTCACCTCTCAAAATTCCCCAAATTTTTTAAATTACGCCAAAATATTCATTTACTACAAAAATCAGCCTATTTTTAGAGTTCACGATTTTCGAGTTTTTCACCTTGAGTCGTCACAAGTCAAAAATCTTGAAACTTTTCACCTCTCTCAAAATTCCCCACATTTTGGACAACGTTAGATTACGTCAAAATAATCATATACTACAAAATTCAGCCTATTTTTAGACTTCATGATTTTCGAGTTTTTCACCTCGAGTCGTCACAAGTCAAAAATCTTGAAAATTTTCACCTCTCAAAATTCCCCAAATTTTTTAAATTACGCCAAAATATTCATTTACTACAAAAATCAGCCTATTTTTAGAGTTCACGATTTTCGAGTTTTTCACCTCGATTCGTCACAAGTCAAAAATCTTGAAAATTTTCACTTCTCAAAATTTCCCAAATTTTGCACATTAAATTACGCCAAAATAATTATTTACTACAAAAATCTGCCTATTTTTAGAGTTCATGATTTTCGAGTCTTTCAACTCGTGTCGCCAGAAATTAAACATCTTGAAAATTTTCACCTTTCCCAAAATTCCCCAACTATTGCACAGCGTTAGATTATGCCAAAATAAGCATATACTACAAAAATCAGCCTATTTTTAGAGTTCATGATTTTCGAGTTTTTCACCTCGTGTCGTCACAAGTAAAAAATCTTGAAAATTTTCACCTCTCTCAAAATTCCCCAAATTTTGCACATCGTGAAATTACGCCAAAATAATCATATACTACAAAAATCAGCCCATTTTTATTTAGAGTTCATGATTTTCGAGTTTTTCACCTCGTGTCGTCACAAGTCAAAAATCTTAAAAATTTTCACCTCTCAAAATTCCCCAAATTTTTTAAATTACGCGAAAATATTCATTTACTACAAAAATCAGCCTATTTTTAGAGTTCATGATTTTCGAGTTTTTCACCTTGAGTCGTCAGAAGTCAAAAATCTTGAAAATTTTCACCTGTCCAAACATTCCCCAAATTTTGCACAGCGTTAAATTACGCAAAAATAATCATATACTAAAAAAAATTGCCAATTTTTATTTAGAGTTCATGATTTTCGAGTTTTTCACCTCGTGTCGTCACAAGTAAAAAATCTTGAAAATTTTCCCCTCTCCCAAAATTCCCAAAATTTTGCACAGCGTTAAATTACGCCAAGATAATCATATACTAAAAAATCAGTTCATTTTTAGAGTTCCTGATTTTCGAGTTTTTCACCTCGAGTCGTAACAAGTCAAAAATCTTGAAAATGTTCACCTCTCCCAAAATTCCCCAAATTTAGCATAGCGTCAAATTACGCCAAAATAATTATATACTACAAAAATTAGCCTATTTTTAGACTTCATGATTTTCGAGATTTTCACCTCGAGTTGTCACAAGTCAAAAATCTCGAAAATTTTCACCTCTCCCAAAATTCCCCATATTTTGCACAGCGTTAAATTACGCCAAAATAATCATATACTACAAAAATCCGCCAATTTTTATTTAGAGTTCATGAGTTTCGAGTTTTTCGCCTCGAGTCGTCACATGTCAAAAATCTTGAAAATTTTCCCCTCTTCCAAAATTCCCAAAATTTTGCACAGCGTTAAATTACGCCAAAATAATCATATACTACAAAAATCAGCCTATTTTTAGACTTCATGATTTTCGAGTTTTTCACCTCGAGTCGTCACAAGTCAAAAATCTTGAAAATTTTCACCTCTCAAAATTCCCCAAATTTTTTAAATTACGCCAAAATATTCATTTACTACAAAAATCAGCCTATTTTTAGAGTTCACGATTTTCGAGTTTTTCACCTTGAGTCGTCACAAGTCAAAAATCTTGAAACTTTTCACCTCTCTCAAAATTCCCCACATTTTGGACAACGTTAGATTACGCCAAAATAATCATATACTACAAAAATCAGCCTATTTTTAGACTTCATGATTTTCGAGTTTTTCACCTCGAGTCGTCACAAGTCAAAAATCTTGAAAATTTTCACCTCTCAAAATTCCCCAAATTTTTTAAATTACGCCAAAATATTCATTTACTACAAAAATCAGCCTATTTTTAGAGTTCACGATTTTCGAGTTTTTCACCTCGAGTCGTCACAGTCAAAAATCTTGAAACTTTTCACCTCTCTCAAAATTCCCCACATTTTGGACAGCGTTAGATTACGCCAAAATAATCATATACTACAAAAATCAGCCTATTTTTAGAGTTCATGATTTTCGAGTTTTTTAACTCGTGTCGTCAGAAATCAAAAATCTTGAAAATTTTAACCTCTCCCAAAATTCCCCAACTATTGCACAGCGTTAGATTACGCCTAAATAATCATATGCTACAAAAATTAGCCTATTTTTAGAGTTCATGATTTTCGAGTTTTTCACCTCGATTCGTCACAAGTCAAAAATCTTGAAAATTTTCACTTCTCAAAATTTCCCAAATTTTGCACATTAAATTACGCCAAAATAATTATTTACTACAAAAATCTGCCTATTTTTAGAGTTCATGATTTTCGAGTCTTTCAACTCGTGTCGCCAGAAATTAAACATCTTGAAAATTTTCACCTTTCCCAAAATTCCCCAACTATTGCACAGCGTTAGATTATGCCAAAATAAGCATATACTACAAAAATCAGCCTATTTTTAGAGTTCATGATTTTCGAGTTTTTCACCTCGTGTCGTCACAAGTAAAAAATCTTGAAAATTTTCACCTCTCTCAAAATTCCCCAAATTTTGCACATCGTGAAATTACGCCAAAATAATCATATACTACAAAAATCAGCCCATTTTTATTTAGAGTTCATGATTTTCGAGTTTTTCACCTCGTGTCGTCACAAGTCAAAAATCTTAAAAATTTTCACCTCTCAAAATTCCCCAAATTTTTTAAATTACGCGAAAATATTCATTTACTACAAAAATCAGCCTATTTTTAGAGTTCATGATTTTCGAGTTTTTCACCTTGAGTCGTCACAAGTCAAAAATCTTGAAAATTTTCACCTGTCCAAACATTCCCCAAATTTTGCACAGCGTTAAATTACGCAAAAATAATCATATACTAAAAAAAATTGCCAATTTTTATTTAGAGTTCATGATTTTCGAGTTTTTCACCTCGAGTCGTCACAAGTCAAAAATCTTGAAAATTTTCACCTCTTTCAAAATTCCCCAAATTTTGCACAGCGTTAGATTACGCCAAAATAATCATATACTACAAAAATCAGCCTATTTTTAGAGTTCATGATTTTCGAGTTTTTCACCTCGAGTCGTCACAAGTAAAAAATCTTAAAAATTTTCACCACTCTCAAAATTCCCAAAATTTTGACACAGCGTTAAATTACGCCAAAATAATCATATACTACAAAAATCAGCCTATTTTTAGAGTTCATGATTTTCGACTTTTTCACCTCGTGTCGTCAGAAGTCAAAAATCTAGAAAATTTTCACCTCTCAAAATTCCCCAAATTTTTTAAATTACGCCAAAATAATCATTTACTACAAAAACCAGCCTATTTTTAGAGTTCAATATTTTCGAGTTGTTCACCTCGAGTCGTCACAAGTCAAAAATCTTGAAAATTTTTACCTTTCCCAAAATTCTCCAAATTTTGACACACCGTTAAATTACGCCAAAATAATCATATACTACAAAAATCAGCCTATTTTTAGAGTTCATGATTTTCGAGTTTTTCACCTCGAGTCGTCACAAGTAAAAAATCTTAAAAATTTTCACCACTCTCAAAATTCCCAAAATTTTGACACAGCGTTAAATTACGCCAAAATAATCATATACAACAAAAATCAGCCTATTTTTAGAGTTCATGATTTTCGACTTTTTCACCTCGTGTCGTCAGAAGTCAAAATCTAGAAAATTTTCACCTCTCAAAAATCCCCAAATTTTTTAAATTACGCCAAAATAATCATTTACTACAAAAACCAGCCTATTTTTAGAGTTCAATATTTTCGAGTTGTTCACCTCGGTCGTCACAAGTCAAAAATTTTGAAAATTTTTACCTTTCCCAAAATTCTCCAAATTTTGACACACCGTTAAATTACGCCAAAATAATCATATACTACAAAAATCAGCCTATTTTTAGAGTTCATGATTTTCGAGTTTTTCAACTCGTGTCGTCAGAAATCAAAAATCTTGAAAATTTTAACCTCTCCCAAAATTCCCCAACTATTGCACAGCGTTAGATTACGCCAAAATAATCATATACTACAAAAATTAGCCTATTTTTAGAGTTCATGATTTTCGAGTTTTTCACCTCGATTCGTCACAAGTCAAAAATCTTGAAAATTTTCACTTCTCAAAATTTCCCAAATTTTGCACATTAAATTACGCCAAAATAATTATTTACTACAAAAATCAGCCTATTTTTAGAGTTCATGATTTTCGAGTTTTTCAACTCGTGTCGCCAGAAATTAAACATCTTGAAAATTTTCACCTCTCCCAAAATTCCCCAACTATTGCACAGCGTTAGATTATGCCAAAATAATTATATACTACAAAAATTAGCCTATTTTTAGACTTCATGATTTTCGAGATTTTCACCTCGAGTTGTCACAAGTCAAAAATCTCGAAAATTTTCACCTCTCCCAAAATTCCCCATATTTTGCACAGCGTTAAATTACGCCAAAATAATCATATACTACAAAAATCTGCCAATTTTTATTTAGAGTTCATGAGTTTCGAGTTTTTCGCCTCGAGTCGTCACATGTCAAAAATCTTGAAAATTTTCCCCTCTTCCAAAATTCCCAAAATTTTGCACAGCGTTAAATTACGCCAAAATAATCATATACTACAAAAATCAGCCTATTTTTAGACTTCATGATTTTCGAGTTTTTCACCTCGAGTCGTCACAAGTCAAAAATCTTGAAAATTTTCACCTCTCAAAATTCCCCAAATTTTTTAAATTACGCCAAAATATTCATTTACTACAAAAATCAGCCTATTTTTAGAGTTCACGATTTTCGAGTTTTTCACCTTGAGTCGTCACAAGTCAAAAATCTTGAAACTTTTCACCTCTCTCAAAATTCCCCACATTTTGGACAACGTTAGATTACGCCAAAATAATCATATACTACAAAAATCAGCCTATTTTTAGACTTCATGATTTTCGAGTTTTTCACCTCGAGTCGTCACAAGTCAAAAATCTTGAAAATTTTCACCTCTCAAAATTCCCCAAATTTTTTAAATTACGCCAAAATATTCATTTACTACAAAAATCAGCCTATTTTTAGAGTTCACGATTTTCGAGTTTTTCACCTCGAGTCGTCACAGTCAAAAATCTTGAAACTTTTCACCTCTCTCAAAATTCCCCACATTTTGGACAGCGTTAGATTACGCCAAAATAATCATATACTACAAAAATCAGCCTATTTTTAGAGTTCATGATTTTCGAGTTTTTTAACTCGTGTCGTCAGAAATCAAAAATCTTGAAAATTTTAACCTCTCCCAAAATTCCCCAACTATTGCACAGCGTTAGATTACGCCTAAATAATCATATACTACAAAAATTAGCCTATTTTTAGAGTTCATGATTTTCGAGTTTTTCACCTCGATTCGTCACAAGTCAAAAATCTTAAAAATTTTCACTTCTCAAAATTTCCCAAATTTTGCACATTAAATTACGCCAAAATAATTATTTACTACAAAAATCAGCCTATTTTTAGAGTTCATGATTTTCGAGTCTTTCAACTCGTGTCGCCAGAAATTAAACATCTTGAAAATTTTCACCTTTCCCAAAATTCCCCAACTATTGCACAGCGTTAGATTATGCCAAAATAAGCATATCTACAAAAATCAGCCTATTTTTAGAGTTCATGATTTTCGAGTTTTTCACCTCGTGTCGTCACAAGTAAAAAATCTTGAAAATTTTCACCTCTCTCAAAATTCCCCAAATTTTGCACATCGTGAAATTACGCCAAAATAATCATATACTACAAAAATCAGCCCATTTTTATTTAGAGTTCATGATTTTCGAGTTTTTCACCTCGTGTCGTCACAAGTCAAAAATCTTAAAAATTTTCACCTCTCAAAATTCCCCAAATTTTTTAAATTACGCGAAAATATTCATTTACTACAAAAATCAGCCTATTTTTAGAGTTCATGATTTTCGAGTTTTTCACCTTGAGTCGTCACAAGTCAAAAATCTTGAAAATTTTCACCTGTCCAAACATTCCCCAAATTTTGCACAGCGTTAAATTACGCAAAAATAATCATATACTAAAAAAAATTGCCAATTTTTATTTAGAGTTCATGATTTTCGAGTTTTTCACCTCGAGTCGTCACAAGTCAAAAATCTTGAAAATTTTCACCTCTTCCAAAATTCCCCAAATTTTGCACAGCGTTAGATTACGCCAAAATAATCATATACTACAAAAATCAGCCTATTTTTAGAGTTCATGATTTTCGAGTTTTTCACCTCGAGTCGTCACAAGTAAAAAATCTTAAAAATTTTCACCACTCTCAAAATTCCCAAAATTTTGACACAGCGTTAAATTACGCCAAAATAATCATATACTACAAAAATCAGCCTATTTTTAGAGTTCATGATTTTCGACTTTTTCACCTCGTGTCGTCAGAAGTCAAAAATCTAGAAAATTTTCACCTCTCAAAATTCCCCAAATTTTTTAAATTACGCCAAAATAATCATTTACTACAAAAACCAGCCTATTTTTAGAGTTCAATATTTTCGAGTTGATCACCTCGAGTCGTCACAAGTCAAAAATCTTGAAAATTTTTACCTTTCCCAAAATTCTCCAAATTTTGACACACCGTTAAATTACGCCAAAATAATCATATACTACAAAAATCAGCCTATTTTTAGAGTTCATGATTTTCGAGTTTTTCACCTCGAGTCGTCACAAGTAAAAAATCTTAAAAATTTTCACCACTCTCAAAATTCCCAAAATTTTGACACAGCGTTAAATTACGCCAAAATAATCATATACAACAAAAATCAGCCTATTTTTAGAGTTCATGATTTTCGACTTTTTCACCTCGTGTCGTCAGAAGTCAAAATCTAGAAAATTTTCACCTCTCAAAAATCCCCAAATTTTTTAAATTACGCCAAAATAATCATTTACTACAAAAACCAGCCTATTTTTAGAGTTCAATATTTTCGAGTTGTTCACCTCGGTCGTCACAAGTCAAAAATTTTGAAAATTTTTACCTTTCCCAAAATTCTCCAAATTTTGACACACCGTTAAATTACGCCAAAATAATCATATACTACAAAAATCAGCCTATTTTTAGAGTTCATGATTTTCGAGTTTTTCAACTCGTGTCGTCAGAAATCAAAAATCTTGAAAATTTTAACCTCTCCCAAAATTCCCCAACTATTGCACAGCGTTAGATTACGCCAAAATAATCATATACTACAAAAATTAGCCTATTTTTAGAGTTCATGATTTTCGAGTTTTTCACCTCGATTCGTCACAAGTCAAAAATCTTGAAAATTTTCACTTCTCAAAATTTCCCAAATTTTGCACATTAAATTACGCCAAAATAATTATTTACTACAAAAATCAGCCTATTTTTAGAGTTCATGATTTTCGAGTTTTTCAACTCGTGTCGCCAGAAATTAAACATCTTGAAAATTTTCACCTCTCCCAAAATTCCCCAACTATTGCACAGCGTTAGATTATGCCAAAATAAGCATATACTACAAAAATCAGCCTATTTTTAGAGTTCATGATTTTCGAGTTTTTCACCACGTGTCGTCACAAGTAAAAAATCTTGAAAATTTTCACCTCTCTCAAAATTCCCCAAATTTTGCACATCGTGAAATTACGCCAAAAAAAATCATATACTACAAAAATCAGCCCATTTTTATTTAGAGTTCATGATTTTCGAGTTTTTCACCTCGTGTCGTCACAAGTCAAAAATCTTAAAAATTTTCACTTCTCAAAATTCCCCAAATTTTTTAAATTACGCCAAAATATTCATTTACTACAAAAATCAGCCTATTTTTAGAGTTCATGATTTTCGAGTTTTTCACCTTGAGTCGTCACAAGTCAAAAATCTTGAAAATTTTCACCTGTCCAAACATTCCCCAAATTTTGCACAGCGTTAAATTACGCAAAAATAATCATATACTAAAAAAAATTGCCAATTTTTATTTAGAGTTCATGATTTTCGAGTTTTTCACCTCGAGTCGTCACAAGTCAAAAATCTTGAAAATTTTCACCTCTTCCAAAATTCCCCAAATTTTGCACAGCGTTAGATTACGCCAAAATAATCATATACTACAAAAATCAGCCTATTTTTAGAGTTCATGATTTTCGAGTTTTTCACCTCGAGTCGTCACAAGTAAAATATCTTAAAAATTTTCACCACTCTCAAAATTCCCAAAATTTTGACACAGCGTTAAATTACGCCAAAATAATTATATACTACAAAAATCAGCCTATTTTTAGAGTTCATGATTTTCGACTTTTTCACCTCGTATCGTCAGAAGTCAAAAATCTAGAAAATTTTCACTTGTCCAAAAATTCTCCAAATTTTGCACAGCGTTAAATTACGCAAAAATAATCATATACTAAAAAAATTTGCCAATTTTTATTTAGAGTTCATGATTTTCGAGTTTTTCACCTCGAGTCGTCACAAGTCAAAAATCTTGAAAATTTTCACCTCTCAAAATTCCCCAAATTTTGCACATTAAATTACGCCAAAATAATTATTTACTACAAAAATCAGCCTATTTTTAGAGTTCATGATTTTCGAGTTTTTCACCTCGTGTCGTCACAAGTAAAAAATCTTGAAAATTTTCACCTCTCTCAAAATTCCCCAAATTTTTTAAATTACGCCAAAATAATCATTTACTACAAAAACCAGCCTATTTTTAGAGTTCAATATTTTCGAGTTGTTCACCTCGGTCGTCACAAATCAAAAATTTTGAAAATTTTTACCTTTCCCAAAATTCTCCAAATTTTGACACACCGTTAAATTACGCCAAAATAATCATATAATACAAAAATCAGCCTATTTTTAGAGTTCATGATTTTCGAGTTTTTCAACTCGTGTCGTCAGAAATCAAAAATCTTGAAAATTTTAACCTCTCCCAAAATTCCCCAACTATTGCACAGCGTTAGATTACGCCAAAATAATCATATACTACAAAAATTAGCCTATTTTTAGAGTTCATGATTTTCGAGTTTTTCACCTCGATTCGTCACAAGTCAAAAATCTTGAAAATTTTCACTTCTCAAAATTTCCCAAATTTTGCACATTAAATTACGCCAAAATAATTATTTACTACAAAAATCAGCCTATTTTTAGAGTTCATGATTTTCGAGTTTTTCAACTCGTGTCGCCAGAAATTAAACATCTTGAAAATTTTCACCTCTCCCAAAATTCCCCAACTATTGCACAGCGTTAGATTATGCCAAAATAAGCATATACTACAAAAATCAGCCTATTTTTAGAGTTCATGATTTTCGAGTTTTTCACCACGTGTCGTCACAAGTAAAAAATCTTGAAAATTTTCACCTCTCTCAAAATTCCCCAAATTTTGCACATCGTGAAATTACGCCAAAAAAAATCATATACTACAAAAATCAGCCCATTTTTATTTAGAGTTCATGATTTTCGAGTTTTTCACCTCGTGTCGTCACAAGTCAAAAATCTTAAAAATTTTCACTTCTCAAAATTCCCCAAATTTTTTAAATTACGCCAAAATATTCATTTACTACAAAAATCAGCCTATTTTTAGAGTTCATGATTTTCGAGTTTTTCACCTTGAGTCGTCACAAGTCAAAAATCTTGAAAATTTTCACCTGTCCAAACATTCCCCAAATTTTGCACAGCGTTAAATTACGCAAAAATAATCATATACTAAAAAAAATTGCCAATTTTTATTTAGAGTTCATGATTTTCGAGTTTTTCACCTCGAGTCGTCACAAGTCAAAAATCTTGAAAATTTTCACCTCTTCCAAAATTCCCCAAATTTTGCACAGCGTTAGATTACGCCAAAATAATCATATACTACAAAAATCAGCCTATTTTTAGAGTTCATGATTTTCGAGTTTTTCACCTCGAGTCGTCACAAGTAAAAAATCTTAAAAATTTTCACCACTCTCAAAATTCCCAAAATTTTGACACAGCGTTAAATTACGCCAAAATAATCATATACTACAAAAATCAGCCTATTTTTAGAGTTCATGATTTTCGACTTTTTCACCTCGTATCGTCAGAAGTCAAAAATCTAGAAAATTTTCACTTGTCCAAAAATTCTCCAAATTTTGCACAGCGTTAAATTACGCAAAAATAATCATATACTAAAAAAATTTGCCAATTTTTATTTAGAGTTCATGATTTTCGAGTTTTTCACCTCGAGTCGTCACAAGTCAAAAATCTTGAAAATTTTCACCTCTCAAAATTCCCCAAATTTTGCACATTAAATTACGCCAAAATAATTATTTACTACAAAAATCAGCCTATTTTTAGAGTTCATGATTTTCGAGTTTTTCACCTCGTGTCGTCACAAGTAAAAAATCTTAAAAATTTTCACCTCTCTCAAAATTCCCCAAATTTTGCACATCGTGAAATTACGCCAAAATAATCATATACTACAAAAATCAGCCCATTTTTATTTAGAGTTCATGATTTTCGAGTTTTTCACCTCGTGTCGTCACAAGTCAAAAATCTTAAAAATTTTCACCTCTCAAAATTCCCCAAATTTTTTAAATTACGCGAAAATATTTATTTACTACAAAAATCAGCCTATTTTTAGAGTTCATGATTTTCGAGTTTTTCACCTTGAGTCGTCACAAGTCAAAAATCTTGAAAATTTTCACCTGTCCAAACATTCCCCAAATTTTGCACAGCGATAAATTACGCAAAAATAATCATATACTAAAAAAATTTGCCAATTTTTATTTAGAGTTCATGATTTTCGAGTTTTTCACCTCGAGTCGTCACAAGTCAAAAATCTTGAAAATTTTCACCTCTCAAAATTCCCCAAATTTTGCACATTAAATTACGCCAAAATAATTATTTACTACAAAAATCAGCCTATTTTTAGAGTTCATGATTTTCGAGTTTTTCACCTCGTGTCGTCACAAGTAAAAAATCTTGAAAATTTTCACCTCTCTCAAATTTCCCCAAATTTTGCACATCGTGAAATTACGCCAAAATAATCATATACTACAAAAATCAGCCCATTTTTATTTAGAGTTCATGATTTTCGAGTTTTTCACCTCGTGTCGTCACAAGTCAAAAATCTTAAAAATTTTCACCTCTCAAAATTCCCCAAATTTTTTAAATTACGCGAAAATATTCATTTACTACAAAAATCAGCCTATTTTTAGAGTTCATGATTTTCGAGTTTTTCACCTTGAGTCGTCACAAGTCAAAAATCTTGAAAATTTTCACCTGTCCAAACATTCCCCAAATTTTGCACAGCGTTAAATTACGCAAAAATAATCATATACTAAAAAAAATTGCCAATTTTTATTTAGAGTTCATGATTTTCGAGTTTTTCACCTCGAGTCGTCACAAGTCAAAAATCTTGAAAATTTTCACCTCTTCCAAAATTCCCCAAATTTTGCACAGCGTTAGATTACGCCAAAATAATCATATACTACAAAAATCAGCCTATTTTTAGAGTTCATGATTTTCGAGTTTTTCACCTCGAGTCGTCACAAGTAAAAAATCTTAAAAATTTTCACCACTCTCAAAATTCCCAAAATTTTGACACAGCGTTAAATTACGCCAAAATAATCATATACTACAAAAATCAGCCTATTTTTAGAGTTCATGATTTTCGACTTTTTCACCTCGTGCCGTCAGAAGTCAAAAATCTAGAAAATTTTCACCTCTCAAAATTCCCCAAATTTTTTAAATTACGCCAAAATAATCATTTACTACAAAAACCAGCCTATTTTTAGAGTTCAATATTTTCGAGTTGTTCACCTCGAGTCGTCACATGTCAAAAATCTTGAAAATTTTTACCTTTCCCAAAATTCTCCAAATTTTGACACACCGTTAAATTACGCCAAAATAATCATATACTACAAAAATCAGCCTATTTTTAGAGTTCATGATTTTCGAGTTTTTCACCTCGAGTCGTCACAAGAAAAAAATCTTAAAAATTTTCACCACTCTCAAAATTCCCAAAATTTTGACACACCGTTAAATTACGCCAAAATAATCATATACTACAAAAATCAGCCTATTTTTAGAGTTCATGATTTTCGAGTTTTTCAACTCGTGTCGTCAGAAATCAAAAATCTTGAAAATTTTAACCTCTCCCAAAATTCCCCAACTATTGCACAGCGTTAGATTACGCCAAAATAATCATATACTACAAAAATTAGCCTATTTTTAGAGTTCATGATTTTCGAGTTTTTCACCTCGATTCGTCACAAGTCAAAAATCTTGAAAATTTTCACTTCTCAAAATTTCCCAAATTTTGCACATTAAATTACGCCAAAATAATTATTTACTACAAAAATCAGCCTATTTTTAGAGTTCATGATTTTCGAGTTTTTCAACTCGTGTCGCCAGAAATTAAACATCTTGAAAATTTTCACCTCTCCCAAAATTCCCCAACTATTGCACAGCGTTAGATTATGCCAAAATAAGCATATACTACAAAAATCAGCCTATTTTTAGAGTTCATGATTTTCGAGTTTTTCACCACGTGTCGTCACAAGTAAAAAATCTTGAAAATTTTCACCTCTCTCAAAATTCCCCAAATTTTGCACATCGTGAAATTACGCCAAAAAAAATCATATACTACAAAAATCAGCCCATTTTTATTTAGAGTTCATGATTTTCGAGTTTTTCACCTCGTGTCGTCACAAGTCAAAAATCTTAAAAATTTTCACTTCTCAAAATTCCCCAAATTTTTTAAATTACGCCAAAATATTCATTTACTACAAAAATCAGCCTATTTTTAGAGTTCATGATTTTCGAGTTTTTCACCTTGAGTCGTCACAAGTCAAAAATCTTGAAAATTTTCACCTGTCCAAACATTCCCCAAATTTTGCACAGCGTTAAATTACGCAAAAATAATCATATACTAAAAAAAATTGCCAATTTTTATTTAGAGTTCATGATTTTCGAGTTTTTCACCTCGAGTCGTCACAAGTCAAAAATCTTGAAAATTTTCACCTCTTCCAAAATTCCCCAAATTTTGCACAGCGTTAGATTACGCCAAAATAATCATATACTACAAAAATCAGCCTATTTTTAGAGTTCATGATTTTCGAGTTTTTCACCTCGAGTCGTCACAAGTAAAAAATCTTAAAAATTTTCACCACTCTCAAAATTCCCAAAATTTTGACACAGCGTTAAATTACGCCAAAATAATCATATACTACAAAAATCAGCCTATTTTTAGAGTTCATGATTTTCGACTTTTTCACCTCGTATCGTCAGAAGTCAAAAATCTAGAAAATTTTCACCTCTCAAAATTCCACAAATTTTTTAAATTACGCCAAAATACAAAAACCAGCCTATTTTTAGAGTTCAATATTTTCGAGTTGTTTTCACCTTTCCCAAAATTCTCCAAATTTTGACACACCGTTAAATTACGCCAAAATAATCATATACTACAAAAATCAGCCTATTTTTAGAGTTCATGATTTTCGAGTTTTTCAACTCGTGTCGTCAGAAATCAAAAATCTTGAAAATTTTAACCTCTCCCAAAATTCCCCAACTATTGCACAGCGTTAGATTACGCCAAAATAATCATATACTACAAAAATCAGCCTATTTTTAGAGTTCATGATTTTCGAGTTTTTCACCTCGTGTCGTCACAAGTAAAAAATCTTGAAAATTTTCACCTCTCTCAAAATTCCCCAAAATTTTGCACATCGTGAAATTACGCCAAAATAATCATAAACTACAAAAATCAGCCCATTTTTATTTAGAGTTTATGATTTTCGACTTTTTCACCTCGTGTCGTCAGAAGTCAAAAATCTTGAAAATTTTCACTTGTCCAAAAATTCTCCAAATTTTGCACAGCGTTAAATTACGCAAAAATAATCATATACTAAAAAAATTTGCCAATTTTTATTTAGAGTTCATGATTTTCGAGTTTTTCACCTCGAGTCGTCACAAGTCAAAAATCTTGAAAATTTTCACCTCTCAAAATTCCCCAAATTTTGCACATTAAATTACGCCAAAATAATTATTTACTACAAAAATCAGCCTATTTTTAGAGTTCAATATTTTCGAGTTGTTCACCTCGAGTCGTCATAAGTCAAAAATCTTGAAAATTATCACCTTTCCCAAAATTCCCCAAATTTTGACACAGCGTTAAATTACGCCAAATAATCATATACTACAAAAATCAGCCTATTTTTAGAGTTCATGATTTTCGAGTTTTTCAACTCGTGTCGCCAGAAATTAAACATCTTGAAAGTTTTCACCTCTCCCAAAATTCCCCAACTATTGCACAGCGTTAGATTATGCCAAAATAAGCATATACTACAAAAATCAGCCTATTTTTAGAGTTCATGATTTTCGAGTTTTTCACCTCGTGTCGTCACAAGTAAAAAATCTTAAAAATTTTCACCTCTCTCAAAATTCCCCAAATTTTGCACATCGTGAAATTACGCCAAAATAATCATATACTACAAAAATCAGCCCATTTTTATTTAGAGTTCATGATTTTCGACTTTTTCACCTCGTGTCGTCACAAGTCATCTTAAAAATTTTCACCTCTCAAAATTCCCCACATTTTTTAAATTGCGCCAAAATATTCATTTACTACAAAAATCAGCCTATTTTTAGAGTTCATGATTTTTGAGTTTTTCACCTTGAGTCGTCACAAGTCAAAAATCTTGAAAATTTTCACCTGTCCAAAAATTCCCCAAATTTTGCACATCGTTAAATTACACCAAAATAATCATATACTAAAAAAATTTGCTAATTTTTATTTAAAGTTCATGATTTTCGAGTTTTTCACCTCGAGTCGTCACAAGGCAAAAATCTTGAAAATTTTTACCTCTTCCAAAATTCCCCAAATTTTGCACAGCGCTAGATTACGCCAAAATAATCATATACTACAAAAATCAGTCAATTTTTATTTAGAGTTCATGATTTTCGAGTTTTTCGCCTCGAGTCGTCACAGTCAAAAATCTTGAAAATTTTCCCCTCTCCCAAAATTCCCAAAATTTTGCACAGAGTTAAATTACGCCAAGATAATCATATACTAAAAAATCAGTTCATTTTTAGAGTTCCTGATTTTCGAGTTTTTCACCTCGACTCGTCGCAAGTCAAAAATCTTGAAAATTTTCACCACTCTCAAAATTCCCAAAATTTTGACACAGCGTTAAATTACGCCAAAATAATCATATACTACAAAAATCAGCCTATTTTTAGAGTTCATGATTTTCGAGTTTTTCAATTTGTGTCGCCAGAAATTAAACATCTTGAAAATGTTCACCTCTCTCAAAATTCCCCAAATTTTGCACATCGTGAAATTACGCCAAAATAATCATATACTACAAAAATCAGCCCATTTTTATTTAGAGTTCATGATTTTCGACTTTTTCACCTCGTGTCGTCACAAGTCAAAAATCTTAAAAATTTTCACCTCTCAAAATTCCCCAAATTTTTTAAATTACGCCAAAATAATCATATACTACAAAAATCAGCCCATTTTTATTTAGAGTTCATGATTTTCGACTTTTTCACCTCGTGTCGTCACAAGCCAAAAATCTTAAAAATTTTCACCTCTCAAAATTCCCCAAATTTTTTAAATTACGCCAAAATATTCATTTACTACAAAAATCAGCCTATTTTTAGAGTTCATGATTTTCGAGTTTGTCACCTTAAGCCGTCACAAGTCAAAAATCTTGAAAATTTTCACCTGTCCAAAAATTCCCCAAATTTTGCACATCGTTAAATTACGCCAAAATAATCATATACTAAAAAAATTTGCCAATTTTTATTTAGAGTTCATGATTTGCGAGTATTTCACCTCGAGTCGTCACAAGTCAAAAATCTTGAAAATTTTCACCTCTTCCAAAATTCCCCAAATTTTGCACAGCGTTAGATTACGCCAAAATAATCATATACTACAAAAATCAGCCTATTTTTAGAGTTCATGATTTTCGAGTTTTTCACCTCGAGTCGTCACAAGTAAAAAATCTTAAAAATTTTCACCACTCTCAAAATTCCCAAAATTTTGACACAGCGTTAAATTACGCCAAAATAATCATATACTACAAAAATCAGCCTATTTTTAGAGTTCATGATTTTCGACTTTTTCACCTCGTATCGTCAGAAGTCAAAAATCTAGAAAATTTTCACCTCTCAAAATTCCACAAATTTTTTAAATTACGCCAAAATACAAAAACCAGCCTATTTTTAGAGTTCAATATTTTCGAGTTGTTTTCACCTTTCCCAAAATTCTCCAAATTTTGACACACCGTTAAATTACGCCAAAATAATCATATACTACAAAAATCAGCCTATTTTTAGAGTTCATGATTTTCGAGTTTTTCAACTCGTGTCGTCAGAAATCAAAAATCTTGAAAATTTTAACCTCTCCCAAAATTCCCCAACTATTGCACAGCGTTAGATTACGCCAAAATAATCATATACTACAAAAATCAGCCTATTTTTAGAGTTCATGATTTTCGAGTTTTTCACCTCGTGTCGTCACAAGTAAAAAATCTTGAAAATTTTCACCTCTCTCAAAATTCCCCAAAATTTTGCACATCGTGAAATTACGCCAAAATAATCATAAACTACAAAAATCAGCCCATTTTTATTTAGAGTTTATGATTTTCGACTTTTTCACCTCGTGTCGTCAGAAGTCAAAAATCTTGAAAATTTTCACTTGTCCAAAAATTCTCCAAATTTTGCACAGCGTTAGATTACGCAAAAATAATCATATACTAAAAAAATTTGCCAATTTTTATTTAGAGTTCATGATTTTCGAGTTTTTCACCTCGAGTCGTCACAAGTCAAAAATCTTGAAAATTTTCACCTCTCAAAATTCCCCAAATTTTGCACATTAAATTACGCCAAAATAATTATTTACTACAAAAATCAGCCTATTTTTAGAGTTCAATATTTTCGAGTTGTTCACCTCGAGTCGTCATAAGTCAAAAATCTTGAAAATTATCACCTTTCCCAAAATTCCCCAAATTTTGACACAGCGTTAAATTACGCCAAATAATCATATACTACAAAAATCAGCCTATTTTTAGAGTTCATGATTTTCGAGTTTTTCAACTCGTGTCGCCAGAAATTAAACATCTTGAAAGTTTTCACCTCTCCCAAAATTCCCCAACTATTGCACAGCGTTAGATTATGCCAAAATAAGCATATACTACAAAAATCAGCCTATTTTTAGAGTTCATGATTTTCGAGTTTTTCACCTCGTGTCGTCACAAGTAAAAAATCTTAAAAATTTTCACCTCTCTCAAAATTCCCCAAATTTTGCACATCGTGAAATTACGCCAAAATAATCATATACTACAAAAATCAGCCCATTTTTATTTAGAGTTCATGATTTTCGACTTTTTCACCTCGTGTCGTCACAAGTCATCTTAAAAATTTTCACCTCTCAAAATTCCCCACATTTTTTAAATTGCGCCAAAATATTCATTTACTACAAAAATCAGCCTATTTTTAGAGTTCATGATTTTTGAGTTTTTCACCTTGAGTCGTCACAAGTCAAAAATCTTGAAAATTTTCACCTGTCCAAAAATTCCCCAAATTTTGCACATCGTTAAATTACACCAAAATAATCATATACTAAAAAAATTTGCTAATTTTTATTTAAAGTTCATGATTTTCGAGTTTTTCACCTCGAGTCGTCACAAGGCAAAAATCTTGAAAATTTTTACCTCTTCCAAAATTCCCCAAATTTTGCACAGCGCTAGATTACGCCAAAATAATCATATACTACAAAAATCAGTCAATTTTTATTTAGAGTTCATGATTTTCGAGTTTTTCGCCTCGAGTCGTCACAGTCAAAAATCTTGAAAATTTTCCCCTCTCCCAAAATTCCCAAAATTTTGCACAGAGTTAAATTACGCCAAGATAATCATATACTAAAAAATCAGTTCATTTTTAGAGTTCCTGATTTTCGAGTTTTTCACCTCGACTCGTCGCAAGTCAAAAATCTTGAAAATTTTCACCACTCTCAAAATTCCCAAAATTTTGACACAGCGTTAAATTACGCCAAAATAATCATATACTACAAAAATCAGCCTATTTTTAGAGTTCATGATTTTCGAGTTTTTCAATTTGTGTCGCCAGAAATTAAACATCTTGAAAATGTTCACCTCTCTCAAAATTCCCCAAATTTTGCACATCGTGAAATTACGCCAAAATAATCATATACTACAAAAATCAGCCCATTTTTATTTAGAGTTCATGATTTTCGACTTTTTCACCTCGTGTCGTCACAAGTCAAAAATCTTAAAAATTTTCACCTCTCAAAATTCCCCAAATTTTTTAAATTACGCCAAAATAATCATATACTACAAAAATCAGCCCATTTTTATTTAGAGTTCATGATTTTCGACTTTTTCACCTCGTGTCGTCACAAGCCAAAAATCTTAAAAATTTTCACCTCTCAAAATTCCCCAAATTTTTTAAATTACGCCAAAATATTCATTTACTACAAAAATCAGCCTATTTTTAGAGTTCATGATTTTCGAGTTTGTCACCTTAAGCCGTCACAAGTCAAAAATCTTGAAAATTTTCACCTGTCCAAAAATTCCCCAAATTTTGCACATCGTTAAATTACGCCAAAATAATCATATACTAAAAAAATTTGCCAATTTTTATTTAGAGTTCATGATTTGCGAGTATTTCACCTCGAGTCGTCACAAGTCAAAAATCTTGAAAATTTTCACCTCTTCCAAAATTCCCCAAATTTTGCACAGCGTTAGATTACGCCAAAATAATCATATACTACAAAAATCAGCCTATTTTTAGAGTTCATGATTTTCGAGTTTTTCACCTCGAGTCGTCACAAGTAAAAAATCTTAAAAATTTTCACCACTCTCAAAATTCCCAAAATTTTGACACAGCGTTAAATTACGCCAAAATAATCATATACTACAAAAATCAGCCTATTTTTAGAGTTCATGATTTTCGACTTTTTCACCTCGTGTCGTCAGAAGTCAAAAATCTAGAAAATTTTCACCTCTCAACATTCCCCAAATTTTTTAAATTACGCCAAAATAATCATTTACTACAAAAACCAGCCTATTTTTAGAGTTCAATATTTTCGAGTTGTTCACCTCGAGTCGTCACAAGTCAAAAATCTTGAAAAATTTTTACCTTTCCCAAAATTCTCCAAATTTTGACACACCGTTAAATAACGCCAAAATAATCATATACTACAAAAATCAGTCCATTTTTAGAGTTCATGATTTTCGAGTTTTTCACCTCGAGTCGTCACAAGTAAAAAATCTTGAAAAAAATCTTTCCCAAAATTCCCTAAATTTTGACACAGCGTTAAATTACGCCAAATAATCATATACTACAAAAATCAGCCTATTTTTAGAGTTCATGATTTTCGAGTTTTTCAACTCGTGCCGTCAGAAATCAAAAATCTTGAAAATTTTAACCTCTCCCAAAATTCCCCAACTATTGCACAGCGTTAGATTACGCCAAAATAATCATATACTACAAAAATCAGCCTATTTTTAGAGTTCATGATTTTCGAGTTTTTCACCTCGTGTCGTCACAAGTAAAAAATCTTGAAAATTTTCACCTCTCTCAAAATTCCCCAAATTTTGCACATCGTGAAATTACGCCAAAATAATCATATGATTTTCGACTTTTTCACCTCGTGTCGTCAGAAGTCAAAAATCTTGAAAATTTTCACTTGTCCAAAAATTCTCCAAATTTTGCACAGCGTTAAATTACGCAAAAATAATCATATACTAAAAAAATTTGCCAATTTTTATTTAGAGTTCATGATTTTCGAGTTTTTCACCTCGAGTCGTCACAAGTCAAAAATCTTGAAAATTTTCACCTCTTCCAAAATTCCCCAAATTTTGCACAGCGTTAGATTACGCCAAAATAATCATATACTAAAAAAATCAGCCCATTTTTAGAGTTCATGATTTTGGAGTCTTTCACCGCGAGTTGTCACAAGTCAAAAATCTCGAAAATTTTCACCTCTTCCAAAATTCCCCAAATTTTGCACAGCGTTAGATAACGCCAAAATAATCATATACTAAAAAAATCAGCCCATTTTTAGAGTTCATGATTTTGAAGTCTTTCACCACGAGTTGTCACAAGTCAAAAATCTCGAAAATTTTCACCTCTTCCAAAATTCCCCAAATTTTGCACAGCGTTAGATAACGCCAAAATAATCATATACTAAAAAAATCAGCCCATTTTTAGAGTTCATGATATTCGAGTTTTTCACCTCGAGTCGTCACAAGTAAAAAATCTTGAAAATTTTTACCTCTCCCAAAATTCCCGAAATTTTGCACAGCGTTAGATTACGCCAAAATAATCATATACTACAAAAATCAGCCTATTTTTAGAGTTCATGATTTTCGAGTTTTTCACCTCGAAAATTTTCAAGTAAAAAATCTTGAAAATTTTCACCTCTCTCAAAATTCCCCAAATTTTGCACATCGTGAAATTACGCCAAAATAATCATATACTACAAAAATCAGCCCTTTTTTATTTAGAGTTCATGATTTTCGACTTTTTCACCTCGTGTCGTCGGAAGTCAAAAATCTTAAAAATTGTCACCTCTCAAAATTCTCCAAATTTTTTAAATTACGCCAAAATAATCATATACTACAAAAATCAGTCAATTTTTATTTAGAGTTCATGATTTTCGAGTTTTTCGCCTCGAGTCGTCACAGTCAAAAATCTTGAAAATTTTCCCCTCTCTCAAAATTCCCAAAATTTTGACACAGCGTTAAATTACGCCAAAATAATCATATACTACAAAAATCAGCCTATTTTTAGAGTTCATGATTTTCGACTTTTTCACCTCGTGTCGTCACAAGTAAAAAATCATGAAAATGTTCACCTCTCTCAAAATTCCCCAATTTTTTTAAATTACGCCAAAATATTCATTTACTACAAAAATCAGCCTATTTTTAGAGTTCATGATTTTCGAGTTTTTCACTGAGTCGTCACAAGTCAAAAATCTTGAAAATTTTCACTTGTCCAAAAATTCTCCAAATTTTGCACAGCGTTAAATTACGCAAAAATAATCATATACTAAAAAAATTTGCCAATTTTTATTTAGAGTTCATGATTTTCGAGTTTTTCACCTCGAGTCGTCACAAGTCAAAAATCTTGAAAATTTTCACCTCTTCCAAAATTCCCCAAATTTTGCACAGCGTTAGATTACGCCAAAATAATCATATACTAAAAAAATCAGCCCATTTTTAGAGTTCATGATTTTGGAGTCTTTCACCCCGAGTTGTCACAGGTCAAAAATCTCGAAAATTTTCACCTCTTCCAAAATTCCCCAAATTTTGCACAGCGTTAGATTACGCCAAAATAATCATATACTAAAAAAATCAGCCCATTTTTAGAGTTCATGATTTTGGAGTCTTTCACCACGAGTTGTCACAAGTCAAAAATCTCGAAAATTTTCACCTCTCCAAAATTCCCCAAATTTTGCACAGCGTTAAATTACGCCAAAATAATCATATACTACAAAAATCAGTCCATTTTTAGAGTTCATGATTTTCGAGTTTTTCACCTCGAGTCGTCACAAGTAAAAAATCTTGAAAATTTTTACCTCTCCCAAAATTCCCGAAATTTTGCACATCGTGAAATTACGCCAAAATAATCATATACTACAAAAATCATCCCATTTTTATTTAGAGTTCATGATTTTCGACTTTTTCACCTCGTGTCGTCAGAAGTCAAAAATCTTAAAAATTGTCACCTCTCAAAATTCTCCAAATTTTTTAAATTACGCCAAAATATTCATTTACTACAAAAATCAGCCTATTTTTAGAGTTCATGATTTTCGAGTTTTTCACCTCGAGTCGTCACAAGTAAAAAATCTTAAAAATTTTCACCACTCTCAAAATTCCCAAAATTTTGACACAGCGTTAAATTACGCCAAAATAATCATATACTACAAAAATCAGCCTATTTTTAGAGTTCATGATTTTCGAGTTGTTCACTTCGAGTCGTCACAAGTCAAAAATCTTGAAAATTTTTACCTTTCCCAAAATTCTCCAAATTTTGACACACCGTTAAATTACGCCAAAATAATCATATACTACAAAAATCAGCCTATTTTTAGAGTTCATGATTTTCGAGTTTTTCACCTCGAGTCGTCACAAGTAAAAAATCTTAAAAATTTTCACCACTCTCAAAATTCCCAAAATTTTGACACAGCGTTAAATTACGCTAAAATAATCATATACTACAAAAATCAGCCCATTTTTATTTAGAGTTTATGATTTTCGACTTTTTCACCTCGTGTCGTCAGAAGTCAAAAATCTTGAAAATTTTCACCTCTCAAAATTCCCCAAATTTTTTAAATTACGTCAAAATATTCATTTACTACAAAAATCAGCCTATTTTTAGAGTTCATGATTTTCGAGTTTTTCACATTGAGTCGTCACAAGTCAAAAATCTTGAAAATTTTCAACTGTCCAAACATTCCCCAAATTTTGCACAGCGTTAAATTACGCAAAAATAATCATATACTAAAAAAAATTGCCAATTTTTATTTAGAGTTCATGATTTTCGAGTTTTTCACCTCGTGTCGTCACAAGTCAAAAATCTTGAAAATTTTCACCTCTTCCAAAATTCCCCAAATTTTGCACAGCGTTAGATAACGCCAAAATAATCATATACTAAAAAAATCAGCCCATTTTTAGAGTTCATGATTTTGGAGTCTTTCACCACGAGTTGTCACAAGTCAAAAATGTCGAAAATTTTCACCTCTCCCAAAATTCCCCAAATTTTGCACAGCGTTAAATTACGCCAAAATAATCATATACTACAAAAATCAGCCAATTTTTATTTAGAGTTCATGAATTTCGAGTTTTTCACCTCGAGTCGCACAAGTAAAAAATCTTGAAAATTTTTACCTCTCCAAAAATTCCCGAAATTTTGCACAGCGTTAAATTATGCAAAAATAATCATATACTACAAAAATCAGTCCATTTTTAGAGTTCATGATTTTCGAGTTTTTCACCTCGAGTCGTCACAAGTCAAAAATCTTGAAACTTTTCACCTCTCTCAAAATTCCCCACATTTTGCACAGCGTTAGATTACGCCAAAATTTTCACCTGTCCAAAAATTCCCCAAATTTTGCATAGCGTTAAATTACGCCAAAATAATCATATACTAAAAAAATTTGCCAATTTTTATTTAGAGTTCATGATTTTTGAGTTTTTCACCTCGAGTCGTCACAAGTCAAAAATCTTGAAAATTTTCACCTCTTCCAAAATTCCCCAAATTTTGCACAGCGTTAGATTACGCCAAAATAATCATATACTACAAAAATCAGCCTATTTTTAGAGTTCATGATTTTCGAGTTTTTCACCTCGAGTCGTCACAAGTAAAAAATCTTAAAAATTTTCACCACTCTGAAAATTCCCAAAATTTTGACACAGCGTTAAATTACGCCTAAATAATCATATCTACAAAATTCAGCCTATTTTTAGAGTTCATGATTTTCGACTTTTTCACCTCGTGTCGTCAGAAGTCAAAAATCTTGAAAATTTTCACCTCTCAAAATTCCCCAAATTTTTTTAATTACGGCAAAATAATCATTTACTACAAAAACCAGCCTATTTTTAGAGTTTAATATTTTCGAGTTGTTCACCTCGAGTCGTCACAAGTCAAAAATCTTGAAAATTTTTACCTTTCCCAAAATTCTCCAAATTTTGACACACCGTTAAATTACGCCAAAATAATCATATACTACAAAAATCAGCCTATTTTTAGAGTTCATGATTTTCGACTTTTTCACCTCGAGTCGTCACAAGTAAAAAATCTTAAAAATTTTCACCACTCTCAAAATTCCCAAAATTTTGACACAGCGTTAAATTACGCTAAAATAATCCTATACTACAAAAATCAGCCCATTTTTATTTAGAGTTTATGATTTTCGACTTTTTCACCTCGTGTCGTCAGAAGTCAAAAATCTTGAAAATTTTCACCTCTCAAACTTCCCCAAATTTTTTAAATTACGTCAAAATATTCATTTACTACAAAAATCAGCCTATTTTTAGAGTTCATGATTTTCGAGTTTTTCACCTTGAGTCGTCACAAGTCAAAAATCTTGAAAATTTTCACCTGTCCAAACATTCCCCAAATTTTACACAGCGTTAAATTACGCAAAAATAATCATATACTAAAAAAAATTGCCAATTTTTATTTAGAGTTCATGATTTTCGAGTTTTTCAACTCGAGTCGTCACAAGTCAAAAATCTTGAAAATTTTCACCTCTTCCAAAATTCCCCAAATTTTGCACAGCGTTAGATTACGCCAAAATAATCATATACTAAAAAAATCAGCCCATTTTTAGAGTTCATGATTTTGGAGTCTTTCACCACGAGTTGTCACAAGTCAAAAATCTCGAAAATTTTCACCTCTCCCAAAATTCCCGAAATTTTGCACATCGTGAAATTACGCCAAAATAATCATATACTACAAAAATCATCCCATTTTTATTTAGAGTTCATGATTTTCGACTTTTTCACCTCGTGTCGTCAGAAGTCAAAAATCTTAAAAATTGTCACCTCTCAAAATTCTCCAAATTTTTTAAATTACGCCAAAATATTCATTTACTACAAAAATCAGCCTATTTTTAGAGTTCATGATTTTCGAGTTTTTCACCTCGAGTCGTCGCAAGTAAAAAATCTTAAAAATTTTCACCACTCTCAAAATTCCCAAAATTTTGACACAGCGTTAAATTACGCCAAAATAATCATATACTACAAAAATCAGCCTATTTTTAGAGTTCATGATTTTCGAGTTGTTCACCTCGAGTCGTCACAAGTCAAAAATCTTGAAAATTTTTACCTTTCCCAAAATTCTCCAAATTTTGACACACCGTTAAATTACGCCAAAATAATCATATACTACAAAAATCAGCCTATTTTTAGAGTTCATGATTTTCGAGTTTTTCACCTCGAGTCGTCACAAGTAAAAAATCTTAAAAATTTTCACCACTCTCAAAATTCCCAAAATTTTGACACAGCGTTAAATTACGCCAAAATAATCATATACTACAAAAATCATCCCATTTTTATTTAGAGTTCATGATTTTCGACTTTTTCACCTCGTGTCGTCAGAAGTCAAAAATCTTAAAAATTGTCACCTCTCAAAATTCTCCAAATTTTTTAAATTACGTCAAAATATTCATTTACTACAAAAATCAGCCTATTTTTAGAGTTCATGATTTTCGAGTTTTTCACATTGAGTCTTCACAAGTCTAAAATCTTGAAAATTTTCAACTGTCCAAACATTCCCCAAATTTTGCACAGCGTTAAATTACGCAAAAATAATCATATACTAAAAAAAATTGCCAATTTTTATTTAGAGTTCATGATTTTCGAGTTTTTCACCTCGTGTCGTCACAAGTCAAAAATCTTGAAAATTTTCACCTCTTCCAAAATTCCCCAAATTTTGCACAGCGTTAGATAACGCCAAAATAATCATATACTAAAAAAATCAGCCAATTTTTAGAGTTCATGATTTTGGAGTCTTTCACCACGAGTTGTCACAAGTCAAAAATGTCGAAAATTTTCACCTCTCCCAAAATTCCCCAAATTTTGCACAGCGTTAAATTACGCCAAAATAATCATATACTACAAAAATCAGCCAATTTTTATTTAGAGTTCATGAATTTCGAGTTTTTCACCTCGAGTCGCACAAGTAAAAAATCTTGAAAATTTTTACCTCTCCAAAAATTCCCGAAATTTTGCACAGCGTTAAATTACGCAAAAATAATCATATACTACAAAAATCAGTCCATTTTTAGAGTTCATGATTTTCGAGTTTTTCACCTCGAGTCGTCACAAGTCAAAAATCTTGAAACTTTTCACCTCTCTCAAAATTCCCCACATTTTGCACAGCGTTAGATTACGCCAAAATTTTCACCTGTCCAAAAATTCCCCAAATTTTGCATAGCGTTAAATTACGCCAAAATAATCATATACTAAAAAAATTTGCCAATTTTTATTTAGAGTTCATGATTTTTGAGTTTTTCACCTAGAGTCGTCACAAGTCAAAAATCTTGAAAATTTTCACCTCTTCCAAAATTCCCCAAATTTTGCACAGCGTTAGATTACGCCAAAATAATCATATACTACAAAAATCAGCCTATTTTTAGAGTTCATGATTTTCGAGTTTTTCACCTCGAGTCGTCACAAGTAAAAAATCTTAAAAATTTTCACCACTCTGAAAATTCCCAAAATTTTGACACAGCGTTAAATTACGCCTAAATAATCATATACTGCAAAATTCAGCCTATTTTTAGAGTTCATGATTTTCGACTTTTTCACCTCGTGTCGTCAGAAGTCAAAAATCTTGAAAATTTTCACCTCTCAAAATTCCCCAAATTTTTTTAATTACGCCAAAATAATCATTTACTACAAAAACCAGCCTATTTTTAGAGTTTAATATTTTCGAGTTGTTCACCTCGAGTCGTCACAAGTCAAAAATCTTGAAAATTTTTACCTTTCCAAAAATTCTCCAAATTTTGACACACCGTGAAATTACGCCAAAATAATCATATACTACAAAAATCAGCCTATTTTTAGAGTTCATGATTTTCGACTTTTTCACCTCGAGTCGTCACAAGTAAAAAATCTTAAAAATTTTCACCACTCTCAAAATTTCCAAAATTTTGACACAGCGTTAAATTACGCTAAAATAATCCTATACTACAAAAATCAGCCCATTTTTATTTAGAGTTTATGATTTTCGACTTTTTCACCTCGTGTCGTCAGAAGTCAAAAATCTTGAAAATTTTCACCTCTCAAAATTCCCCAAATTTTTTAAATTACGTCAAAATATTCATTTACTACAAAAATCAGCCTATTTTTAGAGTTCATGATTTTCGAGTTTTTCACCTTGAGTCGTCACAAGTCAAAAATCTTGAAAATTTTCACCTGTCCAAACATTCCCCAAATTTTGCACAGCGTTAAATTACGCAAAAATAATCATATACTAAAAAAAATTGCCAATTTTTATTTAGAGTTCATGATTTTCGAGTGTTTCACCGCGAGTCGTCACAAGTCAAAAATCTTGAAAATTTTCACCTCTTCCAAAATTCCCCAAATTTTGCACAGCGTTAGATTACGCCAAAATAATCATATACTAAAAAAATCAGCCCATTTTTAGAGTTCATGATTTTGGAGTCTTTCACCACGAGTTGTCACAAGTCAAAAATCTCGAAAATTTTCACCTCTCCCAAAATTCCCCAAATTTTGCACAGCGTTAAATTACGCCAAAATAATCATATACTACAAAAATCATCCCATTTTTATTTAGAGTTCATGATTTTCGACTTTTTCACCTCGTGTCGTCAGAAGTCAAAAATCTTAAAAATTGTCACCTCTCAAAATTCTCCAAATTTTTTAAATTACGCCAAAATATTCATTTACTACAAAAATCAGCCTATTTTTAGAGTTCATGATTTTCGAGTTTTTCACCGCGAGTCGTCACAAGTCAAAAATCTTGAAAATTTTCACCTCTTCCAAAATTCCCCAAATTTTGCACAGCGTTAGATTACGCCAAAATAATCATATACTAAAAAAATCAGCCCATTTTTAGAGTTCATGATTTTGGAGTCTTTCACCACGAGTTGTCACAAGTCAAAAATCTCGAAAATTTTTACCTCTCCCAAAATTCCCGAAATTTTGCACACCGTTAAATTACGCCAAAATAATCATATACTACAAAAATCAGCCTATTTTTAGAGTTCATGATTTTCGAGTTTTTCACCTTGAGTCGTCACAAGTCAAAAATCTTGAACATTTTCACCTGTCCAAACATTCCCCAAATTTTGCACAGCGTTAAATTACGCAAAAATAATCATATACTAAAAAAAATTGATAATGTTTATTTAGAGTTCATGATTTTCGAGTTTTTCACCTTGAGTCGTCACAAGTCAAAAATCTTGAACATTTTCACCTGTCCAAACATTCCCCAAATTTTGCACAGCGTTAAATTACGCAAAATAAATCATATACTAAAAAAAATTGCCAATTTTTATTTAGAGTTCATGATTTTCGAGTTTTTCACCTCGAGTCGTCACAAGTCAAAAATCTTGAACATTTTCACCTGTCCAAACATTCCCCAAATTTTGCACAGCGTTAAATTACTCAAAAATAATCATATACTAAAAAAAATTGCCAATTTTTATTTAGAGTTCATGATTTTCGAGTTTTTCACATCGAGTCGTCACAAGTCAAAAATCTTGAAAATTTTCTCCTTTCCCAAAATTCCCCAAATTTTGACACAGCGTTAAATTACGCCAAAATAATCATATACTAAAAAAATTTGCTAATTTTTATTTAAAGTTCATGATTTTCGAGTTTTTCACCTCGAGTCGTCACAAGGCAAAAATCTTGAAAATTTTTACCTCTTCCAAAATTCCCCAAATTTTGCACAGCGCTAGATTACGCCAAAATAATCATATACTACAAAAATCAGTCAATTTTTATTTAGAGTTCATGATTTTCGAGTTTTTCGCCTCGAGTCGTCACAGTCAAAAATCTTGAAAATTTTCCCCTCTCCCAAAATTCCCAAAACTTTGCACAGAGTTAAATTACGCCAAGATAATCATATACTAAAAAATCAGTTCATTTTTAGAGTTCCTGATTTTCGAGTTTTTCACCTCGACTCGTCGCAAGTCAAAAATCTTGAAAATTTTCACCTCTCAAAATTCCCCAAATTTTTTAAATTACGCCAAAATAATCATATACTACAAAAATCAGCCCATTTTTATTTAGAGTTCATGATTTTCGACTTTTTCACCTCGTGTCGTCACAAGCCAAAAATCTTAAAAATTTTCACCTCTCAAAATTCCCCAAATTTTTTAAATTACGCCAAAATATTCATTTACTACAAAAATCAGCCTATTTTTAGAGTTCATGATTTTCGAGTTTTTCACCTTGAGACGTCACAAGTCAAAAATCTTGAAAATTTTCACCTGTCCAAAAATTCCCCAAATTTTGCACATCGTTAAATTACGCCAAAATAATCATATACTAAAAAAATTTGCCAATTTTTATTTAGAGTTCATGATTATCGAGTATTTCACCTCGAGTCGTCACAAGTCAAAAATCTTGAAAATTTTCACCACTTCCAAAATTCCCCAAATTTTGCACAGCGTTAGATTACGCCAAAATAATTATATACTACAAAAATCAGCCTATTTTTAGAGTTCATGATTTTCGAGTTTTTCACCTCGAGTCGTCACAAGTAAAAAATCTTAAAAATTTTCACCACTCTCAAAATTCCCAAAATTTTGACACAGCGTTAAATTACGCCAAAATAATCATATACTACAAAAATCAGCCTATTTTTAGAGTTCATGATTTTCGACTTTTTCACCTCGTGTCGTCAGAAGTCAAAAATCTAGAAAATTTTCACCTCTCAACATTCCCCAAATTTTTTAAATTAGCCCAAAATAATCATTTACTACAAAAACCAGCCTATTTTTAGAGTTCAATATTTTCGAGTTGTTCACCTCGAGTCGTCACAAGTCAAAAATCTTGAAAATTTTTACCTCTCCCAAAATTCTCCAAATTTTGACACACCGTTAAATTACGCCAAAATAATCATATACTACAAAAATCAGCCTATTTTTAGAGTTCATGATTTTCGAGTTTTTCAACTCGTGTCGTCAGAAATCAAAAATCTTGAAAATTTTAACCTCTCCCAAAATTCCCCAACTATTGCACAGCGTTAGATTACGCCAAAATAATCATATACTACAAAAATCAGCCTATTTTTAGAGTTCATGATTTTCGAGTTTTTCACCTCGTGTCGTCACAAGTAAAAAATCTTGAAAATTTTCACCTCTCTCAAAATTCCCCAAATTTTGCACATTGTGAAATTACGCCAAAATAATCATATACTACAAAAATCAGCCCATTTTTATTTAGAGTTTATGATTTTCGACTTTTTCACCTCGTGTCGTCAGAAGTCAAAAATCTTGAAAATTTTCACTTGTCCAAAAATTCTCCAAATTTTGCACAGCGTTAAATAAAGCAAAAATAATCATATACTAAAAAAATTTGCCAATTTTTATTTAGAGTTCATGATTTTCGAGTTTTTCACCTCGAGTCGTCACAAGTCAAAAATCTTGAACATTTTCACCTGTCCAAACATTTTCCAAATTTTGCACAGCGTTAAATTACGCAAAAATAATCATATACTAAAAAAATCAGCCCATTTTTAGAGTTCATGATTTTGGAGTCTTTCACCGCGAGTTGTCACAAGTCAAAAATCTCGAAAAATTTTCACCTCTTCCAAAATTCCCCAAATTTTGCACAGCGTTAGATTACGCCAAAATAATCATATACTAAAAAAATCAGCCCATTTTTAGAGTTCGTGATTTTGGAGTCTTTCACCACGAGTTGTCACAAGTCAAAAATCTCGAAAATTTTCACCTCTCCAAAATTCCCCAAATTTTGCACATCGTTAAATTACGCCAAAATAATCATATACTACAAAAATCAGTCCATTTTTAGAGTTCATGATTTTCGAGTTTTTCACCTCGAGTCGTCACAAGTAAAAAATCTTGAAAATTTTTACCTCTCCCAAAATTCCCGAAATTTTGCACAGCGTTAGATTACGCCAAAGTAATCATATACTACAAAAATCAGCCTATTTTTAGAGTTCATGATTTTCGAGTTTTTCACCTCGAAAATTTTCAAGTAAAAAATCTTGAAAATTTTCACCTCTCACAAAATTCCCCAAATTTTGCACATCGTGAAATTACGCCAAAATAATCATATACTACAAAAATCAGCCCATTTTTATTTAGAGTTCATGATTTTCGACTTTTTCACCTCGTGTCGTCAGAAGTCAAAAATCTTAAAAATTGTCACCTCTCAAAATTCTCCAAATTTTTTAAATTACGCCAAAATATTCATTTACTACAAAAATCAGCCTATTTTTAGAGTTCATGATTTTCGAGTTTTTCACCTCGAGTCGTCACAAGTAAAAAATCTTAAAAATTTTCACCACTCTCAAAATTCCCAAAATTTTCACACATCGTTAAATTACGCCAAAATAATCATATACTACAAAAATCAGCCTATTTTTAGAGGTTATGGTTTTCGACTTTTCACCTCGTGTCGTCAGAAGTCAAAAATCTAGAAAATTTTCACCTCTCAAAATTCCCCAAATTTTTTAAATTATTCCAAAATAATCATTTACTACAAAAACCAGCCTATTTTTAGAGTTCAATATTTTCGAGTTGTTCACCTCGAGTCGTCACAAGTCAAAAATCTTGAAAATTTTTACCTTTCCCAAAATTCTCCAAATTTTGACACACCGTTAAATTACGCCAAAATAATCATATACTACAAAAATCAGCCTATTTTTAGAGTTCATGATTTTCGAGTTTTTCACCTCGAGTCGTCACAAGTAAAAAATCTTAAAAATTTTCACCACTCTCAAAATTCCCAAAATTTTGACACAGCGTTAAATTACGCTAAAATAATCATATACTACAAAAATCAGCCCATTTTTATTTAGAGTTTATGATTTTCGACTTTTTCACCTCGTGTCGTCACAAGTCAAAAATCTTGAAAATTTTCACCTCTCAAAATTCCCCAAATTTTTTAAATTACGTCAAAATATTCATTTACTACAAAAATCAGCCTACTTTTAGAGTTCATGATTTTCGAGTTTTTCACATTGAGTCGTCACAAGTCAAAAATCTTGAAAATTTTCACCTGTCCAAACATTCCCCAAATTTTGCACAGCGTTAAATTACGCAAAAATAATCATATACTAAAAAAAATTGCCAATTTTTATTTAGAGTTCATGATTTTCGAGTTTTTCACCTCGAGTCGTCACAAGTCAAAAATCTTGAAAATTTTCACCTCTTCGAAAATTCCCCAAATTTTGCACAGCGTTAGATTACGCCAAAATAATCATATACTAAAAAAATCAGCCCATTTTTAGAGTTCATGATTTTGGAGTCTTTCACCTCGAGTTGTCACAAGTCAAAAATGTCGAAAATTTTCACCTCTCCCAAAATTCCCCAAATTTTGCACAGCGTTAAATTACGCCAAAATAGTCATATACTACAAAAATCAGCCAGTTTTTATTTAGAGTTCATGAATTTCGAGTTTTTCACCTCGAGTCGCACAAGTAAAAAATTTTGAAAATTTTTACCTCTCCAAAAATTCCCGAAATTTTGCACAGCGTTAAATTACGCCAAAATAATCATATACTACAAAAGTCAGTCCATTTTTAGAGTTCATGATTTTCGAGTTTTTCACCTCGAGTCGTCTCACAAGTCAAAAATCTTGAAACTTTTCACCTCTCTCAAAATTCCCCACATTTTGCACAGCGTTAGATTACGCCAAAATTTTCACCTGTCCAAAAATTCCCCAAATTTTGCATAGCGTTAAATTACGCCAAAATAATCATATACTAAAAACATTTGCCAATTTTTATTTAGAGTTCATGATTTTTGAGTTTTTCACCTCGAGTCGTCACAAGTCAAAAATCTTGAAAATTTTCACCTCTTCCAAAATTCCCCAAATTTTGCACAGCGTTAGATTACGCCACTACTACAAAAATCAGCCTATTTTTAGAGTTCATGATTTTCGAGTTTTTCACCTCGAGTAGTCACAAGTAAAAAAGCTTAAAAATTTTCACCACTCTCAAAATTCCCAAAATTTTGCACAGCGTTAAATTACGCCAAAATAATCATATACTACAAAAATCAGCCAATTTTTATTTAGAGTTCATGATTTTCGAGTTTTTCACCTCGAGTCGCACAAGTAAAAAATCTTGAAAATTTTTACCTCTCCCAAAATTCCCGAAATTTTGCACACCGTTAAATTACGCCAAAATAATCATATACTACAAAAATCAGCCTATTTTTAGAGTTCATGATTTTCGAGTTTTTCACCTTGAGTCGTCACAAGTCAAAAATCTTGAACATTTTCACCTGTCCAAACATTCCCCAAATTTTGCACAGCGTTAAATTACGCAAAAATAATCATATACTAAAAAAAATTGATAATGTTTATTTAGAGTTCATGATTTTCGAGTTTTTCACCTTGAGTCGTCACAAGTCAAAAATCTTGAACATTTTCACCTGTCCAAACATTCCCCAAATTTTGCACAGCGTTAAATTACGCAAAATAAATCATATACTAAAAAAAATTGCCAATTTTTATTTAGAGTTCATGATTTTCGAGTTTTTCACCTCGAGTCGTCACAAGTCAAAAATCTTGAACATTTTCACCTGTCCAAACATTCCCCAAATTTTGCACAGCGTTAAATTACTCAAAAATAATCATATACTAAAAAAAATTGCCAATTTTTATTTAGAGTTCATGATTTTCGAGTTTTTCACATCGAATCGTCACAAGTCAAAAATCTTGAAAATTTTCACCTTTCCCAAAATTCCCCAAATTTTGACACAGCGTTAAATTACGCCAAAATAATCATATACTAAAAAAATTTGCTAATTTTTATTTAAAGTTCATGATTTTCGAGTTTTTCACCTCGAGTCGTCACAAGGCAAAAATCTTGAAAATTTTTACCTCTTCCAAAATTCCCCAAATTTTGCACAGCGCTAGATTACGCCAAAATAATCATATACTACAAAAATCAGTCAATTTTTATTTAGAGTTCATGATTTTCGAGTTTTTCGCCTCGAGTCGTCACAGTCAAAAATTTTGAAAATTTTCCCCTCTCCCAAAATTCCCAAAACTTTGCACAGAGTTAAATTACGCCAAGATAATCATATACTAAAAAATCAGTTCATTTTTAGAGTTCCTGATTTTCGAGTTTTTCACCTCGACTCGTCGCAAGTCAAAAATCTTGAAAATTTTCACCTCTCAAAATTCCCCAAATTTTTTAAATTACGCCAAAATAATCATATACTACAAAAATCAGCCCATTTTTATTTAGAGTTCATGATTTTCGACTTTTTCACCTCGTGTCGTCACAAGCCAAAAATCTTAAAAATTTTCACCTCTCAAAATTCCCCAAATTTTTTAAATTACGCCAAAATATTCATTTACTACAAAAATCAGCCTATTTTTAGAGTTCATGATTTTCGAGTTTTTCACCTTGAGTCGTCACAAGTCAAAAATCTTGAAAATTTTCACCTGTCCAAAAATTCCCCAAATTTTGCACATCGTTAAATTACGCCAAAATAATCATATACTAAAAAAATTTGCCAATTTTTATTTAGAGTTCATGATTTTCGAGTATTTCACCTCGAGTCGTCACAAGTCAAAAATCTTGAAAATTTTCACCTCTTCCAAAATTCCCCAAATTTTGCACAGCGTTAGATTACGCCAAAATAATTATATACTACAAAAATCAGCCTATTTTTAGAGTTCATGATTTTCGAGTTTTTCACCTCGAGTTGTCACAAGTAAAAAATCTTAAAAATTTTCACCACTCTCAAAATTCCCAAAATTTTGACACAGCGTTAAATTACGCCAAAATAATCATATACTACAAAAATCAGCCTATTTTTAGAGTTCATGATTTTCGACTTTTTCACCTCGTGTCGTCAGAAGTCAAAAATCTAGAAAATTTTCACCTCTCAACATTCCCCAAATTTTTTAAATTAGCCCAAAATAATCATTTACTACAAAAACCAGCCTATTTTTAGAGTTCAATATTTTCGAGTTGTTCACCTCGAGTCGTCACAAGTCAAAAATCTTGAAAATTTTTACCTCTCCCAAAATTCTCCAAATTTTGACACACCGTTAAATTACGCCAAAATAATCATATACTACAAAAATCAGCCTATTTTTAGAGTTCATGATTTTCGAGTTTTTCAACTCGTGTCGTCAGAAATCAAAAATCTTGAAAATTTTAACCTCTCCCAAAATTCCCCAACTATTGCACAGCGTTAGATTACGCCAAAATAATCATATACTACAAAAATCAGCCTATTTTTAGAGTTCATGATTTTCGAGTTTTTCACCTCGTGTCGTCACAAGTAAAAAATCTTGAAAATTTTCACCTCTCTCAAAATTCCCCAAATTTTGCACATTGTGAAATTACGCCAAAATAATCATATACTACAAAAATCAGCCCATTTTTATTTAGAGTTTATGATTTTCGACTTTTTCACCTCGTGTCGTCAGAAGTCAAAAATCTTGAAAATTTTCACTTGTCCAAAAATTCTCCAAATTTTGCACAGCGTTAAATAAAGCAAAAATAATCATATACTAAAAAAATTTGCCAATTTTTATTTAGAGTTCATGATTTTCGAGTTTTTCACCTCGAGTCGTCACAAGTCAAAAATCTTGAACATTTTCACCTGTCCAAACATTTTCCAAATTTTGCACAGCGTTAAATTACGCAAAAATAATCATATACTAAAAAAATCAGCCCATTTTTAGAGTTCATGATTTTGGAGTCTTTCACCGCGAGTTGTCACAAGTCAAAAATCTCGAAAAATTTTCACCTCTTCCAAAATTCCCCAAATTTTGCACAGCGTTAGATTACGCCAAAATAATCATATACTAAAAAAATCAGCCCATTTTTAGAGTTCGTGATTTTGGAGTCTTTCACCACGAGTTGTCACAAGTCAAAAATCTCGAAAATTTTCACCTCTCCAAAATTCCCCAAATTTTGCACATCGTTAAATTACGCCAAAATAATCATATACTACAAAAATCAGTCCATTTTTAGAGTTCATGATTTTCGAGTTTTTCACCTCGAGTCGTCACAAGTAAAAAATCTTGAAAATTTTTACCTCTCCCAAAATTCCCGAAATTTTGCACAGCGTTAGATTACGCCAAAGTAATCATATACTACAAAAATCAGCCTATTTTTAGAGTTCATGATTTTCGAGTTTTTCACCTCGAAAATTTTCAAGTAAAAAATCTTGAAAATTTTCACCTCTCACAAAATTCCCCAAATTTTGCACATCGTGAAATTACGCCAAAATAATCATATACTACAAAAATCAGCCCATTTTTATTTAGAGTTCATGATTTTCGACTTTTTCACCTCGTGTCGTCAGAAGTCAAAAATCTTAAAAATTGTCACCTCTCAAAATTCTCCAAATTTTTTAAATTACGCCAAAATATTCATTTACTACAAAAATCAGCCTATTTTTAGAGTTCATGATTTTCGAGTTTTTCACCTCGAGTCGTCACAAGTAAAAAATCTTAAAAATTTTCACCACTCTCAAAATTCCCAAAATTTTCACACATCGTTAAATTACGCAAAAAATTTTCATATACTACAAAAATCAGCCTATTTTTAGAGGTTATGGTTTTCGACTTTTCACCTCGTGTCGTCAGAAGTCAAAAATCTAGAAAATTTTCACCTCTCAAAATTCCCCAAATTTTTTAAATTATTCCAAAATAATCATTTACTACAAAAACCAGCCTATTTTTAGAGTTCAATATTTTCGAGTTGTTCACCTCGAGTCGTCACAAGTCAAAAATCTTGAAAATTTTTACCTTTCCCAAAATTCTCCAAATTTTGACACACCGTTAAATTACGCCAAAATAATCATATACTACAAAAATCAGCCTATTTTTAGAGTTCATGATTTTCGAGTTTTTCACCTCGAGTCGTCACAAGTAAAAAATCTTAAAAATTTTCACCACTCTCAAAATTCCCAAAATTTTGACACAGCGTTAAATTACGCTAAAATAATCATATACTACAAAAATCAGCCCATTTTTATTTAGAGTTTATGATTTTCGACTTTTTCACCTCGTGTCGTCACAAGTCAAAAATCTTGAAAATTTTCACCTCTCAAAATTCCCCAAATTTTTTAAATTACGTCAAAATATTCATTTACTACAAAAATCAGCCTACTTTTAGAGTTCATGATTTTCGAGTTTTTCACATTGAGTCGTCACAAGTCAAAAATCTTGAAAATTTTCACCTGTCCAAACATTCCCCAAATTTTGCACAGCGTTAAATTACGCAAAAATAATCATATACTAAAAAAAATTGCCAATTTTTATTTAGAGTTCATGATTTTCGAGTTTTTCACCTCGAGTCGTCACAAGTCAAAAATCTTGAAAATTTTCACCTCTTCGAAAATTCCCCAAATTTTGCACAGCGTTAGATTACGCCAAACTAATCATATACTAAAAAAATCAGCCCATTTTTAGAGTTCATGATTTTGGAGTCTTTCACCTCGAGTTGTCACAAGTCAAAAATGTCGAAAATTTTCACCTCTCCCAAAATTCCCCAAATTTTGCACAGCGTTAAATTACGCCAAAATAGTCATATACTACAAAAATCAGCCAGTTTTTATTTAGAGTTCATGAATTTCGAGTTTTTCACCTCGAGTCGCTCAAGTAAAAAATTTTGAAAATTTTTACCTCTCCAAAAATTCCCGAAATTTTGCACAGCGTTAAATTACGCCAAAATAATCATATACTACAAAAGTCAGTCCATTTTTAGAGTTCATGATTTTCGAGTTTTTCACCTCGAGTCGTCACAAGTCAAAAATCTTGAAACTTTTCACCTCTCTCAAAATTCCCCACATTTTGCACAGCGTTAGATTACGCCAAAATTTTCACCTGTCCAAAAATTCCCCAAATTTTGCATAGCGTTAAATTACGCCAAAATAATCATATACTAAAAACATTTGCCAATTTTTATTTAGAGTTCATGATTTTTGAGTTTTTCACCTCGAGTCGTCACAAGTCAAAAATCTTGAAAATTTTCACCTCTTCCAAAATTCCCCAAATTTTGCACAGCGTTAGATTACGCCACTACTACAAAAATCAGCCTATTTTTAGAGTTCATGATTTTCGAGTTTTTCACCTCGAGTAGTCACAAGTAAAAAAGCTTAAAAATTTTCACCACTCTCAAAATTCCCAAAATTTTGCACAGCGTTAAATTACGCCAAAATAATCATATACTACAAAAATCAGCCAATTTTTATTTAGAGTTCATGATTTTCGAGTTTTTCACCTCGAGTCGCACAAGTAAAAAATCTTGAAAATTTTTACCTCTCCCAAAATTCCCGAAATTTTGCACACCGTTAAATTACGCCAAAATAATCATATACTACAAAAATCAGCCTATTTTTAGAGTTCATGATTTTCGAGTTTTTCACCTTGAGTCGTCACAAGTCAAAAATCTTGAACATTTTCACCTGTCCAAACATTCCCCAAATTTTGCACAGCGTTAAATTACGCAAAAATAATCATATACTAAAAAAAATTGATAATGTTTATTTAGAGTTCATGATTTTCGAGTTTTTCACCTTGAGTCGTCACAAGTCAAAAATCTTGAAAATTTTCACCTGTCCAAACATTCCCCAAATTTTGCACAGCGTTAAATTACGCAAAATAAATCATATACTAAAAAAAATTGCCAATTTTTATTTAGAGTTCATGATTTTCGAGTTTTTCACCTCGAGTCGTCACAAGTCAAAAATCTTGAACATTTTCACCTGTCCAAACATTCCCCAAATTTTGCACAGCGTTAAATTACTCAAAAATAATCATATACTAAAAAAAATTGCCAATTTTTATTTAGAGTTCATGATTTTCGAGTTTTTCACATCGAGTCGTCACAAGTCAAAAATCTTGAAAATTTTCACCTTTCCCAAAATTCCCCAAATTTTGACACAGCGTTAAATTACGCCAAAATAATCATATACTAAAAAAATTTGCTAATTTTTATTTAAAGTTCATGATTTTCGAGTTTTTCACCTCGAGTCGTCACAAGGCAAAAATCTTGAAAATTTTTACCTCTTCCAAAATTCCCCAAATTTTGCACAGCGCTAGATTACGCCAAAATAATCATATACTACAAAAATCAGTCAATTTTTATTTAGAGTTCATGATTTTCGAGTTTTTCGCCTCGAGTCGTCACAGTCAAAAATTTTGAAAATTTTCCCCTCTCCCAAAATTCCCAAAACTTTGCACAGAGTTAAATTACGCCAAGATAATCATATACTAAAAAATCAGTTAATTTTTAGAGTTCCTGATTTTCGAGTTTTTCACCTCGACTCGTCGCAAGTCAAAAATCTTGAAAATTTTCACCTCTCAAAATTCCCCAAATTTTTTAAATTACGCCAAAATAATCATATACTACAAAAATCAGCCCATTTTTATTTAGAGTTCATGATTTTCGACTTTTTCACCTCGTGTCGTCACAAGCCAAAAATCTTAAAAATTTTCACCTCTCAAAATTCCCCAAATTTTTTAAATTACGCCAAAATATTCATTTACTACAAAAATCAGCCTATTTTTAGAGTTCATGATTTTCGAGTTTTTCACCTTGAGTCGTCACAAGTCAAAAATCTTGAAAATTTTCACCTGTCCAAAAATTCCCCAAATTTTGCACATCGTTAAATTACGCCAAAATAATCATATACTAAAAAAATTTGCCAATTTTTATTTAGAGTTCATGATTTTCGAGTATTTCACCTCGAGTCGTCACAAGTCAAAAATCTTGAAAATTTTCACCTCTTCCAAAATTCCCCAAATTTTGCACAGCGTTAGATTACGCCAAAATAATTATATACTACAAAAATCAGCCTATTTTTAGAGTTCATGATTTTCGAGTTTTTCACCTCGAGTCGTCACAAGTAAAAAATCTTAAAAATTTTCACCACTCTCAAAATTCCCAAAATTTTGACACAGCGTTAAATTACGCCAAAATAATCATATACTACAAAAATCAGCCTATTTTTAGAGTTCATGATTTTCGACTTTTTCACCTCGTGTCGTCAGAAGTCAAAAATCTAGAAAATTTTCACCTCTCAACATTCCCAAAATTTTGACACAGCGTTAAATTACGCCAAAATAATCATATACTACAAAAATCAGTCCATTTTTAGAGTTCATGATTTTCGAGTTTTTCACCTCGAGTCGTCACAAGTAAAAAATCTTGAAAATTTTTACCTCTCCCAAAATTCCCGAAATTTTGCACAGCGTTAGATTACGCCAAAGTAATCATATACTACAAAAATCAGCCTATTTTTAGAGTTCATGATTTTCGAGTTTTTCACCTCCAAAATTTTCAAGTAAAAAATCTTGAAAATTTTCACCTCTCACAAAATTCCCCAAATTTTGCACATCGTGAAATTACGCCAAAATAATCATATACTACAAAAATCAGCCCATTTTTATTTAGAGTTCATGATTTTCGACTTTTTCACCTCGTGTCGTCAGAAGTCAAAAATCTTAAAAATTGTCACCTCTCAAAATTCTCCAAATTTTTTAAATTACGCCAAAATATTCATTTACTACAAAAATCAGCCTATTTTTAGAGTTCATGATTTTCGAGTTTTTCACCTCGAGTCGTCACAAGTAAAAAATCTTAAAAATTTTCACCACTCTCAAAATTCCCAAAATTTTCACACATCGTTAAATTACGCAAAAAATTTTCATATACTACAAAAATCAGCCTATTTTTAGAGGTTATGGTTTTCGACTTTTCACCTCGTGTCGTCAGAAGTCAAAAATCTAGAAAATTTTCACCTCTCAAAATTCCCCAAATTTTTTAAATTATTCCAAAATAATCATTTACTACAAAAACCAGCCTATTTTTAGAGTTCAATATTTTCGAGTTGTTCACCTCGAGTCGTCACAAGTCAAAAATCTTGAAAATTTTTACCTTTCCCAAAATTCTCCAAATTTTGACACACCGTTAAATTACGCCAAAATAATCATATACTACAAAAATCAGCCTATTTTTAGAGTTCATGATTTTCGAGTTTTTCACCTCGAGTCGTCACAAGTAAAAAATCTTAAAAATTTTCACCACTCTCAAAATTCCCAAAATTTTGACACAGCGTTAAATTACGCTAAAATAATCATATACTACAAAAATCAGCCCATTTTTATTTAGAGTTTATGATTTTCGACTTTTTCACCTCGTGTCGTCACAAGTCAAAAATCTTGAAAATTTTCACCTCTCAAAATTCCCCAAATTTTTTAAATTACGTCAAAATATTCATTTACTACAAAAATCAGCCTACTTTTAGAGTTCATGATTTTCGAGTTTTTCACATTGAGTCGTCACAAGTCAAAAATCTTGAAAATTTTCACCTGTCCAAACATTCCCCAAATTTTGCACAGCGTTAAATTACGCAAAAATAATCATATACTAAAAAAAATTGCCAATTTTTATTTAGAGTTCATGATTTTCGAGTTTTTCACCTCGAGTCGTCACAAGTCAAAAATCTTGAAAATTTTCACCTCTTCGAAAATTCCCCAAATTTTGCACAGCGTTAGATTACGCCAAACTAATCATATACTAAAAAAATCAGCCCATTTTTAGAGTTCATGATTTTGGAGTCTTTCACCTCGAGTTGTCACAAGTCAAAAATGTCGAAAATTTTCACCTCTCCCAAAATTCCCCAAATTTTGCACAGCGTTAAATTACGCCAAAATAGTCATATACTACAAAAATCAGCCAGTTTTTATTTAGAGTTCATGAATTTCGAGTTTTTCACCTCGAGTCGCACAAGTAAAAAATTTTGAAAATTTTTACCTCTCCAAAAATTCCCGAAATTTTGCACAGCGTTAAATTACGCCAAAATAATCATATACTACAAAAGTCAGTCCATTTTTAGAGTTCATGATTTTCGAGTTTTTCACCTCGAGTCGTCACAAGTCAAAAATCTTGAAACTTTTCACCTCTCTCAAAATTCCCCACATTTTGCACAGCGTTAGATTACGCCAAAATTTTCACCTGTCCAAAAATTCCCCAAATTTTGCATAGCGTTAAATTACGCCAAAATAATCATATACTAAAAACATTTGCCAATTTTTATTTAGAGTTCATGATTTTTGAGTTTTTCACCTCGAGTCGTCACAAGTCAAAAATCTTGAAAATTTTCACCTCTTCCAAAATTCCCCAAATTTTGCACAGCGTTAGATTACGCCACTACTACAAAAATCAGCCTATTTTTAGAGTTCATGATTTTCGAGTTTTTCACCTCGAGTAGTCACAAGTAAAAAAGCTTAAAAATTTTCACCACTCTCAAAATTCCCAAAATTTTGCACAGCGTTAAATTACGCCAAAATAATCATATACTACAAAAATCAGCCAATTTTTATTTAGAGTTCATGATTTATGAGTTTTTCACCTCGAGTCGCACAAGTAAAAAATCTTGAAAATTTTTACCTCTCCCAAAATTCCCGAAATTTTGCACACCGTTAAATTACGCCAAAATAATCATATACTACAAAAATCAGCCTATTTTTAGAGTTCATGATTTTCGAGTTTTTCACCTTGAGTCGTCACAAGTCAAAAATCTTGAACATTTTCACCTGTCCAAACATTCCCCAAATTTTGCACAGCGTTAAATTACGCAAAAATAATCATATACTAAAAAAAATTGATAATGTTTATTTAGAGTTCATGATTTTCGAGTTTTTCACCTTGAGTCGTCACAAGTCAAAAATCTTGAAAATTTTCACCTGTCCAAACATTCCCCAAATTTTGCACAGCGTTAAATTACGCAAAATAAATCATATACTAAAAAAAATTGCCAATTTTTATTTAGAGTTCATGATTTTCGAGTTTTTCACCTCGAGTCGTCACAAGTCAAAAATCTTGAACATTTTCACCTGTCCAAACATTCCCCAAATTTTGCACAGCGTTAAATTACTCAAAAATAATCATATACTAAAAAAAATTGCCAATTTTTATTTAGAGTTCATGATTTTCGAGTTTTTCACATCGAGTCGTCACAAGTCAAAAATCTTGAAAATTTTCACCTTTCCCAAAATTCCCCAAATTTTGACACAGCGTTAAATTACGCCAAAATAATCATATACTAAAAAAATTTGCTAATTTTTATTTAAAGTTCATGATTTTCGAGTTTTTCACCTCGAGTCGTCACAAGGCAAAAATCTTGAAAATTTTTACCTCTTCCAAAATTCCCCAAATTTTGCACAGCGCTAGATTACGCCAAAATAATCATATACTACAAAAATCAGTCAATTTTTATTTAGAGTTCATGATTTTCGAGTTTTTCGCCTCGAGTCGTCACAGTCAAAAATTTTGAAAATTTTCCCCTCTCCCAAAATTCCCAAAACTTTGCACAGAGTTAAATTACGCCAAGATAATCATATACTAAAAAATCAGTTAATTTTTAGAGTTCCTGATTTTCGAGTTTTTCACCTCGACTCGTCGCAAGTCAAAAATCTTGAAAATTTTCACCTCTCAAAATTCCCCAAATTTTTTAAATTACGCCAAAATAATCATATACTACAAAAATCAGCCCATTTTTATTTAGAGTTCATGATTTTCGACTTTTTCACCTCGTGTCGTCACAAGCCAAAAATCTTAAAAATTTTCACCTCTCAAAATTCCCCAAATTTTTTAAATTACGCCAAAATATTCATTTACTACAAAAATCAGCCTATTTTTAGAGTTCATGATTTTCGAGTTTTTCACCTTGAGTCGTCACAAGTCAAAAATCTTGAAAATTTTCACCTGTCCAAAAATTCCCCAAATTTTGCACATCGTTAAATTACGCCAAAATAATCATATACTAAAAAAATTTGCCAATTTTTATTTAGAGTTCATGATTTTCGAGTATTTCACCTCGAGTCGTCACAAGTCAAAAATCTTGAAAATTTTCACCTCTTCCAAAATTCCCCAAATTTTGCACAGCGTTAGATTACGCCAAAATAATTATATACTACAAAAATCAGCCTATTTTTAGAGTTCATGATTTTCGAGTTTTTCACCTCGAGTCGTCACAAGTAAAAAATCTTAAAAATTTTCACCACTCTCAAAATTCCCAAAATTTTGACACAGCGTTAAATTACGCCAAAATAATCATATACTACAAAAATCAGCCTATTTTTAGAGTTCATGATTTTCGACTTTTTCACCTCGTGTCGTCAGAAGTCAAAAATCTAGAAAATTTTCACCTCTCAACATTCCCCAAATTTTTTAAATTAGCCCAAAATAATCATTTACTACAAAAACCAGCCTATTTTTAGAGTTCAATATTTTCGAGTTGTTCACCTCGAGTCGTCACAAGTCAAAAATCTTGAAAATTTTTACCTCTCCCAAAATTCTCCAAATTTTGACACACCGTTAAATTACGCAAAAAATTTTCATATACTACAAAAATCAGCCTATTTTTAGAGGTTATGGTTTTCGACTTTTCACCTCGTGTCGTCAGAAGTCAAAAATCTAGAAAATTTTCACCTCTCAAAATTCCCCAAATTTTTTAAATTATTCCAAAATAATCATTTACTACAAAAACCAGCCTATTTTTAGAGTTCAATATTTTCGAGTTGTTCACCTCGAGTCGTCACAAGTCAAAAATCTTGAAAATTTTTACCTTTCCCAAAATTCTCCAAATTTTGACACACCGTTAAATTACGCCAAAATAATCATATACTACAAAAATCAGCCTATTTTTAGAGTTCATGATTTTCGAGTTTTTCACCTCGAGTCGTCACAAGTAAAAAATCTTAAAAATTTTCACCACTCTCAAAATTCCCAAAATTTTGACACAGCGTTAAATTACGCTAAAATAATCATATACTACAAAAATCAGCCCATTTTTATTTAGAGTTTATGATTTTCGACTTTTTCACCTCGTGTCGTCACAAGTCAAAAATCTTGAAAATTTTCACCTCTCAAAATTCCCCAAATTTTTTAAATTAAATCAAAATATTCATTTACTACAAAAATCAGCCTATTTTTAGAGTTCATGATTTTCGAGTTTTTCACATTGAGTCGTCACAAGTCAAAAATCTTGAAAATTTTCACCTGTCCAAACATTCCCCAAATTTTGCACAGCGTTAAATTACGCAAAAATAATCATATACTAAAAAAAATTGCCAATTTTTATTTAGAGTTCATGATTTTCGAGTTTTTCACCTCGAGTCGTCACAAGTCAAAAATCTTGAAAATTTTCACCTCTTCGAAAATTCCCCAAATTTTGCACAGCGTTAGATTACGCCAAAATAATCATATACTAAAAAAATCAGCCCATTTTTAGAGTTCATGATTTTGGAGTCTTTCACCTCGAGTTGTCACAAGTCAAAAATGTCGAAAATTTTCACCTCTCCCAAAATTCCCCAAATTTTGCACAGCGTTAAATTACGCCAAAATAGTCATATACTACAAAAATCAGCCAGTTTTTATTTAGAGTTCATGAATTTCGAGTTTTTCACCTCGAGTCGCACAAGTAAAAAATTTTGAAAATTTTTACCTCTCCAAAAATTCCCGAAATTTTGCACAGCGTTAAATTACGCCAAAATAATCATATACTACAAAAGTCAGTCCATTTTTAGAGTTCATGATTTTCGAGTTTTTCACCTCGAGTCGTCACAAGTCAAAAATCTTGAAACTTTTCACCTCTCTCAAAATTCCCCACATTTTGCACAGCGTTAGATTACGCCAAAATTTTCACCTGTCCAAAAATTCCCCAAATTTTGCATAGCGTTAAATTACGCCAAAATAATCATATACTAAAAACATTTGCCAATTTTTATTTAGAGTTCATGATTTTTGAGTTTTTCACCTCGAGTCGTCACAAGTCAAAAATCTTGAAAATTTTCACCTCTTCCAAAATTCCCCAAATTTTGCACAGCGTTAGATTACGCCACTACTACAAAAATCAGCCTATTTTTAGAGTTCATGATTTTCGAGTTTTTCACCTCGAGTCGTCACAAGTAAAAAATCTTAAAAATTTTCACCACTCTGAAAATTCCCAAAATTTTGACACAGCGTTAAATTACGCCAAGATAATCATATACTAAAAAATCAGTTCATTTTTAGAGTTCCTGATTTTCGAGTTTTTCACCTCGACTCGTCGCAAGTCAAAAATCTTGAAAATTTTCACCTCTCTCAAAATTCCCCAAATTTTGCACAGCGTTAAATTACGCCAATATAATTATATACTACAAAAATCAGCCTATTTTTAGAGTTCATGATTTTCGATTTTTCAACCTCGAGTCGTCACAAGTCAAAAATCTTGAAACTTTTCAAATCTCTCAAAATTCCCCACATTTTGCACAGCGTTAGATTACGCCAAAATAATCATATACTACAAAAATCAGCCTATTTTTAGACTTCATGATTTTCGAGTTTTTCACCTCGAGTCGTCCGTCACAAGTCAAAAATCTTGAAAATTTTCACCTCTCAAAATTCCCCAAATTTTGCACATTAAATTACGCCAAACTAATTATTTACTACAAAAAACAGCCTATTTTTAGAGTTCAATATTTTCGAGTTGTTCACCTCGAGTCGTCACAAGTCAAAAATCTTGAAAATTATCACCTTTCCCAAAATTCCCCAAATTTTGACACAGCGGTAAATTACGCCAAAATAATCATATACTACAAAAATCAGCCTATTTTTAGAGTTCATGATTTTCGAGTTTTTCAACTCGTGTCGCCAGAAATTAAACATCTTGAAAATTTTCACCTCTCCCAAAATTCCCCAACTATTGCACAGCGTTAGATTATGCCAAAATAAGCATATACTACAAAAATCAGCCTATTTTTAGAGTTCATGATTTTTGATATTCATTTACTACAAAAATCAGCCTATTTTTAGAGTTCATGATTTTCGAGTTTTTCACCTCGAGTCGTCAAAAGTAAAAAATCTTAAAAATTTTCACCACTCTCAAAATTCCCAAAATTTTGACACAGCTTTAAATTACGCCAAAATAATCATATACTACAAAAATCAGCCTATTTTTAGAGTTCATGATTTTCGAGTTTTTCACCTCGTGTCGTCACAAGTCAAAAATCTTGAAAATTTTCACCTCTCAAAATTCCCCAAATTTTTTAAATTACGCGAAAATATTCATTTACTACAAAAATCAGCCTATTTTTAGAGTTCATGATTTTCGAGTTTTTCACATTGAGTCGTCACAAGTCAAAAATCTTGAAAATTTTCACCTGTCCAAACATTCCCCAAATTTTGCACAGCGTTAAATTACGCAAAAATAATCATATACTAAAAAAAATTGCCAATTTTTATTTAGAGTTCATGATTTTCGAGTTTTTCACCTCGAGTCGTCACAAGTCAAAAATCTTGAAAATTTTCACCTCTTCCAAAATTCCCCAAATTTTGCACAGCGTTAGATTACGCCAAAATAATCATATACTAAAAAAATCAGCCCATTTTTAGAGTTCATGATTTTGGAGTCTTTCACCTCGCGTTGTCACAAGTCAAAAATGTCGAAAATTTTCACCTCTCCCAAAATTCCCCAAATTTTGCACAGCGTTAAATTACGCCAAAATAATCATATACTACAAAAATCAGCCAGTTTTTATTTAGAGTTCATGAATTCCGAGTTTTTCACCTCGAGTCGCACAAGTAAAAAATTTTGAAAATTTTTACCTCTCCAAAAATTCCCGAAATTTTGCACAGCGTTAAATTACGCCAAAATAATCATATACTACAAAAGTCAGTCCATTTTTTGAGTTCATGATTTTCGAGTTTTTCACCTCGAGTCGTCACAAGTCAAAAATCTTGAAACTTTTCACCTCTCTCAAAATTCCCCACATTTTGCACAGCGTTAGATTACGCCAAAATTTTCACCTGTCCAAAAATTCCCCAAATTTTGCATAGCGTTAAATTACGCCAAAATAATCATATACTAGAAAATTTGCCAATTTTTATTTAGAGTTCATGATTTTTGAGTTTTTCACCTCGAGTCGTCACAAGTCAAAAATCTTGAACATTTTCACCTGTCCAAACATTCCCCAAATTTTGCACAGCGTTAAATTACAAAAAAATAATCATATACTAAAAAAAATTGCCAATTTTTATTTAGAGTTCATGATTTTCGAGTTTTTCACCTCGAGTCGTCACAAGTCAAAAATCTTGAAAATTTTCACCTCTTCCAAAATTCCCCAAATTTTGCACAGCGTTAGATTACGCCAAAATAATCATATACTAAAAAAATCAGCCCATTTTTAGAGTTCATGATTTTGGAGTCTTTCACCACGAGTTGTCACAAGTCAAAAATGTCGAAAATTTTCACCTCTCCCAAAATTCCCCAAATTTTGCATAGCGTTAAATTACGCCAAAATAATCATATACTACAAAAATCAGCCAGTTTTTATTTAGAGTTCATGAATTTCGAGTTTTTCACCTCGAGTCGCACAAGTAAAAAATCTTGAAAATTTTTACCTCTCCAAAAATTCCCGAAATTTTGCACAGCGTTAAATTACGCCAAAATAATCATATACTACAAAAATCAGTCCATTTTTAGAGTTCATGATTTTCGAGTTTTTCACCTCGAGTCGTCACAAGTCAAAAATCTTGAAACTTTTCACCTCTCTCAAAATTCCCCACATTTTGCACAGCGTTAGATTACGCCAAAATTTTCACCTGTCCAAAAATTCCCCAAATTTTGCATAGCGTTAAATTACGCCAAAATAATCATATACTAAAAAAATTTGCCAATTTTTATTTAGAGTTCATGATTTTTGAGTTTTTCACCTCGAGTCGTCACAAGTCAAAAATCTTGAAAATTTTCACCTCTTCCAAAATTCCCCAAATTTTGCACAGCGTTAGATTACGCCAAAATAATCATATACTACAAAAATCAGCCTATTTTTAGAGTTCATGATTTTCGAGTTTTTCACCTCGAGTCGTCACAAGTAAAAAATCTTAAAAATTTTCACCACTCTGAAAATTCCCAAAATTTTGACACAGCGTTAAATTACGCCTAAATAATCATATACTACAAAAATCAGCCTATTTTTAGAGTTCATGATTTTCGACTTTTTCACCTCGTGTCGTCAGAAGTCAAAAATCTTGAAAATTTTCACCTCTCAAAATTCCCCAAATTTTTTAAATTACGCCAAAATAATCATTTACTACAAAAACCAGCCTATTTTTAGAGTTCAATATTTTCGAGTTGTTCACCTCGAGTCGTCACAAGTCAAAAATCTTGAAAATTTTTACCTTTCCCAAAATTCTCCAAATTTTGACACACCGTTAAATTACGCCAAAATAATCATATACTACAAAAATCAGCCTATTTTTAGAGTTCATGATTTTCGACTTTTTCACCTCGAGTCGTCACAAGTAAAAAATCTTAAAAATTTTCACCACTCTCAAAATTCCCAAAATTTTGACACAGCGTTAAATTACGCTAAAATAATCCTATACTACAAAAATCAGCCCATTTTTATTTAGAGTTTATGATTTTCGACTTTTTCACCTCGTGTCGTCACAAGTCAAAAATCTTGAAAATTTTCACCTCTCAAAATTCCCCAAATTTTTTAAATTACGTCAAAATATTCATTTACTACAAAAATCAGCCTATTTTTAGAGTTCATGATTTTCGAGTTTTTCACATTGAGTCGTCACAAGTCAAAAATCTTGAAAATTTTCACCTGTCCAAACATTCCCCAAATTTTGCACAGCGTTAAATTACGCAAAAATAATCATATACTACAAAAATCAGGCCATTTTTATTTAGAGTTTATGATTTTCGACTTTTTCACCTCGTGTCGTCAGAAGTCAAAAATCTTGAAAATTTTCACCTCTCAAAATTCCCCAAATTTTTTAAATTACGTCAAAATATTCATTTACTACAAAAATCAGCCTATTTTTAGAGTTCATGATTTTCGAGTTTTTCACCTTGAGTCGTCACAAGTCAAAAATCTTGAACATTTTCACCTGTCCAAACATTCCCCAAATTTTGCACAGCGTTAAATTACAAAAAAATAATCATATACTAAAAAAAATTGCCAATTTTTATTTAGAGTTCATGATTTTCGAGTTTTTCACCTCGAGTCGTCACAAGTCAAAAATCTTGAAAATTTTCACCTCTTCCAAAATTCCCCAAATTTTGCACAGCGTTAGATTACGCCAAAATAATCATATACTAAAAAAATCAGCCCATTTTTAGAGTTCATGATTTTGGAGTTTTTCACCTTGAGTCGTCACAAGTCAAAAATCTTGAACATTTTCACCTGTCCAAACATTCCCCAAATTTTGCACAGCGTTAAATTATGCAAAAATAATCATATACTAAAAAAAATTGCCAATTTTTATTTAGAGTTCATGATTTTCGAGTTTTTCACCTTGAGTCGTCACAAGTCAAAAATCTTGAACATTTTCACCTGTCCAAACATTCCCCAAATTTTGCACAGCGTTAAATTACGCAAAATAAATCATATACTAAAAAAAATTGCCAATTTTTATTTAGAGTTCATGATTTTCGAGTTTTTCACCTCGAGTCGTCACAAGTCAAAAATCTTGAACATTTTCACCTGTCCAAACATTTTCCAAATTTTGCATAGCGTTAAATTACGCAAAAATAATCATATACTAAAAAAAATTGCCAATTTTTATTTAGAGTTCATGATTTTCGAGTTTTTCACCTCGAGTCGTCAAAAGTCAAAAATCTTGAAAATTTTTACCTTTCCCAAAATTCGCCAAATTTTGACACAGCGCTAAATTACGCCAAAATAATCATATACTAAAAATATTTGCTAATTTTTATTTAAAGTTCATAATTTTCGAGTTTTTCACCTCGAGTCGTCACAAGGCAAAAATCTTCAAAATTTTTACCTCTTCCAAAATTCCCCAAATTTTGCACAGCGCTAGATTACGCCAAAATAATCATATACTACAAAAATCAGTCAATTTTTATTTAGAGTTCATGATTTTCGAGTTTTTCGCCTCGAGTCGTCACAGTCAAAAATCTTGAAAATTTTCCCCTCTCCCAAAATTCCCAAAATTTTGCACAGAGTTAAATTACGCCAAGATAATCATATACTAAAAAATCAGTTCATTTTTAGAGTTCCTGATTTTCGAGTTTTTCACCTCGACTCGTCGCAAGTCAAAAATCTTGAAAATTTTCACCTCTCTCAAAATTCCCCAAATTTTGCACAGCGTTAAATTACGCCAATATAAATATACTACAAAAATCAGCCTATTTTTAGAGTTCATGATTTTCGATTTTTCAACCTCGAGTCGTCACAAGTCAAAAATCTTGAAACTTTTCACCTCTCTCAAAATTCCCCACATTTTGCACAGCGTTAGATTACGCCAAAATAATCATATACTACAAAAATCAGCCTATTTTTAGAGTTCATGATTTTCGAGTTTTTCACCTTGAGTCGTCACAAGTAAAAAATCTTGAAAATTTTCACCTCTCTCAAAATTTCCCAAATTTTGCACAGCGTTAAATTACGCCAAAATAATCATATACTAATAAAATTTGCCAATTTTTATTTAGAGTTCATGATTTTCGAGTTTTTCACCTCGAGCCGTCACAAGTCAAAAATCTTGAAAATTTTCACCTCTTAAAAAATTCCCCAAATTTTGCACAGCGTTAGATTACGCCAAAATAATCATATACTTAAAAAGTCAGCCCATTTTTAGAGTTCATGATTTTGGAGTCTTTCACCACGAGTTGTCACAAGTCAAAAATCTCGAAAATTTTCACCTCTCCAAAATTCCCCAAATTTTGCACAGCGTTAAATTACGCCAAAATAATCATATACTACAAAAATCAGTCCATTTTTAGAGTTCATGATTTTCGAGTTTTTCACCTCGAGTCGTCACAAGTCAAAAATCTTGAAAATTATCGCCTTTCCCAAAATTCCCCAAATTTTGAAACAGCGGTAAATTACGCCAAAATAATCATATACTACAAAAATCAGCCTATTTTTAGAGTTCATGATTTTCGAGTTTTTCAACTCGTGTCGCCAGAAATTAAACATCTTGAAAATTTTCACCTCTCCCAAAATTCCCCAACTATTGCACAGCGTTAGATTATGCCAAAAAAAGTATATACTACAAAAATCAGCCTATTTTTAGAGTTCATGATTTTTGATATTCATTTACTACAAAAATCAGCCTATTTTTAGAGTTCATGATTTTCGAGTTTTTCACCTCGAGTCGTCACAAGTAAAAAATCTCAAAAATTTTCACCACTCTCAAAATTCCCAAAATTTTGACACAGCTTTAAATTACACCAAAATAATCATATACTACAAAAATCAGCCTATTTTTAGAGTTCATGATTTTCGACTTTTTCACCTCGTGTCGTCAGACGTCAAAAATCTAGAAAATTTTCACCTCTCAAAATTCCCCAAATTTTTTAAATTATTCCAAAATAATCATTTACTACAAAAACCAGCCTATTTTTAGAGTTCAATATTTTCGAGTTGTTCACCTCGAGTCGTCACAAGTCAAAAATCTTGAAAATTTTTACCTTTCCCAAAATTCTCCAAATTTTGACACACCGTTAAATTACGCCAAAATAATCATATACTACAAAAATCAGCCTATTTTTAGAGTTCATGATTTTCGAGTTTTTCAACTCGTGTCGGCAGAAATCAAAAATCTTGAAAATTTTAACCTCTCCCAAAATTCCCCAACTATTGCACAGCGTTAAATTACGCTAAAATAATCATATACTACAAAAATCAGCCCATTTTTATTTAGAGTTTATGATTTTCGACTTTTTCACCTCGTGTCGTCACAAGTCAAAAATCTTGAAAATTTTCACCTCTCAAAATTCCCCAAATTTTTTAAATTACGTCAAAATATGCATTTACTACAAAAATCAGCCTATTTTTAGAGTTCATGATTTTCGAGTTTTTCACATTGAGTCGTCACAAGTCAAAAATCTTGAAAATTTTAACCTGTCCAAACATTCCCCAAATTTTGCACAGCGTTAAATTACGCAAAAATAATCATATACTAAAAAAAATTGCCAATTTTTATTTAGAGTTCATGATTTTCGAGTTTTTCACCTCGAGTCGTCACAAGTCAAAAATCTTGAAAATTTTCACCTCTTCCAAAATTCCCCAAATTTTGCACAGCGTTAGATTACGCCAAAATAATCATATACTAAAAAAATCAGCCCATTTTTAGAGTTCATGATTTTGGAGTCTTTCACCACGAGTTGTCACAAGTCAAAAATGTCGAAAATTTTCACCTCTCCCAAAATTCCCCAAATTTTGCACAGCGTTAAATTACGCCAAAATAATCATATACTACAAAAATCAGCCAGTTTTTATTTAGAGTTCATGAATTTCGAGTTTTTCACCTCGAGTCGCACAAGTAAAAAATCTTGAAAATTTTTACCTCTCCAAAAATTCCCGAAATTTTGCACAGCGTTAAATTACGCCAAAATAATCATATACTACAAAAATCAGTCCATTTTTAGAGTTCATGATTTTCGAGTTTTTCACCTCGAGTCGTCACAAGTCAAAAATCTTGAAACTTTTCACCTCTCTCAAAATTCCCCACATTTTGCACAGCGTTAGATTACGCCAAAATTTTCACCTGTCCAAAAATTCCCCAAATTTTGCATAGCGTTAAATTACGCCACAATAATCATATACTAAAAAATTTGCCAATTTTTATTTAGAGTTCATGATTTTTGAGTTTTTCACCTCGAGTCGTCACAAGTCAAAAATCTTGAAAATTTTCACCTCTTCCAAAATTCCCCAAATTTTGCACAGCGTTAGATTACGCCAAAATAATCATATACTACAAAAATCAGCCTATTTTTAGAGTTCATGATTTTCGAGTTTTTCACCTCGAGTCGTCACAAGTAAAAAATCTTAAAAATTTTCACCACTCTGAAAATTCCCAAAATTTTGACACAGCGTTAAATTACGCCTAAATAATCATATACTACAAAAATCAGCCTATTTTTAGAGTTCATGATTTTCGACTTTTTCACCTCGTGTCGTCAGAAGTCAAAAATCTTGAAAATTTTCACTTCTCAAAATTCCCCAAATTTTTTAAATTACGCCAAAATAATCATTTACTACAAAAACCAGCCTATTTTTAGAGTTCAATATTTTCGAGTAGTTCACCTCGAGTCGTCACAAGTCAAAAATCTTGAAAATTTTTACTTTTCCCAAAATTCTCCAAATTTTGACACACCGTTAAATTACGCCAAAATAATCATATACTACAAAAATCAGCCTATTTTTAGAGTTCATGATTTTCGAGTTTTTCAACTCGTGTCGTCAGAAATCAAAAATCTTGAAAATTTTAATATCTCCCAAAATTCCCCAACTATTGCACAGCGTTAAATTACGCTAAAATAATCATATACTACAAAAATCAGCCCATTTTTATTTAGAGTTTATGATTTTCGACTTTTTCACCTCGTGTCGTCACTAGTCAAAAATCTTGAAAATTTTCACTTCTCAAAATTCCCCAAATTTTTTAAATTACGTCAAAATATTCATTTACTACAAAAATCAGCCTATTTTTAGAGTTCATGATTTTCGAGTTTTTCACATTGAGTCGTCACAAGTCAAAAATCTTGAAAATTTTCACCTGTCCAAACATTCCCCAAATTTTGCACAGCGTTAAATTACGCAAAAATAATCATATACTAAAAAAAATTGCCAATTTTTATTTAGAGTTCATGATTTTCGAGTTTTTCACCTCTCGAGTCGTCACAAGTCAAAAATCTTGAAAATTTTCACCTCTTCCAAAATTCCCCAAATTTTGCACAGCGTTAGATTACGCCAAAATAATCATATACTAAAAAAATCAGCCCATTTTTAGAGTTCATGATTTTGGAGTCTTTCACCACGAGTTGTCACAAGTCAAAAATGTCGAAAATTTTCACCTCTCCCAAAATTCCCCAAATTTTGCACAGCGTTAAATTACGCCAAAATAATCATATACTACAAAAATCAGCCAGTTTTTATTTAGAGTTCATGAATTTCGAGTTTTTCACCTCGAGTCGCACAAGTAAAAAATCTTGAAAATTTTTACCCTCCAAAAATTCCCGAAATTTTGCACAGCGTTAAATTACGCCAAAATAATCATATACTACAAAGTTCAGTCCATTTTTAGAGTTCATGATTTTCGAGTTTTTCACCTCGAGTCGTCACAAGTCAAAAATCTTGAAACTTTTCACCTCTCTCAAAATTCCCCACATTTTGCACAGCGTTAGATTACGCCAAAATTTTCACCTGTCCAAAAATTCCCCAAATTTTGTATAGCGTTAAATTACGCCAAAATAATCATATACTAAAAAAATTTGCCAATTTTTATTTAGAGTTCATGATTTTTGAGTTTTTCACCTCGAGTCGTCACAAGTCAAAAATCTTGAAAATGTTCACCTCTTCCAAAATTCCCCAAATTTTGCACAGCGTTAGATTACGCCAAAATAATCATATACTACAAAAATCAGCCTATTTTTAGAGTTCATGATTTTCGAGTTTTTCACCTCGAGTCGTCACAAGTAAAAAATCTTAAAAATTTTCACCACTCTGAAAATTCCCAAAATTTTGACACAGCGTTAAATTACGGCAAATAATCATATACTACAAAAATCAGCCTATTTTTAGAGTTCATGATTTTCGACTTTTTCACCTCGTGTCGTCAGAAGTCAAAAATCTTGAAAATTTTCAACTTTTAAAATTCCCAAAATTTTTACCCTCCAAAAATTCCCGAAATTTTGCACAGCGTTAAATTACGCCAAAATAATCATATACTACAAAGTTCAGTCCATTTTTAGAGTTCATGATTTTCGAGTTTTTCACCTCGAGTCGTCACAAGTCAAAAATCTTGAAACTTTTCACCTCTCTCAAAATTCCCCACATTTTGCACAGCGTTAGATTACGCCAAAATTTTCACCTGTCCAAAAATTCCCCAAATTTTGTATAGCGTTAAATTACGCCAAAATAATCATATACTAAAAAAATTTGCCAATTTTTATTTAGAGTTCATGATTTTTGAGTTTTTCACCTCGAGTCGTCACAAGTCAAAAATCTTGAAAATGTTCACCTCTTCCAAAATTCCCCAAATTTTGCACAGCGTTAGATTACGCCAAAATAATCATATACTACAAAAATCAGCCTATTTTTAGAGTTCATGATTTTCGAGTTTTTCACCTCGAGTCGTCACAAGTAAAAAATCTTAAAAATTTTCACCACTCTGAAAATTCCCAAAATTTTGACACAGCGTTAAATTACGCCAAATAATCATATACTACAAAAATCAGCCTATTTTTAGAGTTCATGATTTTCGACTTTTTCACCTCGTGTCGTCAGAAGTCAAAAATCTTGAAAATTTTCAACTTTTAAAATTCCCCAAATTTTTTAAATTACGCCAAAATAATCATTTACTATAAAAACCAGCCTATTTTTAGAGTTCAATATTTTCGAGTTGTTCACCTCGAGTCGTCACAAGTCAAAAATCTTGAAAATTTTTACCTTTCCCAAAATTCTCCAAATTTTGACACACCGTTAAATTACGCCTAAATAATCATATACTACAAAAATCAGCCTATTTTTAGAGTTCATGATTTTCGACTTTTTCACCTCGTGTCGTCAGAAGTCAAAAATCTTGAAAATTTTCACCTCTCAAAATTCCCCAAATTTTTTAAATTACGCCAAAATAATCATTTACTACAAAAATCAGCCTATTTTTAGAGTTCATGATTTTCGACTTTTTCACCTCGAGTCGTCACAAGTAAAAAATCTTAAAAATTTTCACCACTCTTAAAATTCCCAAAATTTTGACATAGCGTTAAATTACGCTAAAATAATCCTATACTACAAAAATCAGCCCATTTTAATTTAGAGTTTATGATTTTCGACTTTTTCACCTCGTGTCGTCAGAAGTCAAAAATCTTGAAAATTTTCACCTCTCAAAATTCCCCAAATTTTTTAAATTACGCCAAAATAATCATTTACTACAAAAACCAGCCTATTTTTAGAGTTCAATATTTTCGAGTTGTTCACCTCGAGTCGTCACAAGTCAAAAATCTTGAAAATTTTTACTTTTCCCAAAATTCTCCAAATTTTGACACACCGTTAAATTACGCCAAAATAATCATATACTACAAAAATCAGCCTATTTTTAGAGTTCATGATTTTCGACTTTTTCACCTCTAATCGTCACAAGTAAAATATATTAAAAATTTTCACCACTCTCAAAATTCCCAAAATTTTGACACAGCGTTAAATTACGCTAAAATAATCCTATACTACAAAAATCAGCCCATTTTTATTTAGAGTTTATGATTTTCGACTTTTTCACCTCGTGTCGTCAGAAGTCAAAAATCTTGAAAATTTTCACCTCTCAAAATTCCCCAAATTTTTTAAATTACGTCAAAATATTCATTTACTACAAAAATCAGCCTATTTTTAGAGTTCATGATTTTCGAGTTTTTCACCTTGAGTCGTCACAAGTCAAAAATCTTGAAAATTTTCACCTGTCCAAACATTCCCCAAATTTTGCACAGCGTTAAATTACGCAAAAATAATCATATACTAAAAAAAATTGCCAATTTTTATTTAGAGTTCATGATTTTCGAGTTTTTCACCTCTCGAGTCGTCACAAGTCAAAAATCTCGAAAATTTTCACCTCTTCCAAAATTCCCCAAATTTTGCACAGCGTTAGATTACGCCAAAATAATCATATACTAAAAAAATCAGCCCATTTTTAGAGTTCATGATTTTGGAGTCTTTCACCACGAGTTGTCACAAGTCAAAAATGTCGAAAATTTTCACCTCTCCCAAAATTCCCCAAATTTTGCACAGCGTTAAATTACGCCAAAATAATCATATACTACAAAAATCAGCCAGTTTTTATTTAGAGTTCATGATTTTCGAGTTTTTCACCTCTCGAGTTGTCACAAGTCAAAAATCTTGAAACTTTTCACCTCTCTCAAAATTCCCCACATTTTGCACAGCGTTAGATTACGCCAAAATTTTCACCTGTCCAAAAATTCCCCAAATTTTGTATAGCGTTAAATTACGCCAAAATAATCATATACTAAAAAAATTTGCCAATTTTTATTTAGAGTTCATGATTTTTGAGTTTTTCACCTCGAGTCGTCACAAGTCAAAAATCTTGAAAATTTTCACCTCTTCCAAAATTCCCCAAATTTTGCACAGCGTTAGATTACGCCAAAATAATCATATACTACAAAAATCAGCCTATTTTTAGAGTTCATGATTTTCGAGTTTTTCACCTCGAGTCGTCACAAGTAAAAAATCTTAAAAATTTTCACCACTCTGAAAATTCCCAAAACTTTGACACAGCGTTAAATTACGCCTAAATAATCATATACTACAAAAATCAGCCTATTTTTAGAGTTCATGATTTTCGACTTTTTCACCTCGTGTCGTCAGAAGTCAAAAATCTTGAAAATTTTCAACTTTTAAAATTCCCCAAATTTTTTAAATTACGCCAAAATAATCATTTACTATAAAAACCAGCCTATTTTTAGAGTTCAATATTTTCGAGTTGTTCACCTCGAGTCGTCACAAGTCAAAAATCTTGAAAATTTTTACCTTTCCCAAAATTCTCCAAATTTTGACACACCGTTAAATTACGCCAAAATAATCATATACTACAAAAATCAGCCTATTTTTAGAGTTCATGATTTTCGACTTTTTCACTTTGAGTCGTCACAAGTAAAAAATCTTAAAAATTTTCACCACTCTCAAAATTCCCAAAATTTTGACACAGCGTTAAATTACGCTAAAATAATCCTATACTACAAAAATCAGCCCATTTTTATTTAGAGTTTATGATTTTCGAGTTTTTCACCTCGTGTCGTCAGAAGTCAAAAATCTTGAAAATTTTCACCTCTCAAAATTCCCCAAATTTTTTAAATTACGTCAAAATATTCATTTACTACAAAAATCAGCCTATTTTTAGAGTTCATGATTTTCGAGTTTTTCACCTTGAGTCGTCACAAGTCAAAAATCTTGAAAATTTTCACCTGTCCAAACATTCCCCAAATTTTGCACAGCGTTAAATTACGCAAAAAGAATCATATACTAAAAAAAATTGCCAATTTTTATTTAGAGTTCATGATTTTCGAGTTTTTCACCTCGAGTCGTCACAAATAAAAAATCTTAAAAATTTTCACCACTGAAAATTCCCAAAATTTTGACACAGCGTTAAATTACGCCTAAATAATCATATACTACAAAAATCAGCCTATTTTTAGAGTTCATGATTTTCGACTTTTTCCCTCGTGTCGTCAGAAGTCAAAAATCTTGAAAATTTTCACCTCTCAAAATTCCCCCAATTTTTTAAATTACGCCAAAATAATCATTTACTACAAAAACCAGCCTATTTTTAGAGTTCAATATTTTCGAGTTGTTCACCTCGAGTCGTCACAAGTCAAAAATCTTGAAAATTTTTACTTTTCCCAAAATTCTCCAAATTTTGACACACCGTTAAATTACGCCAAAATAATCATATACTACAAAAATCAGCCTATTTTTAGAGTTCATGATTTTCGACTTTTTCACCTCTAATCGTCACAAGTAAAAAATCTTAAAAATTTTCACCACTCTCAAAATTCCCAAAATTTTGACACAGCGTTAAATTACGCTAAAATAATCCTATACTACAAAAATCAGCCCATTTTTATTTAGAGTTTATGATTTTCGACTTTTTCACCTCGTGTCGTCAGAAGTCAAAAATCTTGAAAATTTTCACCTCTCAAAATTCCCCAAATTTTTTAAATTACGTCAAAATATTCATTTACTACAAAAATCAGCCTATTTTTAGAGTTCATGATTTTCGAGTTTTTCACCTTGAGTCGTCACAAGTCAAAAATCTTGAAAATTTTCACCTGTCCAAACATTCCCCAAATTTTGCACAGCGTTAAATTACGCAAAAATAATCATATACTACAAAAAATTGCCAATTTTTATTTAGAGTTCATGATTTTCGAGTTTTTCACCTCGAGTCGTCACAAGTCAAAAATCTTGAAAATTTTCACCTCTTCCAAAATTCCCCAAATTTTGCACAGCGTTAGATTACGCCAAAATAATCATATACTAAAAAAATCAGCCCATTTTTAGAGTTCATGATTTTGGAGTCTTTCACCACGAGTTGTCACAAGTCAAAAATCTCGAAAATTTTCACCTATCCAAACATTCCCCAAATTTTGCACAGCGTTAAATTACGCAAAAATAATCATATACTAAAAAAAATTGCCAATTTTTATTTAGAGTTCATGATTTTCGAGTTTTTCACCTCGAGTCGTCACAAGTCAAAAATCTTGAAACTTTTCACCTCTCTCAAAATTCCCCACATTTTGCACAGTGTTAGATTACGCCAAAATTTTCACCTGTCCAAAAATTCCCCAAATTTTGCATAGCGTTAAATTACGCCAAATAATCATATACTAAAAAAATTTGCCAATTTTTATTTAGAGTTCATGATTTTTGAGTTTTTCACCTCGAGTCGTCACAAGTCAAAAATCTTGAAAATTTTCACCTCTTCCAAAATTCCCCAAATTTTGCACAGCGTTAGATTACGCCAAAATAATCATATACTACAAAAATCAGCCTATTTTTAGAGTTCATGATTTTCGAGTTTTTCACCTCGAGTCGTCACAAGTAAAAAATCTTAAAAATTTTCACCACTCTGAAAATTCCCAAAATTTTGACACAGCGTTAAATTACGCCTAAATAATCATATACTACAAAAATATGCCTATTTTTAGAGTTCATGATTTTCGACTTTTTCACCTCGTGTCGTCAGAAGTCAAAAATCTTGAAAATTTTCACCTCTCAAAATTTCTCAAATTTTTTAAATTACGCCAAAATAATCATTTACTACAAAAACCAGCCTATTTTTAGAGTTCAATATTTTCGAGTTGTTCACCTCGAGTCGTCACAAGTCAAAAATCTTGAAAATTTTTACCTTTCCCAAAATTCTCCAAATTTTGACACACCGTTAAATTACGCCAAAATAATCATATACTACAAAAATCAGCCTATTTTTAGAGTTCATGATTTTCGACTTTTTCACCTCGTGTTGTCAGAAATCAAAAATCTTAAAAATTTTTAACTTCTCCCAAAATTCCCCAACTATTGCACAGTGTTCGATTACGCCAAAATAATCATATACTACAAAAATCAGCCTACTTTTAGAGTTCATGATTTTCGAGTTTTTCACCTCGTGTCGTCACAAGTAAAAAATCTTGAAAATTTTCACCTCTCCCAAATTTCCCAAATTTTGCACATCGTGAAATTACGCCAAAATAATCATATTACAAAAATCAGCCCATTTTTATTTAGAGTTCATGATTTTCGACCTTTTCACCTCGTGTCGTCAGAAGTCAAAAATCTTGAAAATTTTCACCTCTCAAAATTCCCCAAATTTTTTAAATTACGTCAAAATATTCATTTACTACAAAAATCAGCCTATTTTTAGAGTTCATGATTTTCGAGTTTTTCACCTTGAGTCGTCACAAGTAAAAAATCTTGAAAATTTTCACCTCTCTCAAAATTTCCCAAATTTTGCACAGCGTTAAATTACGCCAAAATAATCATATACTAATAAAATTTGCCAATTTTTATTTAGAGTTCATGATTTTCGAGTTTTTCACCTCGAGCCGTCACAAGTCAAAAATCTTGAAAATTTTCACCTCTTCCAAAATTCCCCAAATTTTGCACAGCGTTAGATTACGCCAAAATAATCATATACTTAAAAAGTCAGCCCATTTTTAGAGTTCATGATTTTGGAGTCTTTCACCACGAGTTGTCACAAGTCAAAAATCTCGAAAATTTTCACCTCTCCAAAATTCCCCAAATTTTGCACAGCGTTAAATTACGCCAAAATAATCATATACTACAAAAATCAGTCCATTTTTAGAGTTCATGATTTTCGAGTTTTTCACCTCGAGTCGTCACAAGTCAAAAATCTTGAAACTTTGCACCTCTCCCAAAATTCCCGAAATTTTGCACAGCGTTAAATTACGCCAAAATAATCATATACTACAAAAATCAGTCCATTTTTAGAGTTCATGATTTTCGAGTTTTTCACCTCGAGTCGTCACAAGTCAAAAATCTTGAAACTTTTCACCTCTCTCAAAATTCCCCACATTTTGCACAGCGTTAGATTACGCCAAAATAATCATATAGTACAAAAATCAGCCTATTTTTAGACTTTATGATTTTCGAGTTTTTCACCTTGAGTCGTCACAAGTCAAAAATCTTGAAAATTTTCACCTGTCCAAAAATTCCCCAAATTTTGCATAGCGTTAAATTACGCCAAAATAATCATATACTAAAAAAATTTGCCAATTTTTATTTAGAGTTCATGATTTTTGAGTTTTTCACCTCGAGTCGTCACAAGTCAAAAATCTTGAAAATTTTTACCTTTCTCAAAATTCCCCAAATTTTGGTCAGCGTTAGATTACGCCAAAATAATCATATACTACAAAAATCAGCCTATTTTTAGAGTTCATGATTTTCGAGTTTTTCACCTCGAGTCGTCACAAGTCAAAAATCTTGAAAATTTTCACCTCTTCCAAAATTCCCCAAATTTTGCACGGCGTTAGATTACGCCAAAATAATCATATACTAAAAAAATCAGCCCATTTTTAGAGTTCATGATTTTGGAGTCTTTCACCACGAGTTGTCACAAGTCAAAAATCTCGAAAATTTTCACCTCTCCCAAAATTCCCCAACTATTGCACAGTGTTAGATTACGCCGAAATAATCATATACTACAAAAATCAGCCTATTTTTAGAGTTCATGATTTTCGAGTTTTTCACCTCGTGTCGTCACAAGTAAAAAATCTTCAAAATTTTCACCTCTCTCAAAATTTCCCAAATTTTGCACATCGTAAAATTACGCCAAAATAATCATATACTACAAAAATCAGCCCATTTTTATTTAGAGTTCATGATTTTCGACTTTTTCACCTCGTGTCGTCAGAAGTAAAAAATCTTGAAAATTTTTACCTCTCCCAAAAATTCCCGAAATTTTGCACAGCGTTAAATTACGCCAAAATAATCATATACTACAAAAATCAGTCCATTTTTAGAGTTCATGATTTTCGAGTTTTTCACCTCGAGTCGTCACAAGTAAAAAATCTTGAAAATTTTCACCTCTCTCAAAATTCCCCACATTTTGCACAGCGTTAGATTAGTACAAAAATCAGCCTATTTTTAGAGTTTATGATTTTCGAGTTTTTCACCTTGAGTCGTCACAAGTCATAAATCTTGAAAATTTTCACCTGTCCAAACATTCCACAAATTTTGCACAGCGTTAAATTACGCAAAAATAATCATATACTAAAAAAAATTGCCAATTTTTATTTAGAGTTCATGATTTTCGAGTTTTTCACCTCGAGTCGTCACAAGTCAAAAATCTTGAAAATTTACACCTCTTCCAAAATTCCCCAAATTTTGCACAGCGTTAGATTACGCCAAAATAATCAAATACTAAAAAAATCAGCCCATTTTTAGAGTTCATGATTTTGGAGTCTTTCACCACGAGTTGTCACAAGTCAAAAATCTCGAAAATTTTCACCTCTCCCAAAATTCCCCAAATTTTGCACAGCGTTAAATTACGCCAAAATAATCATATACTACAAAAATCGGCCAATTTTTATTTAGAGTTCATGATTTTCGAGTTTTTCACCTCGAGTCGTCACAAGTAAAAAATCTTTAAAATTTTTACCTCTCCCAAAATTCCTGAAATTTTGCACAGCGTTAAATTTCGCCAAAATAATCATATACTACAAAAATCAGTCCATTTTTAGAGTTCATGATTTTCGAGTTTTTCACCTCGAGTCGTCACAAGTCAAAAATCTTGAAACTTTTCACCTCTCTCAAAATTCCCCACATTTTGCACAGCGTTAGATTACGCCAAAATAATCATATAGTACAAAAATCAGCCAATTTTTAGAGTTTATGATTTTCGAGTTTTTCACCTTGAGTCGTCACAAGTCAAAAATCTTGAAAATTTTCACCTGTCCAAAAATTCCCCAAATTTTGCATAGCGTTAAATTACGCCAAAATAATCATATACTAAAAAAATTTGCCAATTTTTATTTAGAGTTCATGATTTTTGAGTTTTTCACCTCGAGTCGTCACAAGTCAAAAATCTTGAAAATTTTCACCTCTTCCAAAATTCCCCAAATTTTGCACAGCGTTAGATTACGCCAAAATAATCATATACTACAAAAATCAGCCTATTTTTAGAGTTCATGATTTTCGAGTTTTTCACCTCGAGTCGTCACAAGTAAAAAATCTTAAAAATTTTCACCACTCTCAAAATTCCCAAAATTTTGACACAGAGTTAAATTACTCCTAAATAATCATATACTACAAAAATCAGCCTATTTTTAGAGTTCATGATTTTCGACTTTTTCACCTCGTGTCGTCAGAAGTCAAAAATCTTGAAAGTTTTCACCTCTCAAAATTCCCCAAATTTTTTAAATTACGCCAAAATAATCATTTACTACAAAAACCAGCCTATTTTTAGAGTTCAATATTTTCGAGTTGTTCACCTCGAGTCGTCACAAGTCAAAAATCTTGAAAATTTTTACCTTTCCCAAAATTCTCCAAATTTTGACACACCGTTAAATTACGCCAAAATAATCATATACTACAAAAATCAGCCTATTTTTAGAGTTCATGATTTTCGACTTTTTCACCTCGTGTCGTCAGAAATCAAAAATCTTAAAAATTTTAACTTCTCCCAAAATTCCCCAACTATTGCACAGTGTTAGATTACGCCAAAATAATCATATACTACAAAATTCAGCCTATTTTTAGAGTTCATGATTTTCGACTTTTTCACCTCGTGTCGTCAGAAGTAAAATATCTTGAAAATTTTCACCTCTCTCAAAATTTCCCAAATTTTGCACAGCGTTAAATTACGCAAAAATAATCATAACTAAAAAAAATTGCCAATTTTTATTTAGAGTTCATGATTTTCGAGTTTTTCACCTCGAGTCGTCACAAGTCAAAAATCTTGAAAATTTTCACCTCTTCCAAAATTCCCCAAATTTTGCACAGCGTACAAAAATCAGCCAATTTTTATTTAGAGTTCATGATTTTCGAGTTTTTCACCTCGAGTCGTCACAAGTAAAAAATCTTGAAAATTTTCACCTCTTCCAAAATTCCCCAAATTTTGCACAGCGTTAGATTACGCCAAAATAATCATATACTAACAAAATCAGCCCATTTTTAGAGTTCATGATTTTGGAGTCTTTCACCACGAGTTGTCACAACTCAAAAATCTCGAAAATTTTCACATCTCCCAAAATTCCCCAAATTTTGCACAGCGTTAAATTACGCCAAAATAATCATATACTACAAAAATCAGCCAATTTTTATTTAGAGTTCATGATTTTCGAGTTTTTCACCTCGAGTCGTCACAAGTAAAAAATCTTGAAAATTTTTACCTCCCCCAAAATTCCCGAAATTTTGCACAGCGTTAAATTACGCCAAAATAATCATATACTACAAAAATCAGTAAATTTTTAGAGTTCATGATTTTCGAGTTTTTCACCTCGAGTCGTCACAAGTCAAAAATCTTGAAACTTTTCACCTCTCTCAAAATTCCCCACATTTTGCACAGCGTTAGATTACGCCAAAATAATCATATAGTACAAAAATCAGCCTATTTTTAGAGTTTATGATTTCGAGTTTTTCACCTTGAGTCGTCACAAGTCAAAAATCTTGAAAATTTTCACCTCTCTCAAAATTCCCCACATTTTGCACAGCGTTAGATTACGCCAAAATAATCATATGCTAAAAAAATTTGCCAATTTTTATTTAGAGTTCATGATTTTTGAGTTTTTCACCTCGAGTCGTCACAAGTCAAAAATCTTGAAAATTTTCACCTCTTCCAAAATTCCCCAAATTTTGCACAGCGTTAGATTACGCCAAAATAATCATATACTACAAAAATCAGCCTATTTTTAGAGTTCATGATTTTCAAGTTGTTCACCTCGAGTCGTCACAAGTCAAAAATCTTGAAAATTTTTACCTTTCCCAAAATTCTAAAAATTTTGACACACCGTTAAATTACGCCAAAATAATCATATACTACAAAAATCAGCCTATTTTTAGAGTTCATGATTTTCGACTTTTTCACCTCGTGTCGTCAGAAATCAAAAATCTTGAAAATTTTTACCTTTCCCAAAATTCTCCAAATTTTGACACACCGTTAAATTACGCCAAAATAATCATATACTACAAAAATGAGCCTATTTTTAGAGTTCATGATTTTCGACTTTTTCACCTCGTGTCGTCAGAAATCAAAAATCTTAAAAATGTTAACTTCTCCCAAAATTTCCCAACTATTGCACAGTGTTAGATTACGCCAAAATAATCATATACTACAAAAATCAGCCTCTTTTTAGAGTTCATGATTTTCGAGTTTTTCACCTCGTGTCGTCACAAGTAAAAAATCTAGAAAAATTTTCACCTCTCTCAAAATTTCCCAAATTTTGCACATAGTGAAATTACGCCAAAATAATCATATACTACAAAAATTAGCCCATTTTTATTTAGAGTTCATGATTTTCGACTTTTTCACCTCGTGTCGTCAGAATTCAAAAATTTTGAAACTTTTCACCTCTCAAAACTCCCCAAATTTTTTAAATTACGTCAAAATATTCATTTACTACAAAAATCAGCCTATTTTTAGAGTTCATGATTTTCGAGTTTTTCACCTTGAGTCGTCACAAGTAAAAAATCTTGAAAATTTTCACCTCTCTCAAAATTTCCCAAATTTTGCACAGCGTTAACTTACGCCAAAATAATCATATACTAAAAAAATTTGCCAATTTTTATTTAGAGTTCATGATTTTCGAGTTTTTCACCTCGATCCGCAACAAGTCAAAAATCTTGAAAATTTTCACCTCTTCCAAAATTCCCCAAATTTTGCACAGCGTTAGATTACGCCAAAATAATCATATACTAAAAAAATCTGCCCATTTTTAGAGTTCATGATTTTGGAGTCTTTTACCACGAGTTGTCACAAGTCAAAAATCTCGAAAATTTTCACCTCTCCAAAATTCCCCAAATTTTGCACAGCGTTAAATTACGCCAAAATAATCATATACTACAAAAATCAGTCCATTTTTTGAGTTCATGATTTTCGAGTTTTTCACCTCGAGTCGTCACAAGTCAAAAATCTTGAAACTTTTCACCTCTCTCAAAATTCCCCACATTTTGCACAGCGTTAGATTACGCCAAAATAATCATATACTACAAAAATCAGCCTATTTTTAGAGTTTATGATTTTCGAGTTTTTCACCTTGAGTCGTCACAAGTCAAAAATCTTGAAAATTTTCACCTGTCCAAAAATTCCCCAAATTTTGCATAGCGTTAAATTACGCCAAAATAATCATATACTAAAAAAATTTGCCAATTGTTATTTAGAGTTCATGATTTTTGAGTTTTTCACCTCGAGTCGTCACAAGTCAAAAATCTTGAAAATTTTCACCTCTTCCAAAATTCCCCAAATTTTGCACAGCGTTAGATTACGCCAAAATAATCATATACTACAAAAATCAGCCTATTTTTAGAGTTCATGATTTTCGAGTTTTTCACCTCGAGTCGTCACAAGTAAAAAATCTTAAAAATTTTCACCACTCTCAAAATTCCCAAAATTTTGACACAGTGTTAAATTACGCCAAAATAATCATATACTACAAAAATCAGCCTATTTTTAGAGTTCATGATTTTCGACTTTTTCACCTCGTGTCGTCAGAAGTCAAAAATCTTGAAAATTTTCACCTCTCAAAATTCCCCAAATTTTTTAAATTACGCCAAAATAATCATTTACTACAAAAACCAGCCTATTTTTAGAGTTCAATATTTTCGACTTTTTCACCTCGTGTCGTCAGAAATCAAAAATCTTAAAAATGTTAACTTCTCCCAAAATTTCCCAACTATTGCACAGTGTTAGATTACGCCAAAATAATCATATACTACAAAAATCAGCCTCTTTTTAGAGTTCATGATTTTCGAGTTTTTCACCTCGTGTCGTCACAAGTAAAAAATCTAGAAAAATTTTCACCTCTCTCAAAATTTCCCAAATTTTGCACATAGTGAAATTACGCCAAAATAATCATATACTACAAAAATTAGCCCATTTTTATTTAGAGTTCATGATTTTCGACTTTTTCACCTCGTGTCGTCAGAATTCAAAAATTTTGAAACTTTTCACCTCTCAAAACTCCCCAAATTTTTTAAATTACGTCAAAATATTCATTTACTACAAAAATCAGCCTATTTTTAGAGTTCATGATTTTCGAGTTTTTCACCTTGAGTCGTCACAAGTAAAAAATCTTGAAAATTTTCACCTCTCTCAAAATTTCCCAAATTTTGCACAGCGTTAACTTACGCCAAAATAATCATATACTAAAAAAATTTGCCAATTTTTATTTAGAGTTCATGATTTTCGAGTTTTTCACCTCGATCCGCAACAAGTCAAAAATCTTGAAAATTTTCACCTCTTCCAAAATTCCCCAAATTTTGCACAGCGTTAGATTACGCCAAAATAATCATATACTAAAAAAATCTGCCCATTTTTAGAGTTCATGATTTTGGAGTCTTTTACCACGAGTTGTCACAAGTCAAAAATCTCGAAAATTTTCACCTCTCCAAAATTCCCCAAATTTTGCACAGCGTTAAATTACGCCAAAATAATCATATACTACAAAAATCAGTCCATTTTTTGAGTTCATGATTTTCGAGTTTTTCACCTCGAGTCGTCACAAGTCAAAAATCTTGAAACTTTTCACCTCTCTCAAAATTCCCCACATTTTGCACAGCGTTAGATTACGCCAAAATAATCATATACTACAAAAATCAGCCTATTTTTAGAGTTTATGATTTTCGAGTTTTTCACCTTGAGTCGTCACAAGTCAAAAATCTTGAAAATTTTCACCTGTCCAAAAATTCCCCAAATTTTGCATAGCGTTAAATTACGCCAAAATAATCATATACTAAAAAAATTTGCCAATTGTTATTTAGAGTTCATGATTTTTGAGTTTTTCACCTCGAGTCGTCACAAGTCAAAAATCTTGAAAATTTTCACCTCTTCCAAAATTCCCCAAATTTTGCACAGCGTTAGATTACGCCAAAATAATCATATACTACAAAAATCAGCCTATTTTTAGAGTTCATGATTTTCGAGTTTTTCACCTCGAGTCGTCACAAGTAAAAAATCTTAAAAATTTTCACCACTCTCAAAATTCCCAAAATTTTGACACAGTGTTAAATTACGCCAAAATAATCATATACTACAAAAATCAGCCTATTTTTAGAGTTCATGATTTTCGACTTTTTCACCTCGTGTCGTCAGAAGTCAAAAATCTTGAAAATTTTCACCTCTCAAAATTCCCCAAATTTTTTAAATTACGCCAAAATAATCATTTACTACAAAAACCAGCCTATTTTTAGAGTTCAATATTTTCGAGTTGTTCACCTCGAGTCGTCACAAGTCAAAAATCTTGAAAATTTTTACCTTTCCCAAAATTCTCCAAATTTTGACACACCGTTAAATTACGCCAAAATAATCATATACTACAAAAATGAGCCTATTTTTAGAGTTCATGATTTTCGACTTTTTCACCTCGTGTCGTCAGAAATCAAAAATCTTAAAAATTTTAACTTCTCCCAAAATTCCCCAACTATTGCACAGTGTTAGATTACGCCAAAATAATCATATACTACAAAAATCAGCCTATTTTTAGAGTTCATGATTTTCGAGTTTTTCACCTCGTGTCGTCACAAGTAAAAAATCTTGAAAATTTTCACCTCTCTCAAAATTTCCCAAATTTTGCACATCGTGAAATTACGCCAAAATAATCATATACTACAAAAATCAGCCCATTTTTATTTAGAGTTCATGATTTTCGACTTTTTCACCTCGTGTCGTCAGAAGTCAAAAATCTTGAAAATTTTCACCTCTCAAAATTCCCCAAATTTTTTAAATTACATCAAAATATTCATTTACTACAAAAATCAGCCTATTTTTAGAGTTCATGATTTTCGAGTTTTTCACCTTGAGTCGTCACAAGTAAAAAATCTTGAAAATTTTCACCTCTCAAAATTTCCCAAATTTTGCACAGCGTTAAATTACGCCAAAATAATCATATACTAAAAAAATTTGCCAATTTTTATTTAGAGTTCATGATTTTCGAGTTTTTCACCTCGAGCCGTCACAAGTCAAAAATCTTGAAAATTTTCACCTCTTCCAAAATTCCCCAAATTTTGCACAGCGTTAGATTACGCCAAAATAATCATATACTAAAAAAATCTGCCCATTTTTAGAGTTCATGATTTTAAAGTCTTTCACCACGAGTTGTCACAAGTCAAAAATCTCGAAAATTTTCACCTCTCCAAAATTCCCCAAATTTTGCACAGCGTTAAATTACGCCAAAATTATCATATACTACAAAAATCAGTCCATTTTTTGAGTTCATGATTTTCGAGTTTTTCACCTCGAGTCGTCACAAGTCAAAAATCTTGAAACTTTTCACCTCTCTCAAAATTCCCCACATTTTGCACAGCGTTAGATTACGCCAAAATAATCATATAGTACAAAAATCAGCCTATTTTTAGAGTTTATGATTTTCGAGTTTTTCACCTCGTGTCGTCAGAAGTCAAAAATCTTGAAAATTTTTACCTCTCAAAATTCCCCAAATTTTTTAAATTACGCCAAAATAATCATTTACTACAAAAACCAGCCTATTTTTAGAGTTCAATATTTTCGAGTTGTTCACCTCGAGTCGTCACAAGTCAAAAATCTTGAAAATTTTTACCTTTCCCAAAATTCTCCAAATTTTGACACACCGTTAAATTACGCCAAAATAATCATATACTACAAAAATGAGCCTATTTTTAGAGTTCATGATTTTCGACTTTTTCAGAAATCAAAAATCTTAAAAATTTTAACTTCTCCCAAAATTCCCCAACTATTGCACAGTGTTAGATTACGCCAAAATAATCATATACTACAAAAATCAGCCTATTTTTAGAGTTCATGATTTTCGAGTTTTTCACCTCGTGTCGTCACAAGTAAAAAATCTTGAAAATTTTCACCTCTCTCAAAAATTCCCAAATTTTGCACATCGTGAAATTACGCCAAAATAATCATATACTACAAAACTCAGCCCATTTTTATTTAGAGTTCATGATTTTCGACTTTTTCACCTCGTGTCGTCAGAAGTCAAAAATCTTGAAAATTTTCACCTCTCAAAATTCCCCAAATTTTTTAAATTACATCAAAATATTCATTTACTACAAAAATCAGCCTATTTTTAGAGTTCATGATTTTCGAGTTTTTCACCTCGTGTCGTCAGAAATCAAAAATCTTAAAAATTTTAACTTCTCCCAAAATTCCCCAACTATTGCACAGTGTTAGATTACGCCAAAATAATCATATACTACAAAAATCAGCCTATTTTTAGAGTTCATGATTTTCGAATTTTTCACCTCGTGTCGTCACAAGTAAAAAATCTTGAAAATTTTCACTTCTCTCAAAATTTCCCAAATTTTGCACAGCGTTAAATTACGCCAAAATAATCATATACTAACAAAATTTGCCAATTTTTATTTAGAGTTCATGATTTTCGAGTTTTTCACCTCGAGCCGTCAAAAGTCAAAAATCTTGAAAATTTTCACCTCTTCCAAAATTCCCCAAATTTTGCACAGCGTTAGATTACGCCAAAATAATCATATACTAAAAAAGTCAGCCCATTTGTAGAGTTCATGATTTTGGAGTCTTTCACCACGAGTTGTCACAAGTCAAAAATCTCGAAAATTTTCACCTCTCCCAAAATTCCCAAAATTTTGCACAGCGTTAAATTATTCCAAAATAATCATATAATACAAAAATCAGCCAATTTTTATTTAGAGTTCATGATTTTCGAGTTTTTCACCTAGAGTCGTCACAAGTAAAAAATCTTGAAAATTTTTACCTCTCCCAAAATTCCCGAAATTTTGCACAGCGTTAAATTACGCCAAAATAATCATATACTACAAAAAACAGTCCATTTTTAGAGTTCATGATTTTCGAGTTTTTCACCTCGAGTCGTCACAAGTCAAAAATCTTGAAACTTTTCACCTCTCTCAAAATTCCCCACATTTTGCACAGCGTTAGATTACGCCAAAATAATCATATACTACAAAAATCAGCCTATTTTTAGAGTTCATGATTTTCGAGTTTTTCAACTCGTGTCGTCAGAAATTAAACACCTTGAAAATTTTCACCTCTCCCAAAAGTCCCCAACTATTGCACAGCGTTAGATTACGCCAAAGTAATCATATACTACAAAAATCAGCCTATTTTTAGAGTTCATGATTTTCGAGTTTTTCACCTCGAGTCGTCACAAGTAAAAAATCTTAAAAATTTTCACCACTCTCAAAATTCCCAAAATTTTGACACAGCGTTAAATTACGCCAAAATAATCATATACTACAAAAATCAGCCTATTTTTAGAGTTCATGATTTTCGACTTTTTCACCTCGTGTCGTCAGAAGTCAAAAATCTTGAAAATTTTCACCTCTCAAAATTCCCCAAATTTTTTAAATTACGCCAAAATAATCATTTATTACAAAAACCAGCCTATTTTTAGAGTTCAATATTTTCGAGTTGTTCACCTCGACTCGTCACAAGTCAAAAATCTTGAAAATTTTTACCTTTCCCAAAATTCCCCAAATTTTGACACAGCGTTAAATTACGCCAAAATAATCATATACTACAAAAATCAGCCTATTTTTAGAGTTCATGATTTTCGAGTTTTTCAACTCGAGTCGTCAGAAATCAAAAATCTTGAAAATTTTAACCTCTCCCAAAATTCCCCAACTATTGCACAGCGTTAGATTACGCCAAATAATCATACACTAAAAAATCAGCACAATTTTAGAGTTCATGATTTTCTAGTTTTTCACCTCTAGTTGTCACAAGTCAAAAATCTTGAAAATTTTTACCTTTAATCATATACTACAAATATCAGCCCATTTTTAGAGTTCATGATTTTCGAGTTTTTCACCTCGAGTCGGCACAAGTAAGAAATCTTGAAAATTTTCACCTTTCCCAAAACTCGCCAAATTTTGCACATCGTTAGATTACGCAAAAATAATCATATACTAAAAAAATCAGTTCATTTTTAGAGTTCATGATTTTCGAGTTTTTCACCTTGAGTTGTCACAAGTCAAAAATCTCGAAAATTTTTACCTCTCCCAAAATTCCCCAAATTTTGCACATCGTAAAATTAAGCCAAAATAATCTTATACTAAAAAAATCAGCGCATTTTTCTTTATAGTTCATGATTTTCGAGTTTTTCACTTCGAGTCGTCGCAAGTCAAAAATCTTAAAAATTTTCACCTCTCCCAAAATTCCCCAAATTTTGCAAAGCGTTAAATTATGCCAAAATAATCATATAATACAAAAATCAGCCAATTTTTATTTAGAGTTCATGATTTTCGAGTTTTTCACCTCGTGTCGTCACAAGTAAAAAATCTTGAAAATTTTCACCTCTCTCAAAATTTCCCAAATTTTGCACAGCGTTAAATTACGCCAAAATAATCATATACTAACAAAATTTGCCAATTTTTATTTAGAGTTCATGATTTTCGAGTTTTTCACCTCGAGCCGTCAAAAGTCAAAAATCTTGAAAATTTTCACCTCTTCCAAAATTCCCCAAATTTTGCACAGCGTTAGATTACGCCAAAATGATCATATACTACAAAAATCAGCCTATTTTTAGAGTTCATGATTTTCGAGTTTTTCACCTCGAGTCGTCACAAGTAAAAAATCTTAAAAATTTTCACCACTCTCAAAATTCCTAAAATTTTGACACAGCGTTAAATTACGCCAAAATAATCATATACTACAAAAATCAGCCTATTTTTAGAGTTCATGATTTTCGACTTTTTCACCTCGTGTCGTCAGAAGTCAAAAATCTTGAAAATTTTCACCTCTCAAAATTCCCCAAATTTTTTAAATTACGCCAAAATAATCATTTACTACAAAAACCAGCCTATTTTTAGAGTTCAATATTTTCGAGTTGTTCACCTCGAGTCGTCACAAGTCAAAAATCTTGAAAATTTTTACCTTTCCCAAAATTCTCCAAATTTTGACACACCGTTAAATTACGCCAAAATAATCATATACTACAAAAATGAGCCTATTTTTAGAGTTCATGATTTTCGACTTTTTCACCTCGTGTCGTCAGAAATCAAAAATCTTAAAAATTTTAACTTCTCCCAAAATTCCCCAACTATTGCACAGTGTTAGATTACGCCAAAATAATCATATACTACAAAAATCAGCCTATTTTTAGAGTTCATGATTTTCGAGTTTTTCACCTCGTGTCGTCACAAGTAAAAAATCTTGAAAATTTTCACCTCTCTCAAAATTTCCCAAATTTTGCACATCGTGAAATTACGCCAAAATAATCATATACTACAAAAATCAGCCCATTTTTATTTAGAGTTCATGATTTTCGACTTTTTCACCTCGTGTCGTCAGAAGTCAAAAATCTTGAAAATTTTGACCTCTCAAAATTCCCCAAATTTTTTAAATTACATCAAAATATTCATTTACTACAAAAATCAGCCTATTTTTAGAGTTCATGATTTTCGAGTTTTTCACCTTGAGTCGTCACAAGTAAAAAATCTTGAAAATTTTCACCTCTCTCAAAATTTCCCAAATTTTGCACAGCGTTAAATTACGCCAAAATAATCATATACTAAAAAAATTTGCCAATTTTTATTTAGAGTTCATGATTTTCGAGTTTTCCACCTCGAGCCGTCACAAGTCAAAAATCTTGAAAATTTTCACCTCTTCCAAAATTCCCCAAATTTAGCACAGCGTTAGATTACGCCAAAATAATCATATACTAAAAAAATCTGCCCATTTTTAGAGTTCATGATTTTAAAGTCTTTCACCACGAGTTGTCACAAGTCAAAAATCTCGAAAATTTTCACCTCTCCAAAATTCCCCAAATTTTGCACAGCGTTAAATTACGCCAAAATTATCATATACTACAAAAATCAGTCCATTTTTTGAGTTCATGATTTTCGAGTTTTTCACCTCGAGTCGTCACAAGTCAAAAATCTTGAAACTTTTCACCTCTCTCAAAATTCCCCACATTTTGCACAGCGTTAGATTGCGCCAAAATAATCATTTACTACAAAAACCAGCCTATTTTTAGAGTTCAATATTTTCGAGTTGTTCACCTCGAGTCGTCACAAGTCAAAAATCTTGAAAATTTTTACCTTTCCCAAAATTCTCCAAATTTTGACACACCGTTAAATTACGCCAAAATAATCATATACTACAAAAATGAGCCTATTTTTAGAGTTCATGATTTTCGACTTTTTCAGAAATCAAAAATCTTAAAAATTTTAACTTCTCCCAAAATTCCCCAACTATTGCACAGTGTTAGATTACGTCAAAATAATCATATACTACAAAAATCAGCCTATTTTTAGAGTTCATGATTTTCGAGTTTTTCACCTCGTGTCGTCACAAGTAAAAAATCTTGAAAATTTTCACCTCTCTCAAAAATTCCCAAATTTTGCACATCGTGAAATTACGCCAAAATAATCATATACTACAAAAATCAGCCCATTTTTATTTAGAGTTCATGATTTTCGACTTTTTCACCTCGTGTCGTCAGAAGTCAAAAATCTTAAAAATTTTCACCTCTCAAAATTCCCCAAATTTTTTAAATTACATCAAAATATTCATTTACTACAAAAATCAGCCTATTTTTAGAGTTCATGATTTTCGAGTTTTTCACCTCGTGTCGTCAGAAATCAAAAATCTTAAAAATTTTAACTTCTCCCAAAATTCCCCAACTATTGCACAGTGTTAGATTACGCCAAAATAATCATATACTACAAAAATCAGCCTATTTTTAGAGTTCATGATTTTCGAGTTTTTCACCTCGTGTCGTCACAAGTAAAAAATCTTGAAAATTTTCACCTCTCTCAAAATTTCCCAAATTTTGCACAGCGTTAAATTACGCCAAAATAATCATATACTAACAAAATTTGCCAATTTTTATTTAGAGTTCATGATTTTCGAGTTTTTCACCTCGAGCCGTCAAAAGTCAAAAATCTTGAAAATTTTCACCTCTTCCAAAATTCCCCAAATTTTGCACAGCGTTAGATTACGCCAAAATAATCATATACTAAAAAAATCAGCCCATTTTTAGAGTTCATGATTTTGGAGTCTTTCACCACGAGTTGTCGTCACAAGTCAAAAATCTCGAAAATTTTCACCTCTCCCAAAATTCCCAAAATTTTGCACAGCGTTAAATTATTCCAAAATAATCATATAATACAAAAATCAGCCAATTTTTATTTAGAGTTCATGATTTTCGAGTTTTTCACCTAGAGTCGTCACAAGTAAAAAATCTTGAAAATTTTTACCTCTCCCAAAATTCCCGAAATTTTGCACAGCGTTAAATTACGCCAAAATAATCATATACTACAAAAAACAGTCCATTTTTAGAGTTCATGATTTTCGAGTTTTTCACCTCGAGTCGTCACAAGTCAAAAATCTTGAAACTTTTCACCTCTCTCAAAATTCCCCACATTTTGCACAGAGTTAGATTACGCCAAAATAATCATATACTACAAAAATCAGCCTATTTTTAGAGTTCATGCTTTTCGAGTTTTTCAACTCGTGTCGTCAGAAATTAAACACCTTGAAAATTTTCACCTCTCCCAAAAGTCCCCAACTATTGCACAGCGTTAGATTACGCCAAAGTAATCATATACTACAAAAATCAGCCTATTTTTAGAGTTCATGATTTTCGAGTTTTTCACCTCGAGTCGTCACAAGTAAAAAATCTTAAAAATTTTCACCACTTTCAAAATTCCCAAAATTTTGACACAGCGTTAAATTACGCCAAAATAATCATATACTACAAAAATCAGCCTATTTTTAGAGTTCATGATTTTCGACTTTTTCACCTCGTGTCGTCAGAAGTCAAAAATCTTGAAAATTTTCACCTCTCAAAATTCCCCAAATTTTTTAAATTACGCCAAAATAATCATTTATTACAAAAACCAGCCTATTTTTAGAGTTCAATATTTTCGAGTTGTTCACCTCGACTCGTCACAAGTCAAAAATCTTGAAAATTTTTACCTTTCCCAAAATTCCCCAAATTTTGACACAGCGTTAAATTACGCCAAAATAATCATATACTACAAAAATCAGCCTATTTTTAGAGTTCATGATTTTCGAGTTTTTCAACTCGAGTCGTCAGAAATCAAAAATCTTGAAAATTTTAACCTCTCCCAAAATTCCCCAACTATTGCACAGCGTTAGATTACGCCAAATAATCATACACTAAAAAATCAGCACAATTTTAGAGTTCATGATTTTCTAGTTTTTCACCTCTAGTTGTCACAAGTCAAAAATCTTGAAAATTTTTACCTTTAATCATATACTACAAATATCAGCCCATTTTTAGAGTTCATGATTTTCGAGTTTTTCACCTCGAGTCGGCACAAGTAAGAAATCTTGAAAATTTTCACCTTTCCCAAAACTCGCCAAATTTTGCACATCGTTAGATTACGCAAAAATAATCATATACTAAAAAAATCAGTTCATTTTTAGAGTTCATGATTTTCGAGTTTTTCACCTTGAGTTGTCACAAGTCAAAAATCTCGAAAATTTTTACCTCTCCCAAAATTCCCCAAATTTTGCACATCGTAAAATTAAGCCAAAATAATCTTATACTAAAAAAATCAGCGCATTTTTCTTTATAGTTCATGATTTTCGAGTTTTTCACTTCGAGTCGTCGCAAGTCAAAAATCTTAAAAATTTTCACCTCTCCCAAAATTCCCCAAATTTTGCAAAGCGTTAAATTATGCCAAAATAATCATATAATACAAAAATCAGCCAATTTTTATTTAGAGTTCATGATTTTCGAGTTTTTCACCTCGTGTCGTCACAAGTAAAAAATCTTGAAAATTTTCACCTCTCTCAAAATTTCCCAAATTTTGCACAGCGTTAAATTACGCCAAAATAATCATATACTAACAAAATTTGCCAATTTTTATTTAGAGTTCATGATTTTCGAGTTTTTCACCTCGAGCCGTCAAAAGTCAAAAATCTTGAAAATTTTCACCTCTTCCAAAATTCCCCAAATTTTGCACAGCGTTAGATTACGCCAAAATGATCATATACTACAAAAATCAGCCTATTTTTAGAGTTCATGATTTTCGAGTTTTTCACCTCGAGTCGTCACAAGTAAAAAATCTTAAAAATTTTCACCACTCTCAAAATTCCTAAAATTTTGACACAGCGTTAAATTACGCCAAAATAATCATATACTACAAAAATCAGCCTATTTTTAGAGTTCATGATTTTCGACTTTTTCACCTCGTGTCGTCAGAAGTCAAAAATCTTGAAAATTTTCACCTCTCAAAATTCCCCAAATTTTTTAAATTACGCCAAAATAATCATTTACTACAAAAACCAGCCTATTTTTAGAGTTCAATATTTTCGAGTTGTTCACCTCGAGTCGTCACAAGTCAAAAATCTTGAAAATTTTTACCTTTCCCAAAATTCTCCAAATTTTGACACACCGTTAAATTACGCCAAAATAATCATATACTACAAAAATGAGCCTATTTTTAGAGTTCATGATTTTCGACTTTTTCACCTCGTGTCGTCAGAAATCAAAAATCTTAAAAATTTTAACTTCTCCCAAAATTCCCCAACTATTGCACAGTGTTAGATTACGCCAAAATAATCATATACTACAAAAATCAGCCTATTTTTAGAGTTCATGATTTTCGAGTTTTTCACCTCGTGTCGTCACAAGTAAAAAATCTTGAAAATTTTCACCTCTCTCAAAATTTCCCAAATTTTGCACATCGTGAAATTACGCCAAAATAATCATATACTACAAAAATCAGCCCATTTTTATTTAGAGTTCATGATTTTCGACTTTTTCACCTCGTGTCGTCAGAAGTCAAAAATCTTGAAAATTTTGACCTCTCAAAATTCCCCAAATTTTTTAAATTACATCAAAATATTCATTTACTACAAAAATCAGCCTATTTTTAGAGTTCATGATTTTCGAGTTTTTCACCTTGAGTCGTCACAAGTAAAAAATCTTGAAAATTTTCACCTCTCTCAAAATTTCCCAAATTTTGCACAGCGTTAAATTACGCCAAAATAATCATATACTAAAAAAATTTGCCAATTTTTATTTAGAGTTCATGATTTTCGAGTTTTCCACCTCGAGCCGTCACAAGTCAAAAATCTTGAAAATTTTCACCTCTTCCAAAATTCCCCAAATTTAGCACAGCGTTAGATTACGCCAAAATAATCATATACTAAAAAAATCTGCCCATTTTTAGAGTTCATGATTTTAAAGTCTTTCACCACGAGTTGTCACAAGTCAAAAATCTCGAAAATTTTCACCTCTCCAAAATTCCCCAAATTTTGCACAGCGTTAAATTACGCCAAAATTATCATATACTACAAAAATCAGTCCATTTTTTGAGTTCATGATTTTCGAGTTTTTCACCTCGAGTCGTCACAAGTCAAAAATCTTGAAACTTTTCACCTCTCTCAAAATTCCCCACATTTTGCACAGCGTTAGATTGCGCCAAAATAATCATTTACTACAAAAACCAGCCTATTTTTAGAGTTCAATATTTTCGAGTTGTTCACCTCGAGTCGTCACAAGTCAAAAATCTTGAAAATTTTTACCTTTCCCAAAATTCTCCAAATTTTGACACACCGTTAAATTACGCCAAAATAATCATATACTACAAAAATGAGCCTATTTTTAGAGTTCATGATTTTCGACTTTTTCAGAAATCAAAAATCTTAAAAATTTTAACTTCTCCCAAAATTCCCCAACTATTGCACAGTGTTAGATTACGTCAAAATAATCATATACTACAAAAATCAGCCTATTTTTAGAGTTCATGATTTTCGAGTTTTTCACCTCGTGTCGTCACAAGTAAAAAATCTTGAAAATTTTCACCTCTCTCAAAAATTCCCAAATTTTGCACATCGTGAAATTACGCCAAAATAATCATATACTACAAAAATCAGCCCATTTTTATTTAGAGTTCATGATTTTCGACTTTTTCACCTCGTGTCGTCAGAAGTCAAAAATCTTAAAAATTTTCACCTCTCAAAATTCCCCAAATTTTTTAAATTACATCAAAATATTCATTTACTACAAAAATCAGCCTATTTTTAGAGTTCATGATTTTCGAGTTTTTCACCTCGTGTCGTCAGAAATCAAAAATCTTAAAAATTTTAACTTCTCCCAAAATTCCCCAACTATTGCACAGTGTTAGATTACGCCAAAATAATCATATACTACAAAAATCAGCCTATTTTTAGAGTTCATGATTTTCGAGTTTTTCACCTCGTGTCGTCACAAGTAAAAAATCTTGAAAATTTTCACCTCTCTCAAAATTTCCCAAATTTTGCACAGCGTTAAATTACGCCAAAATAATCATATACTAACAAAATTTGCCAATTTTTATTTAGAGTTCATGATTTTCGAGTTTTTCACCTCGAGCCGTCAAAAGTCAAAAATCTTGAAAATTTTCACCTCTTCCAAAATTCCCCAAATTTTGCACAGCGTTAGATTACGCCAAAATAATCATATACTAAAAAAATCAGCCCATTTTTAGAGTTCATGATTTTGGAGTCTTTCACCACGAGTTGTCGTCACAAGTCAAAAATCTCGAAAATTTTCACCTCTCCCAAAATTCCCAAAATTTTGCACAGCGTTCAATTATGCCAAAATAATCATATAATACAAAAATCAGCCAATTTTTATTTAGAGTTCATGATTTTCGAGTTTTTCACCTCGAGCCGTCACAAGTCAAAAATCTTGAAAATTTTCACCTCTTCCAAAATTTCCCAAATTTTGCACAGCGTTAAATTACGCCAAAATAATCATATACTAAAAAAATTTGCCAATTCTTATTTAGAGTTCATGATTTTCGAGTTTTTCACCTCGAGCCGTCACAAGTCAAAAATCTTGAAAATTTTCACCTCTTCCAAAATTCCCCAAATTTTGCACAGCGTTAGATTACGCCAAAATAATCATATACTAAAAAAATCTGCCCATTTTTAGAGTTCATGATTTTAAAGTCTTTCACCACGAGTTGTCACAAGTCAAAAATCTCGAAAATTTTCACCTCTCCAAAATTCCCCAAATTTTGCACAGCGTTAAATTACGCCAAAATTATCATATACTACAAAAATCAGTCCATTTTTTGAGTTCATGATTTTCGAGTTTTTCACCTCGAGTCGTCACAAGTCAAAAATCTTGAAACTTTTCACCTCTCTCAAAATTCCCCACATTTTGCACAGCGTTAGATTGCGCCAAAATAATCATTTACTACAAAAACCAGCCTATTTTTAGAGTTCAATATTTTCGAGTTGTTCACCTCGAGTCGTCACAAGTCAAAAATCTTGAAAATTTTTACCTTTCCCAAAATTCTCCAAATTTTGACACACCGTTAAATTACGCCAAAATAATCATATACTACAAAAATGAGCCTATTTTTAGAGTTCATGATTTTCGACTTTTTCAGAAATCAAAAATCTTAAAAATTTTAACTTCTCCCAAAATTCCCCAACTATTGCACAGTGTTAGATTACGCCAAAATAATCATATACTACAAAAATCAGCCTATTTTTAGAGTTCATGATTTTCGAGTTTTTCACCTCGTGTCGTCACAAGTAAAAAATCTTGAAAATTTTCACCTCTCTCAAAAATTCCCAAATTTTGCACATCGTGAAATTACGCCAAAATAATCATATACTACAAAAATCAGCCCATTTTTATTTAGAGTTCATGATTTTCAACTTTTTCACCTCGTGTCGTCAGAAGTCAAAAATCTTAAAAATTTTCACCTCTCAAAATTCCCCAAATTTTTTAAATTACATCAAAATATTCATTTACTACAAAAATCAGCCTATTTTTAGAGTTCATGATTTTCGAGTTTTTCACCTCGTGTCGTCAGAAATCAAAAATCTTAAAAATTTTAACTTCTCCCAAAATTCCCCAACTATTGCACAGTGTTAGATTACGCCAAAATAATCATATACTACAAAAATCAGCCTATTTTTAGAGTTCATGATTTTCGAGTTTTTCACCTCGTGTCGTCACAAGTAAAAAATCTTGAAAATTTTCACCTCTCTCAAAATTTCCCAAATTTTGCACAGCGTTAAATTACGCCAAAATAATCATATACTAAAAAAATTTGCCAATTTTTATTTAAAGTTGGTGATTTTCGAGTTTTTAACCTCGAGCCGTCAAAAGTCAAAAATCTTGAAAATTTTCACCTCTTCCAAAATTCCCCAAATTTTGCACAGCGTTAGATTACGCCAAAATAATCATATACTAAAAAAATCAGCCCATTTTTAGAGTTCATGATTTTGGAGTCTTTCACCACGAGTTGTCGTCACAAGTCAAAAATCTCGAAAATTTTCACCTCTCCCAAAATTCCCAAAATTTTGCACAGCGTTAAATTATGCCAAAATAATCATATAATACAAAAATCAGCCAATTTTTATTTAGAGTTCATGATTTTCGAGTTTTTCACCTAGAGTCGTCACAAGTAAAAAATCTTGAAAATTTTTACCTCTCCCAAAATTCCCGAAATTTTGCACAGCGTTAAATTACGCCAAAATAATCATATACTACAAAAAACAGTCCATTTTTAGAGTTCATGATTTTCGAGTTTTTCACCTCGAGTCGTCACAAGTCAAAAATCTTGAAACTTTTCACCTCTCTCAAAATTCCCCACATTTTGCACAGCGTTAGATTACGCCAAAATAATCATATACTACAAAAATCAGCCTATTTTTAGAGTTCATGCTTTTCGAGTTTTTCAACTCGTGTCGTCAGAAATTAAACACCTTGAAAATTTTCACCTCTCCCAAAAGTCCCCAACTATTGCACAGCGTTAGATTACGCCAAAGTAATCATATACTACAAAAATCAGCCTATTTTTAGAGTTCATGATTTTCGAGTTTTTCACCTCGAGTCGTCACAAGTAAAAAATCTTAAAAATTTTCACCACTCTCAAAATTCCCAAAATTTTGACACAGCGTTAAATTACGCCAAAATAATCATATACTACAAAAATCAGCCTATTTTTAGAGTTCATGATTTTCGACTTTTTCACCTCGTGTCGTCAGAAGTCAAAAATCTTGAAAATTTTCACCTCTCAAAATTCCCCAAATTTTTTAAATTACGCCAAAATAATCATTTATTACAAAAACCAGCCTATTTTTAGAGTTCAATATTTTCGAGTTGTTCACCTCGACTCGTCACAAGTCAAAAATCTTGAAAATTTTTACCTTTCCCAAAATTCCCCAAATTTTGACACAGCGTTAAATTACGCCAAAATAATCATATACTACAAAAATCAGCCAATTTTTAGAGTTCATGATTTTCGAGTTTTTCAACTCGAGTCGTCAGAAATCAAAAATCTTGAAAATTTTAACCTCTCTCAAAATTCTCCAACTATTGCAAAGCGTTAGATTACGCCAAAATAATCATATACTACAAAAATCAGCCTATTTTTAGAGTTCATGATTTTCAAGTTTTTCACCTCGAGTCGTCACAAGTAAAAAATCTTAAAAATTTTCACTACTATCAAAATTCCCCAAATTTTGCACAGCGTTAAATTACGCCAAAATAATCATATACTACAAAAATCAGCCTATTGTTAGTGTTCATGATTTTCGACTTTTTCACCTCGAGTCGTCACAAGTCAAAAATCTTGAAAATTTTCACCTGTCCCAAAATTTCCCAAATTTTGCACAGCGTTAAATTACGCCAAAATAACCATATACTAAACAAATCATCCCATTTTTAGAGTTCATGATTTTCGAGTTTTTCACCTTGAGTTGTCACAAGTCAAAAATCTCGAAAATTTTTACCTCTCCCAAAATTCCCCAAATTTTGCACATCGTAAAATTACGCCAAAATAATCTTATACTAAAAAAATCAGCGAATTTTTATTTATAGTTCATGATTTTCGAGTTTTTCACCTCGAGTCGTCGCAAGTCAAAAATCTTAAAAATTTTCACCTCTCCCAAAATTCCCCAAATTTTGCAAAGCGTTAAATTACGGTAAAATAATCATATACTACAAAAATCAGCCCATTTTTATTTAGAGTTCATGATTTTCGAGTTTTTCACCTCGAGTCGTCACAAGTCAAAAATCTTGAAAATTTTCACCTCTCCCAAAATTCCCCAAGTTTTGCACAGCGTTAGATTACGCCAAAATAATCATACACTAAAAAATCAGCACAATTTTAGAGTTCATGATTTTCGAGTTTTTCACCTCTAGTTGTCACAAGTCAAAAATCTTGAAAATTTTTACCTGTAATCATATACTACAAATATCAGCCCATTTTTAGAGTTCATGATTTTCGAGTTTTTCACCTCGAGTCGGCACAAGTAAAAAATCTTTAAAATTTTCACCTCTCCCAAAACTCGCCAAATTTTGCACATCGTTAGATTACGCAAAAATAATCATATACTAAAAAAATCAGTTCATTTTTAGAGTTCATGATTTTCGAGTTTTTCACCTCGAGTTGTTAAGGAAATTAAAAAAGAAACATGTTCAAGATGAATTTCTCAAACATGGGTTGATTATAGATCAACCAAAACAAGGATCAGGTAATACATATTATGGCAATAACGCAAGGTTTTTTTGGATCCCGAAACTACATCTAATATAACAGGTGTTGATAAAGACCTTATTTCAAGATTTAAAACAATTCTTGAAGTACTTGCGAGTAACGTTCAAATTAATGCTAGTAAATTTGGTGATTATGCCAAGTAAACCGCTAATATATATGCATCCAAATATCCATGGAGAAATATGTCTGCAACACATACACAAGGTTCTTTATCATGGAGAAGATGTGATTAAGCACCAATTGGAGATTTATCAGAGGAAGCCCAGGAAAAAAGAAATAAGGATTACAGATTTTACAGAGAACATAATACGAGAAAAATTTCACGAAGCTCTACAAATGAAGATTTGTTTAATATATTATTGGCAACGTCAGATCCCTTCATCTCTAGCATTCGAAATCAATGGAAATTGGATCATTCGGACTTGCATGCCGAAGCTAAGGGACTGCTGCACGACAGAAGTAATACAGAACTGAATATGGAATATTTACAAGCAATATTCCAGCCATATGAATAATTGTAATTTACATTTACTATTATTTGAGTGAAATAAAGTATGAAAATATTAATATTTAATGTAATTTTTGGTTATTTTATTTAGTTGACCATGAGAGCTTTATGAATAAATTAAAAATAAAAACATAAACCATATTGAAATAACGTGCTTTGTGCATTGTATAAAAAGAGGTTACAATATAAAGATCTCTGATATATCCATAGATTAATATTTCTTCAGGTACTAATATTTAGTTTTGAATTATGGTTAAATTTTTTCATAAGTCCATCATAAAAAAATCTAAAAGCCAGATTTTGGGGAAAATCCCTCATTATATAATACTTAGCGTAAGGGCTTTATGATACCTAATTATATTTTAAATATTTACAGGTAATTTGTGCTTTTAGTGATACTTAATTATTTTAAACTAGTTTTATGATTCTTATAAGTAGTGTTTAAGTAATATTCAGATATTCATCTAGTAGAAACGGTTCAGTTATTTATGTCTGCACATATCTTACATACTTATGTATATATATATATTCAAATAACCAAGAGTCTATAAACTATTTATGACTGAAAAAACTAGGCATATGTATTTAATTTTCAAACAGTTACTTTGTTGTTTTTATAGAAATGATTTTAGTTTCATTATAAGGCCTTTTTTTTTAAAAAAAAATAAAAAAAAAATCCTCATTAGTTCAAAAGTTACAGAGTTTTGGCCGATGAAAAACGATTCTGAACCACTGTGCGCTGGTCGTAAATGACATTCTCATGAATTTCGAGGGTAAAGCAGCTAGGATTACGGCTTATGGAGACGACGTAGCCATTACTATAAGTGATAAGTTCCTCGACACAATTAGCTCCATTATGGAGTTCTCTTTAAATGATATTCATAGATGGGGTAGCCAAGGTGAATCTGAACTTGAACCCTGAAAAAACAGACCTTGTACTTTTTACTAGAAGGAAAGTCAGGGAATGAAAAACACCAAAATTAGATGGTATATCGCTCTCGCCCAAAACACATACCAAGTACCTGGGAGTTATTTTGGATAGTAAACTGACGTGGAAACCCAATATAGAGGATAGAGTCAAAAAGGCCACCACTGCTCTATACGCATGTAAAAAGATGCTGGGCAAGACATGAGGTATTTCGCCTAATCTTACATATTGGACCTACACAGCGGTAGCTAGACCAATTCTACTCTACGGAATACTTGTATGGTGGAGGGCGACTGAAACAAAAGCATACCTTAAAAAGTTAGAAAATATCCCGAGACTAGCAGAACTCTGCACCACTGGAGCTCTAAAAAGCACACCTACTGCAGCTTTAGACGTTATGTTAGACCTTAACTCAATAAAACTAACCGGTCTGAACGCGGCATGCAAGTCCGTAATCCGACTCAGGACAACACGACAGACATCGTACAAACTATTTGGTAACGGTAAATTGCTGAAAGACATTGAGTGTAGCTCAGACTACATCATTCCAGAAATTAACTTTCTTGCCAAACCACGGATCACTATAAGGAAAGAAGGCTATCTCTAAGGTCTTAAATATAGTGGATATAGTTTTAATTTCTTCACTGATGGCTCAAAGATGGATGGAGGGGTGGGAGCTGCGGTTTACAGCCCGGAGCTCAGTATAGAGAAATCTTATAAACTTCCTGATTACTGTAGCATCTTCCAGGCAGAATTAGCTTTCACCCCTCAAACTATGAATGTGCGTGTGAATTTCAACAGACTGCAACTACTCCTCGGTTGTGCTCATGTGTAGGAATGCCCTAAATAGGTTATTTGCTGGCAGACAAGTATGTGTTTTTTGGGTCCAAGAACACATGGGGATTGAGGGAAACGAAATGGCCGATACACTGGCCAAAAGGGGGATCCAATTACCGGTGGAAAAAACGGTATATCTCCGGAAACTAATTCAACACCTGAAATGGATTGTAGACTCTTCTTCCTAAATCGACTAAATTCCTTTTATCACTAACCAGAAGCAGCTGTAGACTTCTAGTGGGAGTATTAACTGGACACTGCTGGACGGATTCGTATGTCGTCAAAATATGACAAATACTTGACGGTACCTGCAGGAAATATAAGGAACGCGGGGTAATTGAGACAGTAGAACACCTACTGTGCCACTGTCCGGCTCTAAGCCGCACTAGATATGACTGCCTTGGTGATCACACTTTTCGAAGTCTTAAACTTGTATCGGGAATGGAAATCTGTAGACTGCTAAGGTTTGTTAAATCTGTGTGGGAGTCATGCGATACAGGCACCACGAACTAAGCTGCCATACTTACAGGTTTCTTGTCATCTGCTGGTATCGCTAAGGATCAAACCTGGTCTATGCGAGGTCCTTGACCAACCTAACCTAACCTAAGGCCTAAGTTGGAATGGACAGATATATAACTGTAGTAAAGCGTGGGCGACCTTCGCGCAGTACTTTCCAGATACCTGTCCGCCTTGGGAAGTAACTGTAGACACTTCATGCTAGACAGGGCTATGGCATGAGGGTACTCAAGACCCTGTTACTCGTGGGAATGGAAAGAAAAATAAAAATAAAACAAAAACAATCATTAGCGGGAACATTAGTGCTACGGAACTCGCCCATCAAGTGGATCAAGACTCCCTGGATGGGCCGAGTACGTGTAAGGGTCACAGGAGCTCACCTCCACGACCTACTAAGAAACAAAACACTGGATTCAGGAGCTCACCTCCACGTCCAGTTGTTGGAAGCAGGGGACCTCCCCCTATCGCACAGTTGTTGGCAGGATTGGAACACCAACTCCGATCAAGAAAGGGCTTACCCTACCATTAACGCTGACAACCGCACATGGGGGACAGATCGCACCTACATCGAGTATAAGGCTCGAGACACAACAAAAGCGAAAAAATAAACTTAGAGGTATCACCCTTCCTGAAAGGAGCCAACCTGGAGGTTTGGATGATCCTTTGAGGAAGGGTCTCAGTAGAGCAGGCGTCAGGTGGTACGTACGCTTTTTGGCACAGGGTTTATCACCTGAAGATGCGAGAGGTTAAGCTCTAGAGAGGAAAAGCACTCTAGACCAAACCAAACCAAGTAAGAGGGATAGCAAAGTTATTACACCTCCAGAAATTTTTAACAAACGCAGGAAACAATATTTCAACATCCGTGTTTGTTGGAGTAGGCACTAAAGCCAAAGTGGTCGAAGGGTTGAGGGTCTCAATTCTCCCTGAGGACTTCTCACAGGCCTCATTATCAAGTGCGGAATTAACTCAACTTGAAGAGGCCATCGTGGAAGAGTTATTAGAGGGGGGAGAGACCAAACCTTAATTCGAGGGCATTCACTTTCGTCCAGGTATGCTCATAATGAACTACGGTAATAAGCAGACGGTGGAGTGGCTTAGGTCAACAGCACCGAGGTTGAGCGCCTAGAAGGGAGTGAAGCTACAGGCATGTATGGGAGAAGACATCCCTGCATGCCACACCATTACGGTGTATCTGCCAAGGAGTGCGGGGCAGGACTCCAAAAAGTCCATAGCAATTCTCGCCGCCCAAAACCATGGGCTAAACACCAAGGTTTGGAAGGTACAGGCATGCCGGGATGAAGGCACGGGGCAGATATTATATGTTGTAATCGATGAAAAGTCGGGGGATAATATCCAGAAGAACGGGAACGTACTACACTACAGGTTCGGGAAAATCACCGTACATGGAGGACGGAATGCGGCAGGAAAAAACACTGCAGATAGTGGAACAGCGTCTATGCCTGATGCTGGGTTAAATGTTGGTGATGGTCCGACCATCGGCGAAGCGGCTGTAGCTATGGTGCCTGCAGCCACTGAGGCGTCCTCTGGGGGAGCGACTACGATAGGATTGTGTAGGGAGACATCCCCTACGGAGATGTGTGGTGCCCTTTCCACACTTGTCGTCTCGTCCTCCCAGGAGCCGATTTCAGTGGATGAAGAAGCCATAATGCTTGAGGAGCAATGAGTAATCCTCGAGCAGGCAGAGGGGGATAAGTGCCAAAATAGCCTAGGTGAGCATACACCACGTTAAGGCTGCTTCAGCAGTAATACCGCAGATGTTCACCAGGGAATGACACTTATTCAGGAACCATGGACGCACCAGAGTAAAATCAAAGGATTATACTGCAGAAACAGTAAGGTAAGATACGATCTTAGAGTAGACCATCCAAGAGCATGTATACTGATGAGGAAGAACTCTAACTATCTTCTACTTTCAGAGTTTATGTCACGAGATATGATGCCGATAATAGTCAGATTGTGCATAGACGTCACTCATCGGAGCGTAGTGGTAGTGTCAGTTTACATGGCGGGAGATATGGGCGTGCCACCAGCAGAACTACAACGCCTTGTGGAGCACTGCAGTAGAAACAACTTACAGCTGCTGATTGGGTGCGCTGCTAATTCACACCACACCATGTGGGGGAACAGCAACATCAAGAACAGAGGTGAGTGTCTTTTAGAGTTCCTATGTAGTAATAGTCTAGAAATATATATAGGGAACACCCCCATTTTTGTAACTGGGATAAGGGAGGAGGTTCTGGATTTGACGATAGGTAGCGCCTATTTGGCGAGTGTAATTGGGAACTGGAGGGTTTCGGACGAAATATCCATGTCGGATCATAGAATTATAAGATTCAATATAGATGGGAATGCTGAACCGTCACCTCCATCCGGAAATCTGAAAAAGACCGACTGGCACCTGTATAGGGAACACATAAGGTTATAAGGTTCAACCTGGAGGATAGTGTTAACAGGGCACCAAGGCACCAGTTAGAGCTAGAGTATTTATTTGACAAGGTAAACGGGGCAATCATTGGAGCATATGAATCTAGCTGCCCCCTTACCTCATCTAATGGGAATAAAGAGGCACAATGGTCAAATGTCAACCACCCCGGCAGCAGCCAGATTACATAAAATCATGGGCAAAGCCCATGTGGATTCATCATTAATACTAAAAAAAGGCGGATGGGACCTACGCCAGAAATTAAAGAGAAGGCGCTGCTGCTACTCTCGACTCATTTCCCGGGTAGTATAGAGGGGATGACACAGAACCATCTGCAGGACATAGAGGGAACAAAGAATCCTGGGATGTTGCACGGAAACTATGCACCGAATAGCGCATAGAATGGGCTATTGAAACCTTTCAACCGTAGAGGTCTCCAGGGGTGCATGGTATCCTCCCTATATTTCTCCAGCAGGGGAGTGATCTTTATAACTAAGATAGGTAGGAGGGATATTACACTTCCAAAGTCATTCCGACCTATAAGTTTAACCTCCTTCATACTTAAACTGATGGAGAAAATTATTGACAACTATATCCGATCAACTACCTTGTGTAGGGAGCCTCTACATCCGCGGCAGCATGCATACAGGGCGGGTCGTTCAACGGACACTGCACTGTATCAACTGACGAACACAATACGTAGTTATCTAGACGCTAAGGAAGTCATGGTCTGTGCATTTCTGGATGTTGAAGGGGCCTTCGACAAGACAGAGCACTCTGCCGTTGCATCTGCGCTTAGAAGGAAACGAGTTGGGAACACCATATCCAAATGGATATGGGCCATGCTTGAGAGTAGGACTGCGGAGACCCGAGTTGGGGAGGAATATCTTGCAGTAAAGACGACCAGGGGATGCCCCCAAGGCGGTGTACTGTCTCCACTTCTGTGGAGCCTTGTAGTTGATGAACTCTTGCATATACTAACGAGCAATGGCATAGAATGTCAAGCATATTCCGATGACATTGTTGTCATTGCATGAGGAAAATTTGAAGAGACGTTGTGTGATATAATACAGAACGATGAAGGAATGGTGTGTATCTGTAGGACTGAATATCAATCCTGCAAAAATTACCATTGTTCCTTTCACAAGAAGGAGAACACTTCCACGCTGCCAAAACATCAGAGTATACAGCGTGCAAATAGAAAACTCATCGGAGGTCATGTATCTGGGAATGATATTAGACTCAAAGCTGCTATTAAAGCAGCATTTAGAAGCGACTGTTGAAAAGGAAACAAAAGCACTAATGGTATGTTGATCCGTCGCAGGAAAAACATGGGGTTGCACACCCAAAATCTTGAGATGGATATACACCATGATAGTGACACTTATCATCACTTATGGTGCTGTTGCCTGGTCGGACAGGGTCAGGCTGGCTACGACCAGAGATTGGTTAGAGAAATTACAGAGGCTAGCATGCCTTTGTATAACAGGAGCTATGAGGACGTGTCCTACAGCGGCTCATTGAACTCACACCTCTGACGATTGTGATAAAGACCGCTGCCAGACAAAAAGTAATAAGCATCGCTGGGGCGGGCACAGATAGCGACTGCCTAATTAGCCAATGGGAGCAATCATCCCTGGCAAGACAATTTCCCCTACTTGCGCAACCCTCTGACGTGATGAATAAAGTGTATGACTTCGACAAAGGGTTTAGAACTGTTCTGGCCAATAGAAGGGAATGGAGGAAATAGAAGCTCGGTGTACCTTTGGAACTGGCACCACCAGGTGGTACATTGATGGCTCCAGAACGCCAGCAGGGTCTGGAGTGGGAGTCGTAGGACCAAGGACTAAGCCCTTGGAAAAATCTCCTACCATTTTTCAATCGGAAGTTTATGTCATTGAGAGCTGCGCACAATTTAATCTTGATAGGGGCTATCGAGAGAAAGAAATACCCATCTTCTCGGATAGTCAGGCTGCCATCAAAACACTAAGCTCATATGAGTTTACCTCTAAGTTAGCTTGGGAATGTCGCATTAAGCTAAATCAGCTAAGCAGCATGAATAACACAAACTCTGGACACGCCGGGGTGGTAGGAAATGAAAATGCATACAAAATGGAAGAAGTACACCCATGGTCGGACCAGAACCGTTTTGCGAACTCGGATTGGACAAAATCCGGGAAAATATATATCGACGGAGATCAAGAGTAATAGGGAAAACCTCTGGCTCAATCTCCCTGGGTTGAGGCATGCAAAAATAATGATTGGAACGTATAACTAAAATCGTTTCATAGCTGTCATGTCCCTGCTTAAAAACAATCTAAGAATGCTCACAGGCTTCCTCACAAGTCATTGTAGACTGAGAAAACACCTCAGCAGACTTGGCATTGAGAGTAACAGTCTGTGCAGATTCTGTGAGTACGACGAATAAACCCCAGAGCATATTCCGAAGGACTGTGAAGCGTTATGCCACAGCAGATATATCCAATTGGGCAAGCACCTATTGGAGGATTGGAAACTGCCAACACTAGATCCACTGGAGATTCATCTCCATGGATGAGGTGCTCTAGCACCTGGCAAGGGATACAATAGATCTAGTTTGGTTGCAGTGTCCTGTGCTTCCCGTTTGACTTAATAATTCATTCATTCAAAGCCTGGGCGAAGCCCAATTTCTTCTAAAATTGTATCTGCTCCAAAGATGTCTAGGGATGACAGCGCAACCTCCATGTCGTAAAACCATGTGTTGAACTTTGAATAATAACACCATAAACTTATGATTTGCAATGCCTGTGTGTCGGCGGTGGCGGTAGCGTTTTATTTCTAATAAAGTTTTACAATTAGCCAATTTTATATTTTTTAAATAAAAATACTTACTGCGGTTGCAGCCCAACACGTTTTACAAAACTAACTTCAATGTCGTTGAATTGCGGCGGTAGTAAGTACAAAGTAGGTCAATTCGAAAGCGAATGCGTAACAAATTTGCACGTAAAATAAACAAACCAAAATCAAATTTAACTGAAATAAAGTTTAAATTCATGACATCCCCTCCGCCGTGAATCACCCGGATTCACCAACTACATCGAGAACCGCCAGCTAAGTTGCTGGTTGGATTAATGTTCCTACAGGAGTTCGTATTTTAGCTCTTCTTACCACACCGTCCTTTCCAGGAAAAACTCGTTCAACAATGCCTTTCAACCATTTCTTTCTGGGAACGTTGATGTCGCAAATCAGCACCACATCACCGACTTCTAAATCCCGAGAGAGTTCACACCATTTTTCACGTCGTGATAAACTAGGGAAATATTCTGCTATCCACTTCTTATAGAAGTGATCTCGTAACTGTCGGGATATTCTCCACTGTTTACGTAAAACTTTTGGCTGAGAGTCAATAGAATCCACAGATGGCGTCTGAGCTGTATTGGCGGTGCCCAACAAAAAATGATTTGTGGTAATTGGATTTTCGTCAGCAGAAGAAACCGGTATATAAGTAAGAGGTCGAGAGTTCACGATGTTTTCGGCCTCTATTAAAAAACTTTGTAGTGTATATTCACGTGGCGCAACGTTCTGCATAGTTGTCCTCAAAACTCGTTTTACACTCTGCACCAGGCGTTCCCAAACTCCGCCCTCAGATAGATTTAAAGGACAGTTAAATATCCACTGTATGTTTTTTGATGACAGTTCATCCCTTATGCGATCACAATCAAAAACTTCAGAAAATTATTTGACGTTACCTTCCAGACCAACAAAATTCTTACCATTGTCTCTTCTTATCGTTACAGGTGTTCCTCGTCTGTTTATAAAATTTTTAATTGCCAAGATGCTGGCGTCCGTCGACAAGTCAAATGCAACTTCTAAGTGCACAGCACGTATGTTAAGATAAGTGAATAATGCAATCCACCTTTTCTCTTGCTTACGACCATTTGTGACGTAGATAGGACCAAAATAATCAAGACCAGTATTTTAGGACTCCAAAATCATTGTCTTATTTCAGCAATTGAAGCCTCGTGATTCTGATGTGTCATCGTCTGATGAAATTTACGGACAATCAAAAACGTAACCCCATGATCAGTTGGCAAAATAATAACATGCATTGTGTCATATGGTAACCATGAAGCTGCATTCAGACGACTATTCACTCTCAATATGTCATTTGTGTCTTTGTATGGCATTAAGCCAAATAATGGTGATTTCTTTGGTAAAATTTTACCATTTAAAATTTGACGAATATCTTCAAAGAATGATTGAGACTTCGTAAAACGAATAACGATATTATCAGCACGATTCAGATCATCTGCTGAAAGAGCTTTCATTTTATGTCAATAAATATTAACACCCAGGCCATTGCCCTTATTAGTTTTAGGTACCAAGAACCGTACAACTCAACTTCCGTTGTCAATAATGTAAATTCTCCGAGAGGTTCTGATTCATTATCAAGATCACGTTGCCCACTTCCAGAATATTTCGGCCAGAACTTGGGATCTTCCTTTAAGAAATGCGGCTCGTTAAACCACCTACAATCAGACCTGATGTCAATACTATGACGTAATCTTGTAGCTTCATCAGCTGCATTTTGTTGAGTTGGCAGCCATCTCCAAATGTTTATTTTCGTAACATTTAAAATTTCATTAATTCGATGGGCCACAAACTGTTTGTAGCGGCGGTTGGGGGACTGAATCCACTTAAGAACTGTTGAAGAATCGCTCCAAAAAACGAAATAACTAATTTTAAGTTTATGCTCCTTTTGTATCGTTTGCAATAGTCGTACACCTACGACTGTGGCTTGTAGCTCGATTCTGGGTACAGATAATTGTCTCATTGGGGCACATCTACTTTTAGAACATATAAACGAAACGTCTATCTTACTATCACCACATATAAATCTCCAATAAGCTACTGCGGTAGATGCGCTTTCGCTTGCATCAACGAATATATGAAGCCCGAGGTCGTCATGGTAGTCGTTATTAAAATAATTACGCGGTATTTCAATTTCCGTCATGAAGTTCAAATCTTTCTTCCATTTTAGCCAGACATGTTTATATAATGAGGACATTACATTTCCAAACTTCCCTCATAATTAACTTAGCAGTAATTGTCAGGTGACCAAGGAGCCCCAGTGGGTCAAATATGGACATAATAATGCTTAGGAATAAAGCAAAGCAATCCCGAATAAAAGCGTCCATCAACAATCTCAGTTCTCGTCTTCAATATACTCCTTGCCCATACATCATCATCACTTTCCACCACTGGCGCCGGTCTAACACCAAAACTTTCCGTTGAAAAATATTCACTAACTATTTCGTCCAAAGACTGCTTCTCGACGGTACGCACATGTAGGCATGCGGCAGAGGCACTATTGTTTCCATTTTTTGCTGGACCGTAAACAATCCAACCTAATTTTGTGCTAGTGGCATATGGACCCTTTTCAAAAAGTTCCACAGTTTCAATTGCTGCGCCCAAGTGAGCATTATTTAGACCTATGAGGACGGGTATGGCATTGTAGTATTCACCAATACCAATTGTGTCATTAATACCACACAACTCTAGGCTCTCTACTGGCAGACATTACGTCAATAAGAGTTGCTTTTTCCTTAACTGATCCGTGACGAACCCAACCCAGTTCAATTTGACTTGACTTACCGTTCATTCCCAGCATCATAATCAACGATCTATTAATGTAACCGCAGATGCATCATCTACAATAGCGTATGCTGTAACTATGGCACTTGGCCCGTAAAGAGTAATGGGTACAATTTTAAATAATACCTTTGTTAATTTGCTTGTATTCATACAGTTAAGAACAGTCTGATTATCAGTCAAACTTCGAGAGAGTCATGTAGGATCTTATTGTGGGTTTTCTTACAATCAAAAAATTAACATTGGCGTTTGGCTTTACACTCACGGCTGGAATGACCCTTACATAAACACGAAAAACATAATTTGAGGCGTTTTACCTCAGACCAGCTATGGTCCACACTTTTGTTCAAAAATAATTCACATTTACACATTTTGTGTTCTTTGCCGCACAAAAACATTTATCGTTCTTCATTTCTAAAGCAGTATTCATATGCAAAACTGTTTTACATTTTGTATCCGGCTGATCAATTCTACTTTCAGAAATGAGGCACAATATATTAGCTGTTTCGTTTATCCAATTACTAAAATTAATAACAGTAGGGTACGGTTTAATGGGGGCGGCATACTTTGCCTATTCAATTTTCTTACTCATCGCCAATTTTGAGACTAGTTCGTCAATCAAAGTTGGATTGGCTAAATGTTGTTGCGCCCCAGCAAAATGCAAAAATACAGATGAATTCTTAACCAAAGTCGCAAAGGATATAATTTCCTTACGGCTAATTCAGAAATTCGCCCTACTTCTCTTATAGTTCTCAGCTGACTGGCTATCACCTGTTCGGGTATACCAAAACGAAACTCTAACTGTTTCATAACGACGGATACATTATCTGGATGTATCAATAAAGACTTCACTGAATCAAAAGCTGCACCTTTAATCCTTTGTAGCTCACTGTGACATAACTGTAACAAACCAAAAAAAACGCCCTAAGTTGTAAAATAACTATGCTTTTGCGATTTAAATCTATATAATATTATGGCAACACACTTTTTATGAACTTCGTACACAATTAGCTCTTTAGGTGACGGCGTTATTGAATTACATGGCATCGAAGTTTGTCTAACATAGAAACTGAAAAGTTCCCGTTTTTCAAATTTAAAATATTAAAATATTATATAAAAATTTAATAAGATTTCCTGTTCTGCTAAAAAACCTAAAAGTAAGTGGATTATTTTCGGCATTCTATTATTTGCAGTACATAGTTGTAAATTACTATCACACAAAGTAAATATTTCCGTTTGTAACATTTCTGTTACATTGAGTTGAAACTGGAAAAAATAATTTGTGGCGAGTAATGTATATGTGTGGTTAGTTTTATTCTAGAATGACGTCTCGAGTATTGCGCTAGAAGATGATGATGATAGCATTATTGACCCCGACTTTCAACCAACACCAGATGACGAAGAAGAAATCATAGAAGATGTTATTGAAAGCAATGATCCTATTTTAGGTCCCTCATCTTCAAACCATGCTGAAGAAATAATTAAATTAGCTTCGACAATGCCAAAGCAACAAAAGCCGCAATTGATATGGAAACAAAAGAGTTTCGTACTAAGTCAGCAGCAATTGCAGTTTATGGGAGATACTACACTAACAACAAACTTATTAGACCTAGTCACCAATTGACTTTTTTTTTAATTTTTTCCCCAAAGAGCTGATAGGTTTTATAGCAGAGCAATCAAATCTATACGCAATTCAAAAAAATCCGAATCAACCATTGCAAGTAACACATGTTGATATCCAGCAATTTATTGGGATAATATACATTGTCACTGATAAAACTAGCGAGTGTAATCAGCCTTTGGACCTCATCAATTGGTACACCCATGATACAGGAAATAATGCCAAGATATAAGTTTGAGAAAATCAGGCAGTTCATCCATTCTAATGACAAGTCTAATTTACCAGTACGCAATGCCCCAAATGCTGATAGACTTTACAAGATAAGACCTATAGTATATAAATTAAACGAAACCTTTAGTGGACTTCCAATAGAGCAATATCTCTGTGTTGATGAGCAAATTTGCTCCACTAAGGCGAGAAATAGTTTGAAAAGGTATAATCCCCAAAAACCACATAAATGGGGTTATAAAATATATGTTATTAGTGGGGTTTCAGGATTTGCTTATAAAATTTAACCTGAAACAGGAGCTGAAAACTTTGTTCTTAACAACGAACCAAATTTAGGGGCATCATCAAACATAGTCATGAGAATGGCGAGAATCATACCAAGATACCAAAACTATAGGTTATACTTTGATAATTAGTTTACATCATTACCGTTGTTAGAGTATTATGGGAAGATACAAAATACAAGTACGGAGCAAAAGATGGCAAGGTGGCATCATCAAACATAGTCATGAGAATGGCGAGAATCATACCAAGATACCAAAACTATAGGTTATACTTTGATAATTAGTTTACATCATTACCATTGTTAGAGTATTATGGGAAGATACAAAATACAGGTACGGAGCAAAAGATGGCAAGTTAGGATGTTTTATCATTTACTGGACCTAACTAACCATGGCAAAGTGTTGGCTACTATATCGTAGAGTTAGGACATCAAAAAACATGGAAGGTAAACATATGTCTTCAGCAGATTTTAGACTTGATATTGGTGAAATATTATGCAAGCTTGGTTTAAATCCTACTATAAAGAAGAGAAACTCTTTTAAAAATGTTCTTCAAGCAAAAAGACATAAGGGTCCAGCACAACATGTCCCGCCAATGGAAGTACGGCAGGATCAAATAGGGCACTGGCCGATTTGGGCTAAAAAAAAGAGAGTACGCTGCAAGTTTCCCCAGTGCACAGGCGTATCACAAACTATTTACGAAAACTGTGGCGTCGCATTGTGCTACAACAAACAAAATAATTAAGTTAATTTAATTATTATTATTCGAACTGCATTTGTTTCTATAGTTAATGAATTGAACAGGCTAATGTTCGTATCGCCTTTTAAGCCAAATTACATGTGATAATTATTAATGAACAAATAACATCAAAGTTAGTTGTAAATATTCTGACAACACATAGTTGAACGGAACAGCCAGCCGTTTTCGAAGGCCACTAAACCTTCATCATCAGCGTTCTTCTGTGTTTGGTCCACTGTGTGTGGTGTCAGTTGATGTAGATTTCTGCCTTATATACGAAACTTTTTTGATGAAGGTTTAGTGGCCTTCGAAAACGGCTCGCTGTTCCGTTCAACTATGTCTTGTCAGAATATTTACAACTAACTTTGATGTTATTTGTTCATTAATAATTATCACATGTAATTTGGCTTAAAAGGCGATACGAACATTAGCCTGTTCAATTCATTAAATATAGAAACAAATGCAGTTCGAATAATAATAATTAAATTAACTTAATTAATAGTCATGGGCTTGTGGCAAAAATTAAATAAAAATATACTTAATAGTAACAAACCAAAAAAGTTTGTCTTAAGTAGAACAAAAATAAGCAAATTAACTAACATGTGCATAATTAGTAATGAAAAAACGACAATGGTAAGACTGTTGTAAATTTAGAGATGGTAAATTTGGGCCTTCATTACAAAACACATTTCAGCAAATTGAAATACGATGAATCAAACCAATTCACATATTCCATTTGCAAAAAAGTTTCGTATATAAGGCAGAAATCTACATCAACTGACACCACACACAGTGGACCAAACACAGAAGAACGCTGATGATAAAGTTTTAGTGGCCTTCGAAAACGGCTGGCTGTTCCGTTCAACTATGTGTTGTCAGAATATTTACGACTAACTTTGATGTTATTTGTTCATTAATAATTATCACATGTAATTTGGCTTAAAAGGCGATACGAACATTAGCCTGTTCAATTCATTAAATATAGAAACAAAATAATTGTTTCAAATTATTTTATACCATTTAAAATTTTTTTTGAACTTTTGACTCAATGTTACAGAAATGTAACAATCCTTAAAAACCTAAATAAAAACATGAAATAAACTTTTTTTTAAATTCTGAAAAATATATGTTTGTTTTTTATACATAAGTCAACATTATTTTGAAAAAAAAATTGGATTTTGATTACTATGAGTTGTTAAGGGTTAAGGCTTTTCTGTAATCGTTGGCAATTCTCAAAATTTGTATATCTGTATTCTCTCGACGATTGATAATACGAAACAGAAAACATTGGCCACAATTCTGGCTCGCCGCCAAACTGTGGTAACTCTTGTAATTTCTTAGGCAAGTAATGATTTTGATAAAAATTCATAGCGTTCGGTACAGCCAAATCTTACGGAGTTTGTTACGCAGTTGCCACTGTGCATACTGCTTTGCTGAAAGTTGCCACTTACCCTTTCTTGACTGCTACATTCATTTGTTGCATTTGAATTAAAGTTGCCACATGCGTTTAAGTCGAATGGTTGTTGTTCGTTGGCTTCAGCGTTACCATTTGTAAATGAACGAAGTTCAAATTCTCTTGCAAACGGTCGTTGTCGGCATGTCGATGCATGTTGAAATACTGACGCTTCTTGTGTAGTAAATGTTTGATTATTGTCAACAAAATTTCGTTTGCATTTTGATACCAATGAACTTTCCAGTTTCCTTTCAAGTTCTTCTATTTTCATTTGCATGTTTTCTATAATTTGCTGTGAATCTGGCGTACAAACAGACGCTGCGGCGGTGTAGGCAAGATTCGTGTTTCCCAGGTCGGTGGTAACAGATTTGGTGCTGATTGCATTTGATTGTAATAGCGTAATTATTGGCATACCTGTTGATGAAGTCTTCGGTGAAACTTCTGTTGCTGACGTATTACCATGGCAGGTTTCTGTTGAACTATTGGCATCATTCACGGCGCACTGGTCGTCTTCTTTCATCTCATCATTCTGGCTGATGAATCCAGGGCTTCTTCTAGGGATTTCTCTGTTGTCTGTCATCTTGCTGGCTGTTGCAATTTGTCTTCAGTACAAGTTTGCAACGCGAAATAAAAGAAATTGTCGTAAAACCTTGTGTTGAACTTTGAATAATAACACCATAAACTTATGATTTGCAATGCCTGTGTGGCCGCGGTGGCGGTAGCGTTTTATTTCTAATAAAGTTTTACAATTATCCAATTTAATAGTTTTTAAGTAAAAATACTTACCACGGTTGCAGCCAAACACGTTTTACAAAACAAACTTCAATGTCGTTGAATTGCAACGGCGGTATTACTACAAAGTAGGTAGCAATTCCAAATGCGTAACAAATTTGCACTTAAAATAAACAAACCAAATCAAATTGTATTCGATTATTTACGTTAAATAAAATACATATATACAAAATCAAATTTAACTGAAATAAACTTTATATTCATGACATTCCACTAATCGTCAAAATCGATTTTCATTATTGCAAGACAATAATGACAAGCCCGCTGCATCATCGCAAAAGTCTTTTAACCCACTACCTATCTATCTGAGAAAAAAAATTCTAACTCGCTTCTAAAGAAAAACTACTGATGGCCATTGGTGAAAATACTTTTCACATCATTCCAATTAAACGAGGTACTATTGATGAAACCAAAATTCAAATATATGATGAGAAAGATTTCCGAAAAATTGTTAATGAATTTGAAAAAAATAAAACAAGTTTTTACACATACCAATTTAAGAGTCCTAAAGGCCTACAGATAGTATTAAAGGGCATAGATTCATATTTTGACCCCGGAGAAGTAAAATGTGCTCTTATCGACAAAGGATTTAAGGAAAAAAATTCTATTAATATAATTAACAGAGAAAAGGTCCCCCAACCCCCATTTCGGATCGAACTGGAGCCGAATGACATGAAATTGAAAAAAATTAAACTCATCCAACTTATTGCGTAAAGTTTCTCTTACACCGAAAAATCACAGTTAAAGAGCCACGTAAGCGTTCAGGTCCAGTACAGTGCCATAATTGCCAATATGACCACATAAAAATTTACTGCAAATTACCTACAGTTTGTGTTATCTGCGGTGAATTGCACGATACTGCTAGCTGTACTAAGCCAAAAGATCAAGCTGAAAAAAATTTAGTAAATGTGGAGCCAATCACACTGCTAACTACAGAGGATGTCCTGTACATTCTTCCGTTAAACAGACTATGGGACAAAACCTAAATTACCTCCAGCTTAATCAGCAAACAATTACTCCCTCATTTTTCCTCCAATGAGCCAACTAAGTACTTCACGTGTATCGTATGCCGAAGGTGTTAAGACAAATTCTATTCCCACGCAGAAAGTGTCCCCACCAAGTAATTCAACAAATGCTAACACAAGTTCAGTCGCCTTGAAGTCACTATTGATAATCTGTTGCAAACTATAAACAACTTTACTACAAATATGACTAACATGATGCAAGAAATGCTGCGAATGCAGAATACTCTGCTTCAAGAATTAATTAACAAGCCATGAACACGTTAAAAATATGTTTCTAGAACGCAACCGGAGGCCTTTTCAAAATGAATGGCTACACCTTATAAGATACAAAGGACCCGAGAGGAAGAGCATGCAATCCACCGCATGCTATCCCTCTCTAATAAAGTCAAGACTCAAGCACTATATTCTTGATAACAGTTGTGCAGAACATATTGCAGCAACTAATATTTGTGTTGACAATTTTCGTACAAATTTCGTTATATCATCAATTTACTACCCTCCAAGATTCTCAATCACCGAGGATCAATACGAGGATTTCTACAAATCTCTTGGATCTTGTTTCGTAGCAACTTGACACTACAATGCAAAACATATGTTCTGGGGATCGCGGCTTATTACACCTAGAGGAAGAACGTTGTTCAACACAATTTCAAAAATGGGTTAGGACGTCATTTCGAGTGGGGAGCCCACTTACTGGCCTACAGATATACAAAAAATTCCGGGTGTTATAGATTTTGGAGTCATGAAAAATATTTCTAGGGATTAAGTTCATGTTGAAGTTTCTCTAGATCTCTCCTCCGATCACTCTCCCACTATCGTTACAATCTGTATCCCACTAAGAAGTGATTTAACTCACCCATATGTGAAGATGATCAATAGTATTAATTGGCTGAGATTCAAAAGATATCTTAGTAGTCATTGCACGGAAAACATAACGCTAAGAACATCCGATGATATAGAATCTAACATTGCGAATCTTATCGAAAATATTAAGCAGGCTGCTGAGCATGCCACTACCTCCCACCCGCAGACTGGGTTTAATAAAATTTATTCTACGGATATTGAACGTCTCGAATGTGAAAAAAGAAGAGCTAGAAGGGAATGGCAACAACACAGATCACCCCAACATAAAATCAGGTTTAAAGAGTGCACTACACGACTCCAAGAGTTGCTTGCATCTGAAAAAACTGCATCTCTTAAAAATTATCTGGAAAACCTCGATGTCACACCAGCATCTAATTACTCTTTGTGGCGCGCTGCGAGAAAGCTAAAAACATCCGTTCTTCTACCGGAGGTAAGGCAAGAAGCGATACTGAAAAAGGTAACATATTTGCTGAGCATTTAAAATCCGTTTTACCCCAAACACATGTACGGGCGTTGTTGATTTGCCATGTGTAGCGTCGATGCGTTTAAGTTTAAGATGCGTGATTACAAAAACTAATTGCTAAACTCAACCCAAAGAAAGCTCCGGGTATTGATTAAATTAGCAATAAGATGCTGATGAAGTTGCCTCGTATTGCAGTTAGATTATACACACCACTGGAAACTGTGAAGGCTGTTTAGATAACAAATGTTTTTTAGGTTTTATTTACTTTGGATATTTTTTGTTTCATTTCAAATTTTTTAATTTCCGTAAAAGTTTTAGAATCAAAAGGATTTCAAAGTGAAAAAAATATATATAAAGAAAAATATAATTATTACAAAAATTAAAATACTTATATTATAAAGAATTCTCGAGATTCATAGGAACTTATCTTGCGAATTAGTGGTTTTAACGGTCTACTTAAAATATTGCAGGTAAAATTACTTTTTTGTGTTTGTTAAATAAGTATGCAGTATAATATCTTGAGAGTTTTATGTATTTAGATTCCATTTGGAAAATATTTGAATCTTATGCGTACAAGTATATCCACCGATTTTATTTCTGTTCTGTTTCTGGTCATTGATAAGTTAAGACTTCATCAACTTAAGTTAATAACTATAAGGAAGTCTGGATATTTATCTGCTCTGAATACATGCATACATGTGTTGTTGAATGGACATAAGTCGCAGATTCCGTGTTTAGTGATTATTTTCATTAAAAATACTAAAGATAAAAATTAACTTAATTTTTCTTAAAGGCTTTTGTTTTGTGCAATACTTGCAAAATCTTAATTTTAAAAAAATGTATTTTTCTTAATAACTCCAGTTGTTATTTAAATTTTAACCTTTTATTTAAAATTTTGCTTATCTTAAACTGCAACCTAAAACTATATTAATATTAATTTAAAAAAAAAAATCTTCTTACACTGACACACAGACATCTTTCACGCATTCATAAATAAATAATTTTACTTACACTTTACCTCATATTAAAATTTTAATACATAAAAAACAGAAACTAAATATCTGCATGATATAAAATTTTAAATTTCGGAAAATTCGTCAACAAGATTCAACAATACATCAGGCCTGTTGTCATCATTGGATATTGTTTGGTGAGTGATAAAAATTATTATTGATTTTCATTATTTGTTATTAACAACTTGATATTTTGTTACTTTTATTAAAAGTAAAATACACCACACTACAAAAAATGATACACGATTTAATTTTTTTCTTTTAATATATTTAAAAAAAATATGTTTTTTTTTCTTTATTTTATTGTTAATAAATTTTGTTAAATTGCAAATTTTCAAAATGAAAATGTATTTTTTTTTTTGATTCCACGAACAGGTAATTTATAAAGGTTAGGTTAATATTAGGGCTATCTGAGTAGTTTTAGTGATAGGATAGCATGGCTGGGAGGGGTAAGATCACCAGGAAGAAATACAAACTTCTTTACTTACTCTATTTCAGACCGGGTAAACATTTTTTTTGTTCCTTTGTCTTATTTGTTTTTGTTTAAGCTAACATCGATTTTCTTTAGCTTAACCAATTTCTTGGGAGACAAGAACACCACCCCATAGCCCTAACTACAGTCGGAACGAAGGTAGCACCAGTCTCCTAAAAAATAGGACCATGTATAGTGTGGATCGTTACATAAATTAAATTAAATACCGCTGTTTTATCGGTTTTGCATTGCCGGTATCAATCCTGTGCTCTATCAGAGGTACACCCCAAGCCTTCTATCTCGGAATTAGGAAGTGTTGCAACAATGTTGTCTAAACGTCGTTTCTTTTCAAAAGTAAGCCTAACTTTGTCCGGGTCTGTTTCAGTATAGTAAAGTTCACTAATATTATCAACATGAATTTTGAGTCCGAAATCTGTCCAAAAATCATATCCACAAATAACTTCCTGTCTAATTGTCGGTACTACTAAAAACTCAACAAATTTAGTTTGTCCCTGAAAAGTCACTGTTAAAATTGCTATACCTACTACGTTCTGCTTTTGTCCGTCCGCTGTACGCACATTCCCTACACATGTCCTAAAAGAACAGTCATTTTGAACTCCTATTGCTAAATTCCCACCTATGACGCTTTTATTCGCTACAATATCCAAAAGTGCCATATGGAAATTGTTACCAACTCTAATATTAACGTAAGGTCTACTATCTTGCTCTTGAGATATTATGGGAGAAATAACAGATTGTTTAAATAGTTTTAATTTACGAATGCGTTTGGATGATCTACTTGTTCTTACTACGTCGCCGAAAATTCTTGCTCGTGCTTTCTTATACTCGGCTAACCGAATATGATATGGTCTTATTAAAGAGCATGTAGGAGTTACGTTTTTATTCGTCATTATGTCTTCTTTCAAAATATTTGTAGTCTTTATTTTGTCTAAATAAACGTCCGGATTGTTATGTCTAGTTGTACCGGATGTATTTAGTAAGTCCGTCGTACATCCGTCGGTCTGTTTCCCGACTTCTTGGAACATTTGGTACAATTTGGTTATAAGTATTTTTTGTTCCACAGCCGAAACAAAAAATGCGTCTAGTCTCTAAACAGTCAAACTAGGTATGTCCTAATTTGTCACAGTTCCAACAAGTCAAATTTTGCTGTACATAACAAATTCCATCAGCATTGTCTTTCACGTTTTCAATATCACAGTTCTCATGAGCAACTTCGGAACCTGTCCTTTGTTTGTCTTACGAGATTCGTAAAAACGAAGATCCTTCATAAATTGTTCATGCTTTCGTACTTCACGTCGAAGCTGAGAAACAGTAGAAAAATGTATGAAGGATCTTCGTTTTAAAAAAATAAACCGACTTTATGCACTAAAAAGTAAAAATAACAAAAATATTATATGCGTTAAATACTTAACTATTTGCAGTCGGTGCCAAGAAGGAAGAATCTATCTTTTAGTTAACAACCTAGAAATTAATTTCTGGGCTTAGTTAACAACGTTCTTGGCACTGACTGCAAATAATTAAGTATTTAACTCATATAATGTATTCGTTATTTTTTACTTTTTAGTGCATAAAGTCGGTTTAATTTTATGTTAAAAAGTTTTTATTTTTACTTTTTAGTGCAGGTATTTCAACATAAGCACTTATACCTCTACCAAATAAATTTATTTAAAAGAGTGTCCGATGCAACTCCTTAACCATTGCATCAATGTAAATTAAATTTTATTTAAATATTTAAGTCATAAATATTAATAACTTTTTTTGGCGTCTTTTATTATGATAGGTAGCCCTTCCCTTGCACCTAAACCACCACTTTTACGTTAGATTACGAGTTTTTACTATAAAAGAGGGTGTGTTCGTATATGCATCACTGCGCTGCAAATGGAAATTTAAATGTTCTAAACTGGTTCACTGAAGTAGATAATGCAGAAATAAATATCAAATATGTTATACAAACATGATTACTACTAAAACTAATTATCAGCGAACTTGTATTGCATTTTAAATAAAAGTTTGCACGTATGATGCAGAGCAGTGATGCATTTACGAACACACCCAGAATTATCACCAAGTTTGAAGATTCTCACTGATATAGTATCTTAAATATGCGATAATTAATGATAACTAACTTTTTATGACAGACCCCCTTCCCCTACATCAACTGACACCACACACAGTACACCAAACACAAAGAACGCTGATGATGAAGGTGTAGTGACCTTCGAAAACATCCAGTTGTCCCGTTCTACTCGTGTTTGTCAGAATATTCACAATTAACTTTGGTGTTAGTTGTTCATTAATAATTATCACATATAATTTGCCTTACAAAACGATACGAACTTTAGCCTAATAAAATAATAAATATAGAAACAAATGAAGTTTGAACAATAATAATAAAAAAAACTAAAAAAAAATTTGTTATATATTCTTCTATTGTATTAAATAAGACTTAATAAAACTACAATTAAAATTACTCGTACATTAGTTGTTTAATAAACCGGATAATTCGTGTATGACGATTTTTCGACGATTTTTTTTAATTTTGACGATTTTATTTTTAAAATTTCACAATTGTCTAACAACACTGAGTGCGACATCTGATCAGATACAGTTTCTGAACAAAAATGTGATACATGTATGTATATCTCAATAAATAAAATTCAATACCAAATCATAAAGATTTTGTTTAGTTATGCTGGGTTTACATCTGTGTGTCATGTGCCACACATGCGCAAAAAAAGCGTAATCACTAATTACTAATGAAAAACTGTTTGATTCAGACACGTATTTATTAAGTTAAACAGTTTCATACATAACTAATAGACAATTTTATAGATTCTAACATGGTTGGAAACAGCTTAAATCAATAACTACATGTCTGAATCAAACAGGTTTTCATTAGTAATTAATGGTTACGCTTTTTTTGACACATGGCACACAAGAAATGCCAGATGTAAACTCAGCTTAGTTTACTTTTTCTCACATTTAATTAATGAGTTTTTGTTAACCCTCCGATGAGTGACAGTTCTGAACTTCACAGCCGTGTGAAAAGGTCCCTACGGACCTTTATTTGTAAATCATGTTTTTTTTTCATATAAAATTTATTTTTTTTTTGTTTTTATTGTTTATAACTAAATTCTACATACAAAAATAATTAAAACAAAGACCTAAACTCAAAGACATTAGGGATGATGATAAAAACAAAAAATTCTGAGTAACTTTGGGTGGGGGGGGGGGGGGGGTTGTAGTGGCCGAAGTAGGAGTAATTTCAGTTTGAAAAGGCAAAAAGGTCCCTAGGGACCTTCTCACTCATCGGAGGGTTAAAATTAATTTAATGTATGTATTACATCACCTGCAACATGTCACCGTTTGAGCTTGGCATTTGTGACACAAGGGAACGGAGTTCGAGAGCATAAGTGACAAAATTGAACTACGTGTTGACAAGTTCCTCTATAGAATTCGACCTTTTTTACAGCGTATACAAGTTTATAATAAGCTTGTATGTGATGCTTTGATCCTCATTTTATTAAATGATACATATTTGGCTCAAATGCAATGGGACTATACAATCTACATATCCTACCTAATAACATAGTGAAAACGGATTATAATTATCGCTATCCAATTTTTAAAAATTTTAAAATTTTTGAATTATTCATACAAACAAAAACAGCTGTTGTACAGTTTTTCAAAAAAGCAGAAAAATACGGCAACAAATACACGCATTTCTGCATTGAACGAAACAGAGAATTAGTGTGGTTTAATAGATATTGTATCCATTTAGGCTTTCAAGGTCATTCAATTTCTTTCAAATGTAAATAAAAGACGTTTTTTTATTTAATTTTTAATGTATCCGACGTTTCGTTGGAATTTTCCAACATCTTCAGGAATAATTATTTTTATTGAAATATATTGTATTTTTTCCAATTTACTTTCAAGTTTTTGCTTTTTGTATTTTCTATTTTTCTAACGGCGCACAGTGGCGCCCGTAGAGCAAACGAGGTTGCAAAAATCAAAATTTTCATGTGCGCCTGCGAAATTTTAAATGAATCCATCTTATAGTAAACTTTTCAACGATCTCAAATATGCTACTCTTAACAATATCAGATTTTTAGTTTAGAAGACATAACTGTTCAAAGTTAACCAATTTTCGGATTTAAAAAAACACACAATTTTTAGGTAGTTTGATCCGATTTCAGGTGTAATATCACGAAAACTAGGCAACGAATAGTATTTTTTTTTGTTTTTAGTGATTGATGTGCTTATTAAATGTATAACAATAAAAAAAATTGTGCTGTTTGCTTTGTGTTTCTCTAGGTAAATCAGTATTTAAAAACTATCCATTTTTTCACTATTCTTCAACTTTGACGGAAAATAAAAAAAATTTACCTTTTTTTACCTCCGCCATATTTTCAAAATATGTTCTTTAACTAGTCTTTTACATAACTCAAAAGGTTTTATCTGCCTTTACGTGCCTATTTGGCTTCTACAGGTAAAAAACGTTAAAAAGACATGGTTGCAGAAATTGTATGGCGGGCATCCCTTACATGCCTTGACTGACAGTTACTTTGATGTAATAGTTTGAAAATTGCATTTTGAGTCAGTTGTCTACCTGAGAGCCTCTGGCGAAAAATTTGGTCCTAATATTCCGTTACAGACACAAGATGCACAAAAAACTACTCATTGAAATAAGCAGGTACGCACCTCACTTAAAAATTATTTTTGGCGTACATATGGTGAAGAACAATACTGACTTATGGTACAGGTAGGCACAAATCTCATTTGGCTACGTGCATAATATCAAAACTGTATAATTCAGCCCAAATGCATATGTATGCATGTAACAGGTACATTTGTAGACATGGTAGCATAGGCCTATATATTGCAAAACAAGCTTAATGCCTGCATTAGTCTACGACTGAAAGTTGGCGAAACAAGTATTGAAAACATGGCGTTGAACAATTTAAAACTATTTGAACTGTTTAGAAAGTCAATTACACCAACGTGTTTCGCGGAAGCTGCTTTAGAAGAACTCGATAGCTTATACGGAAATATTGAGAGAAGCAAAAGTATAAAAAATAATCTTTGTATGATACATGCCAAAATTAAGACAAAATGGGTGAAATGCAATCGAACCATTAACATCTTCAACTCCAAATACGAGGACTGGCTTAATGAAGACACCATCCTGGATATATTGGCAGTAGATAAACCCTCCACATCAACCAGAGGAGAAAAAGGAAGGCCAAAAAAAAGTATGGAGGAGTGTTCAATTTTCACAAGAAAGAGGAAACTTGCCGATGCCACCAATGACTTGACCACGAAGGATTTATCGGATGCGCTGTCTATTAAATACATAAAGGATAGTGAACGAGTTAGGTCGCAGATTACAAAATCTGTTGCTGATGCAAGCCCACTGCGACTAAAAAGGATTAAGGAAAGCATTCCCACTCCCACAAACGCACATATTAAAAAGTATAGTTCCGAAGAAGCCTTGGCTCTGTTTTTGGACTTAGAACTTTCCAAAGAGAAATATGAGATACTACGGGCATCTTTAATGCGACACGGGGCTGACCTTTTCCCCGGATACAAGCATATTACGCAAGCCAAAATAAATTCACGACCATTGCGTACGGAGTTTACGGAAGTCTCTGCGAAAGCCAATCTGCAGGATCTTATGGACCATACAGCAAAACGGTTGTTGGAAAGTCTTCCTGAAAATGAGGTGGAAATTCTTCCTCAGAAACTAACATTGATCAGCAAATGGGGCTGCGATGGATCATCCGGACAAAGCGTTTATAAGCAAAGGATATCTTCCGATGACACTACAATATCTGACGGAAATATGTTTATGGCATCTGTTGTTCCATTGCGGCTAAAATCTGATGTTTCCCTACACTGGAAAAATCATCGACCGTCATCAGTGCATTATTGCCGACCAATAATGTTTCAGTTTGCAAAGGAATCGGCAGAACTCATAAGGACCACGGTGAAGGACATTGAAGAACAAATAAGCAAGATTAAGCATACAAAATTGCAAATTGGAGAAGGAAAATATATTGAATGTAGTTACGAGTTCCACCTGACCATGGTTGACGGAAAAGTCGTAAACGAACTGACAGGAACAACCTCAACATTGACATGCCCGATTTGCAAAAAGAGTCAGAAGAACTTCGGTAATTTAAACGATTCTACAAACGAGGAGAATTACGAATATGGAATGTCACCATTGCACGCAAGGATAAGGTGTATGGAGTTCTTGCTAAAACTGGCGTATACCCTACCACAACAAGATGAAAACATCGATGAAAATACATCAATTAAGGATAAGGAAAAGATCAGAAAGAAGCAAATACAGAATGCTTTTTGGAAACAACTTGGACTAAAAGTAGACTGCCCCAAGTGTGGATACGGTAACTCAAACGATGGAAACACTTCAAGGAGATTTTTTGCAAATGATGAGGCAGTAACTAGAATCACTGGAATTGACAATGAAATCGTCAAAAGATTGGGAACGATCTTGAATGTTTTAAACTGCCAAGAAAGTGTTAATTCTACAAAATTTGGAGAATATGCATCGGAAACTGCATCTCTTTTAGCAAAAATTTATCCACAGAAGAAGTTGACCCCGACCGTCCATAAAATATTGGCGCATGGCAAAGATATAATTGAGTACCAGTCTTTGCCAATTGGAGAGCTTTCTGAAGAAGCGCAGGAGTCTCTTAACAAATTTTACAAAAAATATAGATTGCAGAACACGTTCAAAGCATCAAGGGTGAGGCAAAATGAGGACCTCTTCAACATGTTAGCAGCATCTTCCGATCCACTTATTTCTTCCCTGCGGCATGTGAAGTCACGAAAAGAACTACAATGGAATTATACTTTAGAAATGATTAGTCTTTTAAATATACCTTCTGTTACGAATTGTGATGAATATTTTACAGAAAATTCAAAAAATTAATTGAAAAAAAATTTGTTTAATTTGTTGGCTAATAACTTTAAAACAGAAAAAGCTTTCAAAAGAACTAAGAAATATAAGATTGGTAAAAATAATTTGATTTTGTTACCATAAAATAGATGAGTTAGAAAAAAATTAGAGTTTAGAAATGATTTGTATTTTAGACATACTTTGTCTTACCAAGAAAATGAATATTTTACAGAAAATTCAAAAAATTAATTGAAAAAAAATTTGTTTAATTTGTTGGCTAATAACTTTAAAACAGAAAAAGCTTTCAAAAGAACTAAGAAATATAAGATTGGTAAAAATAATTTGATTTTGTTACCATAAAATAGATGAGTTAGAAAAAAATTAGAGTTTAGAAATGATTTGTATTTTAGACATACTTTGTCTTACCAAGAAAATGAATATTTTACAGAAAATTGAAAAAATCATTTAAAAAAAAAATCTTTTGTTGTAATTTTTTAGGTAATATCTTAAAACATGAAAAGCTTACAAAAGAACTACAAAAAAATATAAAATTCTTAAAAAAAATTTTTTTGTTACCAAAACTTGGATTTTTTCACAAATTTTAACTTTGAAAACCCATAAGTAAGCACCTATAAGGTGTAGCGTCCACTCCAACCGCTCATTTTATAGGTTGAACAATTATCTATGACATGCAATTTAAATTATTCGATTATCTTGTTCGGTTCAAAAGATATGATTTTTGCAACGAAAAAAGGCAAATGGCGCCACTGTGCGGCGTATATATGAACATAATTTTTTTTTTAATTTACTCCTCGCACTGAATTTTTTAATTTATAACCATTAAAATCGCGAATGCTGAGTGAATGGTATAAAAGAAATCCATTCATTCATGCTGTATCATCTGATTTCACTGCCTGTATTATAACGGCATTGTAATAACAGAGTGCGTCTGAGCAATCAATAAATCACAATGAATCGTATCATAGCAATTACATTTGCTATTGTTGTCGAATAAATGCATGGCAAAAGCAACGAATTTATGAATAGTTAGCAATTGTGAATGGTTTCATTCTGTACTCTGGAACGCAAAATCAGTTTTTTATGGTTTTACCGTTAAAACTAAGTGTGAAAACAATATAAGAGTCCACTGAATAAACCTCATTCAGCCCAATCATAAACAAAAATTCCGCACGAGTTTTTCCCACTTTTCCCCTATCATGAATTTGTTTTTTCCCTTTTTTTACCAAATGCGGGAATAAAAAAACTCCCCGAGAAAAAAGTAGGTATTTTGAACGCAGTTGAAATTGCTTTTTTCACTAAAAATCTTTCTCTTGCAAAACAGAAGGAAGTTTACATAAAAACATGGTTAATACTCCATTAAAGCAAAATGTATATATGAGGTTTGTTCAAAACGTGTCGCGAATTTCAAATTTTCGCGGGTTACGTATTCGAATTTTCATTTTTTTTTTGTGGCGTTATGTTGGTACTTATGTCTCTCACTTATGCCGACAATTTCGGCCATTTTGAATGTTCAGTTAATTGTTGACAGCTGCTTTGCTTGCACGTATTTTGGTTCGTCTTCGATTTTTACCTATTAAAAAAATCTAAAAATAGAAATCAAAATTCGAATATACGCAACCCGCGAAAATTCAAAATTCGCGATACGTTTTGAACCAACCTCGTACATAAACTTGTATTTTATAGTTCTTTTATTTGGAAAAACACAAATAATGCCCAAACAAATCATTTATAAACTTTTTTTTACATATTTTTTCAAGTTGGTGAATTTTAATAATTTTGTCTACTTTCTGACTCAAAAAAAGGGAGAAAAAAAATGTCAACAAGCAAGCAAAACAACGAGCTTTATAATGCGGGATGCCAAGTATTACTCTTTTTTATTCCCAAGAATTTATGATTGGAGGAATGTTTTCTCAAGAAAATTACTTTCCGTGAGAAATAAATTCCGAGGGAATATTCATGATTGGGCTGATTAACATTTTACGCCAAGGAAAATTATTTCTTCATGCACTTTTTTTTTGCAAAATTTAGGAATAAATTTTGATCACTTCTTTCCGGGCTTCTAATTTTTCCTTAAAAATATCTGGCACTACCACTTTTTAACTTTTTGTCGCTTTTCAAAATTTTTCGACTTTGACTGCGACTGTTTGCATTTTCAGAAGCAGAAGCATATCAGAAGGAAAAGCATTTGCCAATACCTCCTAACTAACTGGTGTCGTAAATAACCATGTGAAATACACTTACCAGAACTATCGTAAAATCAACAATGCACAATGGTCAATTTTAGTCAGAACTATATTCTAAATTTTTCATGATATAAAGCGAAACTAATTTACAAAAATTATAAATTTCAAATTATTGTAACATTTAACGGTTCTTAACTTTTAGAGTTCTGAAAAATTTGCCGACCCTAAAATCATGCCGCCCTAGGCACTCAAACAACGTCATAACTCAAAAAATGAAATTTTTGAGTTAATGATGCAGAAATAATCCTTATAACGTTGTTCATATTGTGTAAAAATTACACACAAATATTTTGTTTATTCAACTCTTGGAAGAAAGATAAAATTTTGTGTGCAAAATAAGACATCTATTTTATAAATGCTTTTTCTGTATTTTTGAAATTCGACATATTTATATTTGCTAAAATTTAATATTAGAAACTATCTTTTCCCTTTACCACATACCCGAATATGCAAAAAAATATACAGTCATTATCAAATAATATCAAAACTTTTATACAAATGAGTTATGTTGCAAGATTGTTAAACTGAATGATCGATACGAGAGAAACATTAAATTAAATAACAAAGACTTAATTTAGTAATAAAGGAATATTTACGAATACATTTAATTTTCGAATATGGAGAAAATAAAAAGAAATGTATTTGAAAAAAAATCATTGAGAATATTAACGAACTCTACAATCTTAAAAATAAATAATTGAAATATTGAATAACTTCAGCAACTCAGGACTTTTGATTTTCGTCGGGTTTCGCCAAAGAGGAATGAACATATCCTATCTACCATATAGGCAGCTATGGTATCTGCTAACAAAACACATATAAGTATTTGACGGAACTAAATAAATGAAAAAATAAACTTGTTCAAAGTTATCATGCGCACCAATTTCCATACTTACATCACTGGGAAAATCGATAATTTCGAAGGTATTCGTCAAATCAGAGGATAGCCCTAATGACAACATAATCACTAACCCAGTTGATACAAGAATTGCTAACAATAGTAAGCGATTTTCACGCAAACTTTCCATAAACGGATGTCCCTATAAACGAATTACATAGAAGTGAAAATATTATAAAGGAATATTTTTAAAACAAACTCTTCTTACCTTGTAGTTCACTGCAAAAGTGGATACTTGTAATGCCATACAAATTATGTACACAGTACTGTTTATAATATTCGGCTCAAATTTTTGTTTTTCTTCGGCATCCATATCAATATATAATTTTACTTTTTCTTCTCTGTTTGACAAATAAGCGTATTATTAATATTGTAATTTACATATGTACATACATAAAATGTTCTTCAGTTATTAATTTACCTCGGTGGTGCTCTAAAAGTTGCTTCCTGGGTTAAGTAAAACAATGCCGTAAAATGTACGGCAAATTGGCACAAAATTGTAGTGATTGTATAAAAATTAAAAATATTTGCCAGTGGTGCCGTCTTCGATAAGGTTTTTAAAGGCTGCAAGAGATTAAGAAACATTTTTATGTAGATGTAAATAAGCTTATTATGATATTTATCGGGCAAAATCCTACCCTTAGCTAAAGGCAAGTTGTGAAAATGGCCCTTAGGTTAGAAAAAAAGTTTATTGGTAAAGGCGTCGGACATAAATTCATTGCTTGAAAAAGGATAAAAGTTTTATTCGTAATCGAGCGATTAATGGTTTCGATTACGATTAAAACGTGCGATTAATCCTGATCAGTGCGAACCCTACACACAAATACTCATCGCACACTAAATCATAAAGACTCACAACTCAAAACGATCAAAGTGGTTTTGTTTTTTATAAACCAGATAATTTAACTAATCTCTAACGACCGCAACAATTTCTTTTGCAATACAGTCTTCTTGAAGAATATAATATACCGTTATGCTTGTTTTTTGTTTTTGCGACCCTATGCTCCTTAAAGGAGTAAAAAGGAACCAATACATACATATATATACATATATATGCTTGTTTTTATGTTACATACTTGCTTCATTTGTACGGTATCAACAGTTATTTGCAACAACTCAGCATCCGAAATTTTGTGATTTGTGACTGTTTATGATTTAGTGAGCTACATATTTTGTTTCTTTTTTAAGTGTAAACCTCTAGTCAGTATTTATGTCAATACTATTTTCTCTAGCGACAATTGCACTAGTTGAAATGTCGACAGCTTTCCTTTTATGCGCGAGTAGAGATATCTTAGAGACAACAGTTCTAGTGTATTTCTGGTGACATTCTCAATGAAGGCGTCAATAGTTTGTTTTTCTTTTTTTATTATGCTGTGCAATGATTAAAAAAATACATATGTATGTATGTGTTTAAGATTGCACGTTGGGAAAAACATAGTAAAAACCCTCGCACTCAAAAAAAATTTTAAATTTTTTGCATAAACTATTTTTTATTGTTGCATTGAAATTAAGATGGAGTAGGTACGAGTATTAATGTCAAGTACACACTATGGCATTTTGTGACATCGCAACAGTGTGTACTAGTGACAACGTTTGTCATTCCCGATATTTTTCCTTGTGTAGCATTGCTTTCCATATAAAAAACATAATGTGAACGGCGCACACATTTTGAAAATGGCACCACAAAATGACAACACAAGAAATGCCAGATTTGTACTCGACATAAGTGACTTGCAAAACCAAACCGTTCAAAAATAAACAATAAAAGATACATGATGGCTCAAAAAAGTTAGTAAAACTAAGTCTTAACAAAACGAGTAGTTTGCGAAAAGCTTTCAAAGAAATAATGCAAAAACTTTTTGGAAAAACCAGAGGCAATTCAGAGCCTGTTTGAAGAGCCTGGAATATGTGTGCCCGCTTTTTAACAGATTTCTCGTACATATCATCTGATCCATTAATAACTAGTTTACGTGCTTCCAACAAAATGATGACTCATGAAACTGACTGAAATTATATCTATGCTCTAGTATCACTTTGTAAAAATCAGTAATAAAATTCTTATATTTCAAGCAAGATCCCCATGCTAGTAATGTAACTTTTAAAACGTCTTTCCTGCCAGTTAAAGGGCATCAGTGTAGGGTACACAAAATTAAAATATTTATACAGCAGACTACTTTCTTAAAAATTTGTTGCGAGTAGCCAACTTTTGAATTTCTAAAACTTACAGCCAAACCCACGATATCGAACGTATTCGTTCGCAATCATTTTTAACGACAAACAGCCAGTCAGCTATTTCATACAAATTTGGTAACCACTATGAAAATTTAAACGACAACAAATGTTAAAATCAGTCACTTATGTTGTGCTTGTCGACGAAACAAATAGTACACATAAATACCAAATTTTTAAACATTAATTTACATGTATGAAAATCAAAAATAAAAATGTTAGAATTTTTTGTTTTTATTTTATTTGTTTTGCTCACAATCAGACATACATACATATTTGTCACACAAAACTACTTTTCTTTGAATTATATACATAGGTATGAATGCAATTTCTCTAACCAATTCTTCTAAAACACTCTCAATTGGGCACATGGCTCTTTATACTTCAATAGATTGCTTGTCCCATTAGTGTTTTTGTTTTATTTCACCGAAAAAAAATGCTTTTCTTCAAAAACTTCCAAAATCGCTGATACATGTGTATTTTTATTTTTTGTTATTTAGGATAATCAGTTGCAAACAGTTTTTATTTATTTTTATTTTTCATGTGGTGAAGTTGTTTAAAAGTCTTGACTTCCGAGTGTAGGGTACCTACGTCTGGTGCTATTACATAAAAAAAATTATACCACTCAATTCACTAAAAAGTTCATTTAAACATACTCAAAATCTGTGAATCTACAGCTAATAACAATGGCGTTATTAAGTAAATTAGGTTGTTGCCCCAACCCTTATAAAATTGTAGACGTGGGTCACTAAAACGTACTAGTGAATCTTTGGTTCAAATGTCTCCATGTGGTCGTATAAGAATAGTGCTAAGGTATACTGGTAGATTTTCAATGACAACCCTATGTTATATGTCCCTATGTAGCCGCAAGGAGACATCAGTCGGAACTTTTTGAAGCAGTGCTTAGACTTCGGTCAGGGCACTGCATGATAAATATGAGGTACAAAAACTAATTGCTGAACTCAACCCAAAGAAAGCTCCAGGTATTGATAAAATTAGTAATCAGATGTTGATGAATTTGCCTCGTATTGCAATTATCCTGTTATTAATTTTTAATGCCATTTTACGACTGGAGTATTATCCACACCACTGGAAGCTTGCCAAGGTCAAAATGATTCCAAAGCCGGGCAAAGATCTTACCAAGGCTGAGTCATACAGGCCAATAAGTTTACTGTCAACAATGTGAAAGCTCTTCGAAAAGCTACTCATGATAAAATTGACCCCAATTCTAACTGATAATGCGTGCATACCGGATCATCAATTTGGTTTTAGAAGTCAGCATAGCACCATTGAACAAACGCATAGATGGGTTCAATTTATGAGATGAACATTTGAAGAAAAGAAACATTGTTCGGCCCTCTTTACTAATGTTTCTCAGGCATTTGATAAAGTGTGGCATGAAGGCCTAATTTTAAAATTGAAGACATATCTACCAATAAACATTCTTAATCTTTTACAATGTTATATTCTTGCCCGGAAGTTCACTGTTGTGGAAGGAGACTTCATGAGTGTTCCCGAACCAATCCCATCCGGTGTGCCACAGGGGAGTATTTTGGGAACAGTTTTGTATTTGATTTATACTTGTTATATGACCTTGAGCAGAAATATCCATACATCTACATTTGCCGATGATACTGCCTGCCTTAGTATGCACGAAAACCCTCACGAGGCTTCCCAATATCTACAAGAACATATTACACAGCTGGAACTATGGTTAAACTTATGGAGAATAAAAGTAAACGAACAGAAGTGTGCTCATATAACATTTACCTTACGAAAAGATACTTGTTCCCCCATTAGAATAAATAATCAAATTGTTCCTCAACACTCACATGTGAAATACCTTGGTATACACCTTGACCGACGGCTGACATGGAAACACCACATTGAATCTAATCTAACACAAATGAAACTAAAATTAACTCAGGTACATCGGCTGATTGGTAGAAATTCCACGCTGTTTAGATTGTAAACTTGAAACCTATATGGTGCTACGGAATACAGTGCCCAATGCACTGCTTCAGCTTCCAGTATAGAAAGAATCCAACGAAAGCAAAACAAGATTTTAAGAGTAATAACATCGGCTCCATGGTACATCAAAAATTCCAATTTACATCGTGATTTAAATTTCCTACTAGTGACTGAAGAAATTAAAAAATGCGCAGGCAAATATTTAACAAAACTCGAGTCTCATCCTAATCCACTTGCTCGTAACATCTTGAATTTTACTGGACACATCCGCTTAAAAAAGAGGGACACTATGGCTCTAATACTCAACACTCGAGATGAAACAGCTTGAAAATATTTTTGTGCTTAATACGATATTTGTGTATTATTGATTACTATCACTAAGTTTATGCCTGACACTGGTTGGGCCTAATTATTATTTCGAGATTTAAGATTTGAATACTTATTGTTAGTTCATTTTTTGAAGATACAATAAATAAATATACGCATGAAAAAATAAAATAAAAAATATGTCAATAGGCGATTACATTGGCTGGGGTACACCTCGTCAGTAGTACTACTGACAATGTCACTAGTAAATCACTACAATTTTACTATTTATATCGAGCAAGGAAATATCGATATTGTAGACTATAGCTCGTAAAATTTACTAGTGAATCTTTGGTGCCAATGACTCCATGTGGTCCCAAAAGAACTATTTAGTCAGTAGTGCTACAAACTAGTGGTGGATATTCAATTACAAGCTAATGTTAAATGTCAATAGATGATTACATTGGATGGGGTATACCTGGTCAGTAGTACTGCTGACAATGTCTAGTAAACCACTACAATTTCGCTTTTCGCATTTCCTGCAGGGAAGCTAATAAATTCGTGTGTACTATATGTGCATGTATTAGTGGCATTTTGAAACTCTTATAGCTCCCAAAATACTTAATCAATTTCAATAAAATATAGATTGTCCACATACATACATATAACAACACCACTCATTTTTCTGATGTGCATTAGTGTCCTTTGTATCAGTTGTTGTAGGAAAAATTCTAGTGATGCAGGCATAAGGCACTGGTCACTAAAAACTACACCGACTTCATCAGATGCTAATCCTAATGTAACATCAGAGCGCCTTCCTTCGTTGTGTAGCAGCATCATTGGCGAAGTAAAATAACCAATAAAATAAAAAGGCTACTAAGCACAGCTTCAAAATTTAATACGCCTCAATTAACACCAGAGGGCGCTGCAACACTTGTAACGACGAAAGTCGGTACCCTCGTTTTCACCGTCCAACAAATGTATATTCCTTTAAGAAAATAATTTTTTTTTCATTCTGTATATCGAATTGTATCTTTTAGTTAATTTTTTTATATTGAATTATATCTCACATGAATTGATACATTTTTTTACTATTATTTTTTCTTTCAATGTTTAAAAATCATTTTAAAATTAACGTTTTGTTATAGATGGAGTCGCCATCTATATGTGAATTTAAGTATTAAAATAACTAAATTGACATTTGTAAATATCAAAAGGTTCTTCTATTTCAGTTAGAGGGTGCTAGGCCAGAAAAACTTCAAAAGTTTGCCTGCCTACCCGATGGTGCCGGTGCTAATTAACGCCACTGGCTCTAAATTGTTTGTAGGCAGTTGATTGCCTAGAAAGCAGATGAATGCTTTCTATTAACCAATAAAAATATGCCAATTTTAGTAGAGCTCAACGATGTAACGTTCCGTCACAAATGACTCTATATTTTTCCCCCATACTGTATACTTGTTTATTTTATTTTACATTGAAAGCTTAACAACAGTAATAATACCAACAACTAGACACATGTTTTTATAAGTACACAACAAATACAACAACCACACTCATGCAGTCAAGTAGCGATCGTACAAAGTAACTACCACACACATACTTTTATAAACATACGTACGCTATAACAAGTGAAACAAAATACAACAACAACGCTCATGCAGTCTAGTTGACATCGTACTAACAGAAGTAAAATAACAACAACCGCGTACATGCTTTTGTAAGCACATGCATGCTATGTAAAAGAATAAAACACATGCAGACTTTGTACGGACTTTAAATTAAAACGAACAAACCATGCAAATGGGAAAATAATTCTCAAGAGGTTAAAATAATTATTACTATAAGATGACAAGTTTAGGCAACAAGCAATCATAACGAGCTGGACGTCTTAGAACGGTAAGTAGGGGCACTACCTGTATATTACGCAGAACGGACATCAACATAAAGGCTTGTTCTAATTTTTTAAAGAGAAAGCAGCATACAAGATCTACCGCATTCATCTTGAGCTTTCTAATAAATATAAATATTCATCTTGAATTTATTTTTAGTTTATTTTACTTCAAGATCTAAAGAATTCATCTTGAAATTATTTTATATTTTTGTTCAAGATCTCTCGCATTCATCTTGAAATTATTTTGAATTTCTCGTTTCATTCAAGATCCCCCGAATTCATCTTGAAAGCTCATTTTATATTCAAGATCCCCCGAATTAATCTTGAATTTATTTCATTTATATTCAAGATCTTACCGAATTCATCTTGAAAACTCGTTTTATCTTCAAGATCCCCCGAATTTATCTTGAATCTATTTTCTTTTTGCTGTTTTCAAGATCTACCGACTTCATCTTGAAAACTCGTTTATCGCCGAACTTATTTTGAATTACGAGAGCCACCGAATTCCTCTCGCCCGCATTTACTAAACGGTCTCAAGGCCCACCGAATACTCCCATAACTAGTTGGTATTAATTATAGCTGTCATCACCTGTAATTCACTGACAATATACCTGTAGTTTTAAGATATCCTAGTAGCATAAGTTTCGTGAAATAAAGAAAAGCTTTGTATATTTTCTGAACACCCAAGAAAATAAATCTTTTATTTCAAAGTTAGTGCACCTTTAGGATCGAACCTGGACAGACTGAGTCATACCCCAGCTGGAAAAGAAAAACACGTTACAATGGCGTCCGAGCAGGTACTCGATTCGAAAAACGCATCCTGTGGTAAAGCCTCCAATACAGCCACCAACGTCACCGAGTAAAGTCAAATACAAAGCAACGAAACTACAGTACAAACGGGTTCTCTTAATTGGATCTACATGCTACGAAAGGAAAAACTAGCAGAGGTATTTCAGCAGAATGGTATTCCAATTACCGAAAGGGCCACATTCAACCAATTACGACGACAGCTGAGCGATCTGATCCGACGAAAACGACAGCACGCCTCCTCAGAAACCCTTCTCCGTGCTCTAGAGGAAGAGGTCCTGTGCGAAGAGCAACAATCGATCACTGGACAGCAAATTACGCTCCATGTCCCGCCTGCAAGACAGCAGGAAGCCCCTCCAAATACCCCCAGCGACGCAAAAGTAATGGCCACCATCCGAAGATGGAACATCACGTATGATGGTGGAGGAAACTTAATGGAATTTATAGGGCGTTTGGTAGAATTAGCTGAGTGCTATGGCTATCAACGTAGCCGTCTACTATTTTCCTTGCTAGAAATTTTGAAAGGTAGAGCGCTACAGTGGTATCGAATTACGAGGGAAGAATTTTCTACATGGGAGCAGTTCAAGGAGCATGCAACACGCTTTTACCCAGGCGATACCTCTCCCAAATAGCAGAAACGATCTACCATCGCAAGCAAGACCCTAGAGAACGAGCTAAGGACTACATTATGTCTATAGAGCTCCTTATTCGGCAACATCCAGATCTTAAGAATCGCGATCGTACCGATCGGATTTAAGATAGCCTCAGATTTCAATACAAGCTTTACATACGTCGACATGATTTTTCTAACCTAGACGAATTGATGGAGCTTGCCGACGAATACGACCTCATCAGAAGGGAGCAATCAAGACAAAATAGGCCCCCACAGAATAACTACATGAACTCAGCGATGCCCACTGGTACGTACCAGCCTGGCCGTACCCGCAGGAATTGCACTGAATCCAGCCACCTTAATGTCCCAGAGATGCCCATGTCAACCCCAACAGTGTCAAACTGGCGACCGGTATTACCTCACCATAATGCGCTGCAATACCTCTGTACAAGCTGTCGTCGACACAGGGTAGACCTTAACTTTTATCAGTCGAGAAATTCGACAAATACTCGAATCCCACAGAATTCGACCACGGCCATATCGTAGTAGCATGCAATTGGCAGACTATATTACACAGTTCTGTCTATAATTAATTTTTATATTCGGTACGCATGACCGAAATGAACGTCTTCATTGGACCATATGTAAGTATAAAATTATCAAATATTGCTTTAGCGATTGTTTTAGCACTTTTGTCTTTTACTGGTATAGTAACTAAATATTTAGTTATATCACATACTATTGTGATTGCGTATTCATTTCCAAATAATGATTTAACGGTCCTATTGTGTCTTCGTACCGTGTCAAATGGTTTTGTTGGTATTGGTGTAATTGTCATTGGACTTTTAGAATGTTTTAGTGTTTTGGCAGTTTGACATTTATGACATGTTCTTACGTATTTCTATATATTCCGCAATGTCCTCATTCTTCGTGATATTTCAGCATAATTTCAAGAATTGTCTTGGCATTCTTATTATCAATGTCGGTCACTTCATTTAGTAGTGCTACTTTAATTTTATTTAATATTTTATTGCCCATAAATTTTAATTCATTAATAGAGATAAATTCGAAAATTTTTTCACTAGGTGCCACTTGTAAATTATATATATTGTGTTTAGCGGCCACTTTTTCGAGCCTAGAGAAAAATTGTCCTAAGTCAAAATTCCCGTTAGTAAACAAATCATTTATATATATATATATATATATATGTTACTATAGATTTTCCACGTTTGATATAACGCCTTTCGGGGGAAATCTTTAGCTTATAGTATTTTCTGACGTCAGTGTTTGTTAAAGGTACATATATACTGGTCTTATCATTATTTTTATTTTTATCAAATTTATGCTGTTTATTTAGTGTATTACTATTCTTTTCTTTTTCTGTATTGGTCATCGATCTAGTCGTAACTCTTAATATAGAAAAAATTTTATTATTCATGTCTTTAAGATCGTTTATTGTAATTCGTGATAGAGCGTCAGCAACAAAGTTATCTTTTCCTATTGCATTGATCTTAGGGGAAAGTACGAGTTTTTCTAACTATTTTCGTGGTTTCCTTTTCTATAGTTGCTAAATTTTATCTCATTCCATTGTTGTAATTGCTATTATTATTGTTATTAAATAATTTTAATAACTTTTTTTCTTTTCTTTTTAATTTTCTTCATTTTCTTGTTTTGTTAAAACTTAATTGATGAAAACGTATTATTAAATTTCTTTGTCTGAATTAACTATCATACAATGCGTTCTATTCTATCTATATGGTTTGTGTTTTAATATATCTGTTAGACTTTATCTAAATCATTTCTATGGTGTATTTTGTAAATTTTTAAAACAAAGTTCAAGTGATAATATTGCAATAATTATTAAAGTTATTTTAATTAGTTTTAAATTAATTTTTTCCTGAACGACTTCTACCGCGTTTATTACGTTTGCATTTGCATTTTCTATATTTGATTCGGTTTTCTCCATTATATATTAATTATTTTAAATATCTCCTTTTAAAAATAATTTTGCCTTCATTAAGAAACATTCTAATTCTATATGTGTTCTATTCAAAACGTTTTCCTTTGTGGGAGTTCCTTATATACCCAAGAGCTTCCATAATTCTGTCAAAAACTTAATTGCCTTTTTTAGATCTTCTTCTTTGTCCTCAATTTCTAAAACTTCATTAGAATCCCATTTTATTGGGTTTTTTGTCCTAATTTTTTTTATCCATTATTTTGTGAAAGGAGTCCTTATAAGATTAAAAATTTAGGAAAATATTACAAAAAAAAATTTTTTTGTAAAGCAAAATTATTCTATTAATTAATTTAATTTTTGAGAAAAATTAAAAAAAATATATCAAATAGCGATTAATGCATTGTTATTATATATATGTTGTTAAATTTTGCTGGCACCTTCAATCTTCCTTGGTTGATCAATATACATAAGTATATACATATATATAGCTGGATTGTGCATGATGTTATTTTTTTTGCTGGGAATGCATTTGCTGCTATTATTGATTAACATATGAATGTTGTTGAGCGGTTGGTATACAAGATTAAGACCATGTGTTGCTGCTGCACTTGATATTGTTGCTGATGATAATAAGTCCTTTTTCGATAATGGTAATTATCCCTTTGATTTTATTGCCTCTTGGCCAGGCGGACATCTTTCTTCCTCTGCAGAGCGTTTTGGCTTGTCTGCCAGGACCAATAAACATTTTAGGAAGTCCTTTTTATTTGCGTACTTCCCTTTTTATTTGCGTACTTCCCTCTTTATTTGCGCTCTAAAGTCGCAAGTTGTAAAGATTTTTTGGAGACTGGCAGGATCGCCATGTAAAAATCAAAAAGGTTCTTCTATTTCAGTTAGAGGGTGCTAGGCCAGAAAAACTTCAAAGGTTCCCTTCCTACCCGAAGGTGCCGGCGCGAATTAACGCCACTGGCTCTAAATTGTTTGTAGGCAGTTGACTGCCTAGACAGCAGATGAATGCTTTCTATTAACCAATAAAAATATGCCAATTTTAGTAGAGCTCAACGAGGAGCTCTTTTGACAGCAGTTTATTGATTGAAATTTCATACAAATAATTTCGGCTTACTACCTGCCTTATTCATAAAAAAATATTTTAAGTTTATTAAGCACTTATATGACATATTTCTATGGGAAAATTGTCAAATAAACCTGTAATAAACCTAAAATATTTTTTATGAATTAGACCGTAATTATGTGAAGAGTCTAGATTGTAAAAATGAGTGATTTACTAAAATACACTCAATATCTTATTTCTATTTTTTATATATATTTTGAGTATTTTAAAAATAATTACATTTATGGTATTCATGGGAAAACAAAATGTCACTTGAAAGTAATAAATTATTTTCCCATAAATATTGAAGTGCGCCACAAAAAAGAACAACTCACGGTATGTTTACCAAACACATGCATTGCACTGAAATATCAATACGGTGACCAGCGGTGTGAAAGACATATGATACCTTCAATTGCTATTGTATGCAGACCCGTAAAACAATGAATACATTCACTGATGTGTATGTAAAAGAATTATATCATTGTTTACTACACATTTTTATACAACCATTATTTAGTAAGTTACGTTTTATGACAACTGATTGTTAGCAGAAATTTGCGTATATAAGGAGGAATCTCCGCATGAATTGAGGAGTCTGCTGCTAGCTGTCAGCAAGGTAAGAACAAAAAGTTGAACGCGGTGTTACACATCCATCAGCATTGTACTTGCCTCTAAACACATCTAGTGAACTGGCTTATAATAGCACAACTAGTGTATACTATTGTGTGGCCGATCTCCCTGGATTTCGGTCTAGCAACAGGCACACTGCTCCTTTTGAGCTTTTCTCACACACGTAGCCTGTAGGTTGTGTTGTGTTACACATCCCGCCTGCATCTGTGTGCACAGTGACTGCGCTCTGCACGAGCACACGCTATACCGCTCCTTCTGAGCATTTTTTTCTTGCGTTCTCACACGCGCAGTCCGTAGGTTGTGTTAGGTTACACATCCCGCCTGCATCTGTGTGCACAGTGATTGCGCTCTGCACGAGCACACGTTATACCGCTCCTTCTGAGCATTTGCTTCTCGCGTTCTCGCACGCGCAGTTTGTAGGTTGTCTGGAGTTAAACATCCGGCCTGCATCTGCGTGCATAGTGACTGCGCTCTGCACGAGCACACGTTCTACCGCTCTTTCTGAGCATTTGCTTCTCGCGTTCTCACACGCGCAGTTTGTAGGTTGTCTATAGTTACACATCCGGCCTGCATCTGCGTGCATAGTGACTGCGCTCTGCACGAGCACACGTTCTACCGCTCTTTCTGAGCATTTGTTTCTCGCGTTCTCACACGCGCAGCTCGTAGGTTGTGTGGTGTTACACATCCCGCCTGAAGCTGAGTGCATAGTGACTGCGCTCTCTACAAGCATTCGTTATACCGCCACTAAATATTTTTGTTGTGTTGCGATCTCACACGCGCAGCCTGTATGTTGTGTGGTGTTACACATCTCGCATGCAGTTGTTTGCATAGTGACTGCGCTCTATACGAGAATACGCATACCACTCCTTCTGAGCGTTTAAGTTGTAACTTACACGGCCATTTAATTATATGAAAATTATAATAAAGAAATATTGTTATTGAATCGACTTCGTGTGTTTTTTTTCTCTCTCTCTCTCTTACGGTCCCAAAAATCAAAAAATTTTTGTGGACGAATCCTAGACTTCGCCGAGTTTTACCCCACCAAGAAACCTCGTCGCAATGGCGCCAATTAATGTTTTCGTATAAGTATTAAATAAAAAAATATATTTTTTTCCGACACGTACGCGTCTCACTTTATTATATTTATTTAATATCTTACACTTAAATGAGTTATGTTTAGTACATATGCTAAACCTCCACTGACTTACAATTTACAAATATTTTCCTGAAATACTAAACTAATTAGTTTCTTATCGTAACTTATTTCTATAAATGTAGTTACCTACATTTAACATGATAAATCTTATTTCTTTGTTTCTTAAACAAGATTGATCATGTTTTGTTTCTTATCTCTAAGGGTGTTTATAATTCTATATTTCTAAAATCTTAACAAAGGAATATTTATGCTTAAAAAATATGTTGTGTTTTATCATTAGTGTTTTTCTTTGTTATTCGTATTCATACATATGTACGTAGTTTTTTGTTTATTAAATTGAAAGATATTTATCTTAGTACTAACGTCCTTGAGACTGACCTTAACTCCCCCCTAGGTTAAGCAAGATCGTCCCTATCTTTCCTAATACGTTGTAATTCTATTTCGTATGCTCTATTGAAATTGTTAATTGCTGGTACGCGTCTGCATTCAGTTATGCATGACATTATTTTTAGTATATGAAAAATTATTAATAATAAATTTATGAAAGCAAATTAGTATAGAAAAATTACCTGATGGGATGTTCTTCAAATGGGATAATGAATTTTTTTTATTGAGTCAATATTATTAAACGCATTGTCGTTGTCCGATGTGAGTATGTTCATGATTTCAAAGTCTTCTTCATGGTTCTTGTGTATTGCCTGTTTTATTTCATTGTGGAGATTCTTATCTATCTTGTTGTCTATGGTGACAATATCTGTGAATGCAACTAATGTTATTCCTGTAGTGGTAATGTTGTTTACCTTATGGTTTCCATCGAGCAATATGAAACCTTCGTCAACTTCGAGTAGTGCACTGTTATATTTCCGTATGACATTGCATTTGCTTTTCTTGTTGTCCAGTAGTGGGAGTCCAGTAGTATCTGTTTCGTTATTTGTTTGGCAAATATTTCTGCTCAGAAAATTCTTACATTGTTTTACCCGTATGTATTTTGTATCACATTGGGCAATTAGGTCATCAGTTTGTATTTTTCCGTGCTTGAAACTTATGGGTGTAATTTTAAAAAATTGGCAGTCCTCTTTTAGTATAGGGTATTTATAAATGGTTATGAATAATTCTCCCGTTCCTGCTGTGTATATGTCTGCGTATTCTAAAATGTGTATAATGGGTGCTGAAATAAGTTCGTGTTGTATGACCTCTTTTATATCCTTATAGTTCAAAGATTCCGTTAAGTATTCATTGTTTTTAGCGGCATTAATTGTCCTAACAATTAATAATAATTGATCGTGTACCTGCTCAATGATGAGGTTATTTTCTATCGTTTGGCCTTGTATTGTTTCAATTAATTTTTCAAATCTTGAGTTGACCTGTCGTTGTTTTTCGTTGTTATCTATTAATTTGTTTATTCCTTCTTCCATGTTAATTAAGTCGTCATGGTCTGGAGTTCCTGTGATAAATTTTAGTGCAGATCCCAGAAACTCTAAAGATCTTTTATGACGTTCATGAGCATTGAGTTGGTCTGTTAATAATTCGATTTCCCTTATCCAGATGGTTTCTTGTGTAGTGGGCTTATAGTTTGTCGTAACGATTTGTATGTATGGTGTAAGTACTGTTGTTATATTGGTAACGTGGAAGAGGTATGAATAATCGTCAAATATGAAGACATCATCCGTCTTCGTTAGAACGTACTTTTTTCCTTGTAGGCTGTCTATTTGTACTTCCGCTATGATTTTTTGTGCTACCAACGCGAGTAACATCAGGAAGAGAATCATCTTTGTTAAATGTGTAATTTTTAATATTATCTTTGTGTACGGTTACCCCCCTCGTAGTTAAGACAGTGTCCTCACGGTCTTCTTTCACAATATATATTTTATATATCTAGCGTCGTTTTTTTTCGTTAGTGCAGATATTTTTAAAAGTATTTGTTCACCTGGTTCAAATGTGCGGTGTTTTCTTCCTTTGTTCAGTCTTTCTAATGTCTTTTTTGATGCTGACTTTACTTTATCAGATATTTCTTGATGTCTGTATTCTATTTTTCCAAAATGTATGTCGCTAGGTTTATATCCTGTTACCGTATGTATTGAGTCATTAAGTGCTTTGACTGTTCTGAATATTTCTTCTAATATTGTTGTACTATTTTGAATTTTAAATATTCTAGCTAATTTAGATATTGTATTGTGCGCTCGTTCAACTTGACCGTTTGCTGTTGGTCTATAGATTGGAGTTTCTACTTTTTCTATGTTGTATTTTTCACACATCAATTTTATTGAGGGTGATGTCATGCATGGTTCGTTATCAGTCATAAGTCGTTTGCAGTTCGGAAAATTATTTATGATTAGCTCTTCTAGCTTATCACTCTTTCGTTCTTTTGAGTCACATTCCCTTATTACTATGTATTTTGAATATTTATCTATCGCAACCAGAAAAGTGTTTTTATCATTGTAATATATGTCCGCATGTATATGTGTTCCCTTTTCTGTCGGTATGTCTGAGCCTGTTAGGGGTTCCCGTGTAGGTTGTCTTTCGTATCTGCCAAAAAGACATGGGGTACACTTTTTATTGTATGCTTTACATTATTGTTTTATTTCAGGCCAGTAATGGGTTTTGAGTATTTCTTGCATATTATTCTTATAACCCCGATGAGCTCTGTCGTGTGTGTTTTTTACTATTTCTTTTTGTCTATCATTGTTCTGAACGTCGATTAGTTTTGTTGGTGTAAATACAAATTGTATGCTGTTGAATGAGTTTTTTATCACAGCGCTTAATGCATAAATTTCCTCTCTTGTATGTATCGCTGTCACTTTGTTTGGTTGTAGTATTTTTCTTAGTTCTGTTATTAAGTTTTGCTCAGTCGTGAAGTTTATCGTGTGTCTAACTTTATTAGGGAACACTGTACGTGTTCTCGTTTCAATTATCTTTTTATTTCGTACAAATTCGATTTGTATAGCGTATGTGTTAAATGGTCGTGATACTTGTTTAATGGAATCTACTGGTGAACTCTCGGCTGAGTGTACTGTACTAATTGTAGATGAGTTTATTTGTTGTCTCGAGAGGGCGTCAGCTACGACGTTTAAGTGACCTGGTTTATATATTAATTTTGCACCAAAGTCTTCAATTATAGTTTTTCATCTCCTTAATTTTGTGTTTGGGTTTTTTTTCCGATGTAGCAAATGTTAGAGACTGGTGATCGGTATAAATTGTTACATCAGCTACTCCATACATGTAGTTTCTCAGTTTTTGTAAAGACCAGATGATTGCTAAGAGTTCTTTTTCATTAGTACTATAATTTTCCTCTGTTTTGCTTAGAGTGCGTGATAGAAAGAATATTGGTTTTTTCTCCTGACTAAGGACTGATCCAAGTGCTATGTTGGATGCGTCCGTTGTTAGTTCGAAAGGTTTAGAATAATCAGGTTGAAAGAGTTCTACCTGTTCTTTTAAATTTGTTTTTAAGATTTCAATAGCTTTTATTGCCTGTTCGTCAAGTTTTACTGGGGTATTTTTGCTTTGGTTCTTTCCTATTTGTCCGTTGTCTCTTAAGTGTACTGTCAAAGGTTTGGCTATGCCAGCGTATCCTTTGATGAATTTTCTATAGTATCCAGTCATTCCTAAAAAACCTCTTAATTCCTTCAATGTCTAAGGTATTGGGTAATTATTTATTGCTTCTACTTTTTCTGGATTTGTGGTAATTTTATTATATTTAATTATATGACCTAAGTATTCTACCTCCGTTTGGAAAAATTTAGATTTTTCTGCAGAAATCCTTAATGTGGCTTCATTCAACGCATCAAATATTATTCTAATATGCTTCATATGATCTTCAAGTGTAGAGGAATATATAAGTACGTCATCGATATATACATAGGCAAATTTCCCTATGTATTCCCTGAGTATGTCGCCTACGCATCTCTGAAAGATTGAGGGTGCATTTTTTAAACCAAATGGCATACGAATAAATTCATATTTTCCGCCATTTACACAAAATGCTGTTTTCTCTCTATCTTTTTCGGCTATTTTTATTTGATGGAATCCAGATTCCAAATCTAATGTGGTAAAATATCTAGCTTTTCCTAGGTTTTATATTGTCATATTGACATCTGGAATTATATATCTGTCCGTAATAGTATTTGCATTTAGTTTCTGGTAGTCAATGACCATTCTTTTCTTTTGCTTCCCTAATTCGCCCAAACCTCTTTTTGGGACTGTCCATATTGGAGAGTTGTATGGACTGTTATTCTTTTGAATTATTCCTTCATGTAATAGTTTCTTAATTTCCTTGTTAACGAATTCATTATCTGCTATCCGGTACGAATATTGTTTGGTTCATATTGGTTCCTCATTTTTGGTCCTAATTGTGGCTTCAATAGTTGTTGTGAAGTGTAATGGTCCTATGCCATTATTTTCCTTCATCGGACTATCTATTTCTTGCCTATACTTTTCTTCTCCTACAATATAATTTAATTCGGGTTGACTATCACTGCTCATGGTGGTTAAGGTCATGTCCCTTAAATTAATTTCGGCATTAAGTATTTTTAACCCTTCTAATCCCAATATAATGTCAAATGATTCTATGTTTTCTAATTCAAAAAATTTTATTTTTTTGTTCATTAGTTTTATAATTTTTTTGGTATCTATCATGGAAAAACCATGTATAGTTTTAATCTTAACTGGTTTAATTTTATCTGATGAATCGCACTTAGCATCTATGTAGTCATGGGTTGCACCTGTGTCTATTAAAATATCGTATTTTTTATGAGATAAGCTGCTAGTTAAAGTGAGGTAGTGCAACCCGTTTCTTAGTTTAAATTTTCTAATCTTAAGCTATTTACCGTTTGTTGTTCCGGTTCCGCATACATGCTACTGTTGTCATCTTCATGTTGTTGTGATGATTGGTTGATCCTTTGTTGTTTATTACTCTGGTAGTGGCCGCTATGCTCTCTTTTCCATGGCGGATTAGTTGGAGATGGCCGATGTTAAGTGTTGTATTGCGTGTTGATTCTTCTTTGTCCTTCTATGGCTTGTCTAAAGTCTGTTTCCATTGGTACAGGTCTTGTTTTCATAATTAGGACGTCTGTGATGTCGTAAGTTTTGGTTACGGGAATTATATTGTGAATTTTGGTAATTGAAATTAGAATGATGTAAGTTCTGATGTTGTGGATAGTGATGTTGTGGATAGTGATGTTGTGCGTTAACTTGATGGTTAAAGCTATGGTTATTACGACTTCGATTGTTTCCGGTATCGTGGAATAGTCGTAGATTTTGATGATGATTATCGTGCTCTATCGTTCTTGCCATTGCGTATGCGTGTTCTAAGTCTTTAAGTGTGTTGGCATACAGAGTTGACCTTATAAATGTCTTTGTACATCCTGTTGTGAATACACGCACTGCTTCCTCGTTTGCATTCCTATCATTGCATCAATTGTATTTGGTTGTTCCCCAGACATTGAAATTTTGGATGTTATTAGATTTAATGGTTTATTTTATCGTGATATTCAGATAGAGATAGCTTGCCTTGTGTAATTCGCCTCATTTCTGCCTGGAGTACATAAAGGGGTCTCATATCAGCATACGTGTAGTCCAGTCTATTTCTAATCGCCTCGAAATTAAATGATGTGTTGTTATTTATTAGTATATCAGATGCTTGACCTCTGATTTTGGATTTCACTATGGACAAAGCCTCTGAGTAACGGCTATGACCTTCAAAGTGTTTGATGTCTTTCATTAGTCTGGAGGCATCTTCTCTCCATGCTCTGTATTCGGTTTGTTGACCGGTAAATACTGGAAGAGCTTTAAAAACTTCCAGCGATATGTCTGCAGGGGTTTGGTAATTTGTAATGACGTCTTCCAGTTTGTCTAGTTGTGTTGTTTCGTATGGAACATTCATTTCTAAGGTTGCTATTTTTTCCATCATAGCTTTGTACGAGTTTTCCATTTCATGGAGTCTCGCGGTGAGGGTTGCTACAGAGACTTCGTTGTTTGTAGCCATTTCTTCGTTATTGTAGTCTCGATTTCTATCGTATAGATGATCCTTTTTTGTTTCTTCATTTGTTTTATCCTTTTATAGGGAATAAAGTTTTGTTTCATACTATGTATTTATTATTTACTGCTGCGACAGGATTTATTTCTGTGGTCCGCTTGAGAAGTATGAGTTTTATTATTCTTTATTATATATATTATTTTGGAATCTTCTGATGAATTTTTAATTTAAGATTTTTATTTTTTCTTTTTACAAAGTATTATATTTTTTCTTCTATGAAGAATTTTCACACCTTTGCTGCGACAAAGGATTTCATCGGTCCGCTCGCTGAAAAGTAAATTAAAAAACTCTCCTGGCAGGATCGCCAATTAATGTTTTCGTATAAGTATTAAATAAAAAAATATTTTTTTTCCGACACGTACGCGTCTCACTTTATTATATATATATATTTATTTAATATCTTACACTTAAATGAGTTATGTTTAGTACATATGCTAAACCTTCACTGACTTACAATTTACAAATATTTTCCTTAAATACTAAAATAATTAGTTTCTTATCGTAACTTATTTCTATAAATGTAGTTACCACATTTAGCATGATAAATCTTATTTCTTTGTTTCTTAAACAAGATTGATCATGTTTTGTTTCTTATCTCTAAAGGTGTTTAAAATTCTATATTTCTAAAATCTTAACAAAGGAATATTAATGCTTAAAAAATATGTTGTGTTTTATCATTAGTGTTTTTCTTTGTTATTCGTATTCATACATATGTACGTAGTTTTTTGTTTATTAAATTGAAAGATATTTATCTTAGTACTAACGTCCTTGAGACTGACCTTAACTCGCCCGAGCAGGGACCCTGAGAGTAAAATTTAAAAAAAATTCTAACGCCATTGTTTTTTTTATTTGCACAATAAAATAACTAAAAATAATTAAAAATTAATTAATTAATAACAAAAAATGAATTAAATAAAAGAGAAGAGAAATAAATATCGACTTAAAATAATATAACCAACGATGAATAAATAAAAGATAATGAAAATAAAAATCTAACGAAATTAAGAAACTAAAGAAAAAGAAAAGTGAAACAAAAAATTTGCGCATAAAAGTGAAAAAAAGGAACATTAAGAACATAAAAGAATTTTTTATATACGCGATCAACAACAATTAGAAGAATAATCAAATCTGTGTGCAAGAAAGGTACATTAGAACTTAAAAAGAGAATCAATTATGACGTGGTAAACTATACGCCTGTAAACTGTACATTGAAATAAACGTGAAAAGGTGTGATAAAATATTACAATTACAGAAAACGGTGCGAATAATTTTCTCGTGGTATAACATTACATTGTAAAAATTAACATTAAATAAAATTAAAATCTAGTATTGCATTTAAAAACTGTAGTAGATGTGTGTCCAAATATTTCAATGGCACAAACGGGAACAAAGTTTTTTATTTCAAGTAATCCGCGTAAAGTAGAAAATAAAAAAAATAAAAATAAAAATTTTAGAAAATAAAAATTATTAAGCAGAATAAATTAAACTAAATAAGTCAAAATGTTCAAAAAAGCCACCAACGAACCAAACGGGTCTAGTAGCCGAGGAAACCCGTCTTACAGCCTCTATACTAATTGCCGGAACATTGGTAAACGCCACAATTGATACAGGTGCCACCCGTAGTTTTATGGGAGAAAGCTTGGCCAAAACAATACAACCGAATCCGTCATATATCCCGGAAGATAGCGAAGTAATCCTAGCAGATGGCTCCGCTGTAAATGTAACCAAAGCTGTAATTTTTGAGACCGTCTTAGGCGACGTGTGTCATCATTCCAAATTTCTGGTGATGCAAACAGCAAGTGAAGACCTTATACTAGGCCTAGAGTTTTTGCGGCAATTTGACACCACCGTTGGCCGGGATAACTTTAAACTGTACACCCACCGAAAATCTGTGTGGGGCTATAAAAACGGTAGGTACCAACCACGCTCAACAAATACTCCACGACCATGACGACTCCCGCGATAATTGGGTAGACAGTGAAGCTAGCACCAAACACTATCAGCCAGGGGCTACTGCGGCGAAGGAACCTAGAGAACTAGAAACCATTAACAAGTTCCTGGAAAAAGAGTTACCAAAGTTCCAAGAGCTCCACGGTTTATCCACAATCACCACATATAAGATCATCGTCACCGACGACCGCCCTATAAAAATCAGGTAAGCCCCCCGAAATCCAGCCATGCAAGCGATAATAGACGCAGAAGTAAACCAGCTGATAGCCCAGGGTTGTATCGAGCCCTCCCGTAGCCTGTACTGTTTTCCAATTACCCTTGTGAAGAAAAAAATGGGACGTGGAGAACTTGCATGGACTTCAGACAATTGACAATTGTCTAGATTACGTGAAGCCAAATTTATAAGTAGCCTCGATTTAAACAACGGATACTGGCAAATTCCCATGGAGGATAGCAGCAAGCAGTACACCGCATTTACCATGCCTGGGAGCGGTTTATTCCAATGGAAAGTGATGCCATTTAGACTGCATTCAGGCCCAACAACCTTCCAAAGAGCATTAGACCAGGTAATTGGGCCAGATATGGAACCACACGCTTTCGCATACCTGGACGACATTATCGTGATCGGGAGAACCCTAGAAGAACACCTTAAAAACCTCGGAGAAGTTTTCAAGTGGCTGAGGGCAGCCAACCTGAAGATGAATGTTCAGAAATGTAAATTTTGTACAAACGAAACAAAATACTTCGGGCACGTGATAAACGAGTCGGGAAAAAAGACCGAGCCAGAAAAAATCGTCGCCATTACTACATTACAACCACAATCAATTATTTTATTCGAACTTAATTTCGAATATCACCAAATCGAGTGATTTATAGAACACCAAATAGACATTTACTCGTTTTTAAAAATTTTTCGTTTTTAAAAACGATTCGGTTTACAGAACATACCCGCATATTTTGTTTATTTATTTAAGAAATATTTATTTCATAACATTATTATTCCAGTTCTCGTTGAACCTTCATAGTGAATAGAAGTGTTAGCGGTGTTTTTTTAATATACATACATACGATCGTTTCTGAAAATAAATTTCACATTGTTCCAATTAAACGTGGTAACATTGATGAAACGAAAATTCAAATCGCAAAATGGTTACTGAATTTGAAAAAAGTAAAACAAGTTTCTACACTTACTAGCTCAAGAGTGTTAAAGGCTTACAGATTGTGTTGAAGGGCATGGATTCGTATGTTAGATTCGTATGTTGTTCCCCAAGAAATAAAAGATGCGCTCGTCCTCCAGGGATTTAAGGTAAAAAATGCATCAAACATATATTCTGCGAATGCAGAATACACTGATTCAAGCATTAGTTAATAAGCCATGAATACGTTAAAAATATGTTTCTGGAACGCAAACGGCATTCGCCAACATCTTGCGAGAGGAAGAGCATGCGGTGGATCAGCAATTCTAATAAAGTCGAGACTCAAGCACTATATTCTTGATAGTATTTGTGAAGAACACCTACAAGCAAAAAATATCTGCATTGAAAATTTGTGTACAAATTTCGTGATATCGTCAATTTACTCCCCTCCCAGATTCGCAATTACTGAAGATCAATACGAGGATTTCTTCAAATATCTTGGCCCTTGTTTCGTAGCAGCTGGGGTCTATAATGCCAAACATACGTTCTGGGGTTCGCGTCTTATCACACCCAGAGGTCGAGCATTGTTCAACACAATTTCAAAAATGGGCTTGGACGTCATTTCGAGTGGGAAGCCCACTTACTGGCCTACTGACATACAAAAAATTCCGGATGTTATAGATTTTGGCGTCATGAAAAATATTTCTAGGGATTTAATTCAAGATGAAGCTTCTCTAGATCTCTCGTCCGACCACTCTCCCACGATCGTTTCAAATTGCAGCCCATTATGAAGTGACTTACCTCATCCTTATGTGAAGATGATAAATCGTGTTAATTAGCTGAGATTTAAAAAATATCTTAGTACTCATTGCACAGAAAATTTTACGCTAAGAACACCCGATGATATTGAATCTAACATTACCAACCTTAATGAAAATATTAAACAGGCTGCTGAACATACCACTACCTCCCATCCGCACTGGGTTTAATAGAATTTATTCTACTGATATTGAACGTCTCGTGTGTGAAAAAAGAAGAGCTAGAAGGGAATGGCAACAGCACAGATCACCTCAACATAAAACTAGGTTTAAAGAGTGCACTGAACGACTGGAAGTTTGGCATTTATGACATGATTTTACATATCTAGATATGTCTTTTGACATATTTTTCCAATAGTAATATCTCTTCATTTTTTCTATTGTTCTATATATTCCGCAATGTCCTCCTTCTATGGGATCATCGTGATATTTCAGCATAAGTTCAAGAATTGCCTTGGCATTCTTATTATCTGTTTGGGTCACCTTATTTAGTAGCGCTACTATTATATTTTTTAAGTATTTATTGCCCATTTCTTTAAAATTATTTATTTAGATAGATTCGAAAATTTTCTCTGTAGGTGCCACTTGTAATTTATCAATATTGTATTTACCGGCCACTTTTTCGAGCCTAGGGAAAAACTGTCCTAAGTCAAGATTCCCTTTAGTAAATAAATCATTAATTTGTACATGTGCAATTATTGATTTTCCTCTTTTGATGTAACATCTACCGGGAATAATCTTTAATTTGCAAAACTTTCTGACGTCAGTATTATTTAATGGTACAAATATATTGGACTTATTATTACTTATTTTATGCTGATTGTTTATTTTATTACTATTATTTTCTTTTTCTTTATTGGTCATCGATCTTGTCGTGACTCTTAATATAGAACAAATTTCATTATTTATGTCTTTAAGATATTTTATTGCAATCCGCGATAGAGCGTCGGCCACATAGTTATCTTTTCCCCTAAGGTATTCAACCGTAAAATCATATTCCTCTAAATCGAGTCTAATTCTTGTTAGTTTGGAGCTTGGTTTTTCATGGAAAATAAATAAGAAAGTGGTCTGTGGTCTGTGCGGACAAGAAAATGTTTCCCATAAATGTATGGTCTGAAATGTGTTATGGCCCAATGTATGGCCGTTAGCTCTTGTTCTATTGTTGATTTGTTGCTTTCACCTTTAGTGAACGTTTTTGATGCATAAGCTATTGGAAGGTGTTTACCCTCATACTCTTGTGTTAATACTGCTCCACAAGCATATTTGCTTGCATCTGTTGTAATGCAAAATTCTTTAGTGATATCTGGGTATTGCAGTAAAGTAGGGCTCATAAGTACCCTTTTGAGGTATTTAAATGCAGAGTCACACTCTTTCGTCCATTCAAATGGTGTATTTTTCTTTGATAATTTTGTTAGATGTCGAGAGTATTCAGAAAACTTTTTAATGAATCTGCGGTAATAGTTATAAAATGCTACGAATCTTTTGGCACTGTCTGACCTGTTGGTGTAGGATAATTTTCTATTATTGAATATTTATTATCATCTGGTAGTATTCCCTTGTCTGTGACCAAGGTTACTTCTTTCCTGAAAAATGAGCACTTTTCTGGATGAAGTTTTAAATTGTGTTTGCGACATAGATTAAAAACATTTTTTAAATTTGCTAGCATATGTTTTTCCGAACATCCAAGAACAACTAAGTCGTCCATATAAAGGAAAGCTTGATCTGGATTCAATCCACTAAAGCCAAGTGTCATCATTCTTTGGAATGAATTAGGAGCTATTTTTAAACCGTATGGTAATCGTGTGAATCTATATGATCCATTATTGGTAGAAAATTACGTTAAGTCTCTTGAGTTTTTATCAAAGCTAATTTGGTGGAATCCTGACATTAAGTCCAAACAAGAGAAATATTTTGCTATGCCAAGTTGGTCTAGAATGTCATCTATTCTGGGTAATGGGAATTTGTCTGCTATTAATTTCTTATTTACTTGTCGGTAATCTATAACTAATCTCCATCTTTTGTTTTGCGAATTAGGCAATGATTTCTTTGGTACTAATAATATTGGGCTATTGTATTCTGATTGTGATGGTTCGATTATATTGTCTTCTATGAGCTTTTTTAATTGCTTATCAATTTCCTCCTTATGTGAATGTGGAATTCTATAATTTTTGATGTATACTGGTTGTGTATCTTTTACTCTGAACTTTTGTTCATAGAAATTATTAGTAGTTATTGTTTCTGTTTCTAAACCGCAAATATCACAATATGAGGGGCATAGTTCTGTTAATGTATTTTTGAACTGTTCCGGAAAGTTTTTCTTTAAGACTTTTAATACTTCTTCATTTCTATTTGTATTTACTTTAGGATTACTTTTAAATATGCTGTAGTTTGAGATGTTTTCGGTTTCTATTTTGTTTTGTTTAATTTTGGTAATATTGTCGTTAGTGTTAAGGATTCTGATAAATGCGTTATTTGTTGTTACAAATGTATTTGCGATAAAAACACCTGGTTCTATTTCTTTCTTCCATACTTGGTTCCTCTTCTTTAATTTCCCATTGAACTGGGTTTTTGGCCCTACTTTTGGATTTCCTATTCATTATAAAAGTCCTTATTATTATTATATATTTTTATTTTTTTTTTTGTTTTTAATAATTATACATGAGAAGAAAATATAAAAGATTATAATTATCAGTAAATTAAAAAATTATGCTTTATAAGAACTAATTAATTTTAATGTTTTCGCTATTCCACTAACGCCTCAAACGCTTCTATTTGTAGCCAGATCTCTGTGGCTCTTTCCCAAGACGGTGGTGAATCGGATTCCACTATCCTTTTTAGCGCAGCCAATTTCTTTCGTATACGTACAATTTTGCCACCTCTTTTATGTCGTGGTCTTCTTATTTGAGGAATGGTTGTCAACTGTTTTTCGAGGTTTCTGGCCCGTCTTTGGCGGTATTCCTCCAAAGTTATCGGTTTTGGTCCCGCTTCACTTGGTGTATTTTATCACTTGGTGTTGTCAATTTTTCAGTCATAACTGCTGAAATCTGTTGTCAATATTTGTTCTTATTATCTGCCTTTTGGCCAGGCAGCGTCTTCCTTCTCTTCTGGCGGATTGTGTAAAGGCTAATCCGCCAGGATAATTTAAAATGCTTGTCTCACTTCAGTTATTTGCGTAAATTTAAACTAAAGGAGAACTGGCAGGATCGCCATGTAATGTATGATATTTGGTCTTATTATTTATTTTAGGTTCCCTGCCCGAAGTGCCGGCGCTAGTAAACGCCACTGGCTCTAATTTGTTTTTAAGGCAGATGAATGCCTTTAAGAAAGCAGATGAATGCTTTCTTGAATAAAGTAAACTATTTCAATGTTAAATTGCAGCTCAGCATGGAGCTCCAAAGAAAGTTGTTTATTCATTAAATTAAATACAAAATTGTATTGGCTTATATACTACTTATGAGAAGAAGGCTTAGGGGTATCTTAATATAAATAATCTATTTTAAGTTATGGGAAAATATTTTCAAGATATATGATTCCTAGTTATTTGTTGGTATATTTAGTGCAGCGTGTATTTATAACACAACAAATCTATGCATGTGTGCAACAAGTGTTTTGGGTTTACATTTATAAACAAATTACATTTATCTAAACACTTCATGCAGCGGTATTTGCCTAAATGCTTGAGTGTCAAATGTCCATTGCATAATAACATAACAAATGCATACATGAGAACAACAAGTGTTTTGGTCCGTATTTATTTTAAAAAATTATATTTACTTCATGCAGCGGTATTTGCCCGAATGCATGAAAATACTTTCAATGCAATTTGATGCTATGCATGTTGCGGTCAAGTTGACACAATGTTGGTCGTAGTGATAATTAGAACAAATAAAATAAATGTTTACTACACAATGTTGGTCGTATTGATAATTAGAACATGCTACAGTATCATCAATTATTAATATATTATTGAGAATCGCATATAAAAACATAATAAGTCGAGGCTTTTATCACACAAAAGTATTTACAAAACAAACAACATTATTCGATTTTGCATCAATTTTTATTTTCTAGAACCTTTTAAAATTAGTTTAATTTTCTTTTAAGAGTGCTAAAGGCCTTCAGATTGTGTTGAAAGGCATAGATTCGTATGTTGTTCCCGAAGAAATAATAGATGCGCTCGTCCTCCAGGGATTTAAGGTAAAAAATTTATCAAACATATTAAATAGGGACAAGATCCCCAACCTATATTTCGAGTTGAACTTGAACCAAATGATATAAAACTGAGAAAAAATGAGACCCATCCAATTTATAGTTTAAAATATATATTATACCGAAAAAAAACAGTTGAACAACCACACAAGCGTTCAGGGCCCGTACAGTGCCACAATTGCCAAGAATATAACAATAACTTACTGTTTGTGTCATCTGCGGTGAATTGCACGGTACTACTAGCTATACTAAGCCAAAAGATCAAGTGGATAAAAAGTGTAGTACTTGTGGAGGTAATCATACCGCTAACTACAAAGGATATCCTGTATATTCTTTCGTTAAACAGGCTATGGGTCAAAAACCTAAATTAGCTCCAGTTCAATCAGCCAACACTTACTCTGCGACTTTTCCTCAAATGAGCCAACCAATTACTTCAAGTGTATCGTATGCCGATGCTGTTAAGACAAATTCTATTCCCGCACAAAAAGTTTCACCGCCAAATAATTCGACAAACACAAACTCTAGATAATCTGGTGCAAACTATAAATAACTTTGCAACAAATATGACTAGCATGACGCAAGAAATGCTGCAAATGCAGAATACTCTGCTTCAAGAATTAATTAACAAGCCATGAACACGTTAAAAATATGTCTCTGGAATGCAAACGGCATTCGCCAACATAAAAATGAACTTGAGCACTTCCTCATGGAAAAAAATATTGATATAATGTTGGTTTCTGAGACTCATTTGACTTCGAGAAGCCTTTTCAAAATCAATGGCTACACGTTATATGATACAAAGGACCCGAGACGAAGAGCATGCGGTGGATCAGCAATTTGAATAAAGTAGAGACTCAAGCACTATATTCTTGATAGCATTTGTGAAGAACACCCACAAGCACCAAATATCTTCAATTTACTCCCCTCCCAGATTTTCAATCACTGAGGATCAATACGAGAATTTCTACAGATCTCTTGGGCTTGTTTCGTAGCAGCTGGCGACTACAATGCAAAACATACGTTCTGGGGTTCGCGTCTTATTACGCCGAGATGTCGGGCGTTGTTCAACAAAATTTCAAAAATGGGCTTGGACGTCATTTCGAGTGGGGAGTCCACTTACTGGCCTACGGATATACACAAAATTCCAGATGTTATAGATTTTGGCATCATGAAAAATATCTCTAGGGATTTAATTAATGTTGAAGCTTCCCTAGATCTCTCCTCCGATCACTCTCCCACAATTGTTACAATTTGTAGCCCACTAAGAAGTGCCTTACCTCACGCATATGAGAAGATGATCAATCGTGTTAATTGGCTGGGGTTCAAAAAATATCTCAGTAGTCATTGTACGGAAAATATTAAGCTAAGAACATCTGAAGATATTGAATTTAACGTTGCCAATCTTAACGTAATTATTAAACAGGCTTCTGAACATGCCACTACCTCCCAACCTCAGACTGGCTTTAATAGAATTTATTCTACTGATATTGAACGTCTTGTATGTGAAAAAAGGAGAGCTAGAAGAGAATGGCAACAACACAGATGACCCCTAAATAAAATCAGACTCAAAGAATGTACTAAGCGACTCAAAGAGTTGCTATCGTCGGAAAAAACTGCATCCCTGGAAAAATATCTAGAAGGTCTCGATGTCACGTCAGCATCTAATTATTCGTTATGGCGCTCCGCTAGAAATCTGAAAAGACGCGTTGTGCTGAAATCACCACTGCGCACTTCGACCGGAGTATGGGCAAGAAGCGATAGTGAGAAAGGTAACTTATTTGCTGAGCATTTAAAATTTGTATTCACTCCCTATTCATTTACGGGTGCTGTTGATTTGCCGAGTGTAGTTTCCCTACCCCCACGTCCCTTAAGGTTTAAGCTGCGTGAAGTACAAGAAATAATTTCTGAACTCAATACGAAGAAAGCTCCAGGTATTGATGGAATTAGTAACAAGATGCTGATGAATTTGCCTTTAATTGCAATAAGAATCCTGCTATTTATTTTTAATGCCATTTTACGAATGCAGTATTTTCCACATAACTGGAAACTTGCGAAGATCAAAATGATTACAAAGCCCTGCAAAGATCCTACCAAGACTGAATCATATAGGCCTATAAGATTACTATCAACAATCTCAAAGCTTTTCGAAAAGCTGTTCATTACTAAATTTTTCAAAATCTTAGCTGATAATGGGTGCATCCCTGATCAATTTGGTTTTAGAAGTCAGCATAGCACAATTGAGCAAACGCATAGATTGGTTCAATTTATAAGTAAGACATTTGAAGAAAAGAAGTATTGTTCTGCCCTCTTCATTGATGTTTCTCAAGCATTTGACAAAGTGTGCCATAGAAGAAGGCCTACTTTTAAAATTTAAAACATATCTGCCAATAAACATCCAAACACTTTTTGAAAGCTATATTACTGATAGTAAGTTCACTGTTGTAGAAGAAGACTTCATGATATCTTCCGGTGTCCCAGATGGTAGTATTTTGGGGCCATTTATTTAATATATACTTGTGATATGCATGTGAGCAATAATATCTATACCTCTACATTCGCTGATGATACAGCCTGTATGAGTATTAATGAAAACCCTTATGAGGCATCCCGAAATCTTTAGGAACATATTATCCAGCTGGAAAAATGGTTGAACTTATGGAGAATTAAATTAAATGCGTAAAAGTGTGTCCATATAACATTTACCTTAAGAAGAGATACTTGTTCCCCCATTCGAATTAACAATCAAAATATTCCTCAACATTCTCAAGTGAAATATCTTGTTATACACCTTGATCGAAGTCTTACATGGAAACATCATATTGACTCTAAGCTAACTCAAATGAAACTTAAGTTAACTCAAATACATTGGTTGCTTGGCAGAAATTCAACACTTAGCCTAGACTGCAAACTGCTAATTTACAAGTCGCTTTTGAAACCAATATGGTGCTACGGAATACAGCTATGGGGCACTGCTCCAGCTTCCAATATAGAGAGAATCCAACGAAGACAAAACAAAATTTTACGTTTGATAACATCGGCTCCATGGTACATAAAAAATTCAAATTTACATCGTGGCTTCAGCCACTAGTGGCATCGTGGCATCAGCCACTAGTGACTGAAGAAATTGCAAAATACGCAGGCAAGTACTTAATAAAACTCGAATCCCATCCTAATCCCCTTGCTCGTAACATCTTGAATTTTACTGGACACATCCGTTTAAAAAAGAAGGACACTACGGCTCTAATAATCAACACTCCAGATGTAGTTCCATGAATATACTTTAATACTTTTCTTTTTTTTCGCTTAGCACGACTCTTATGTATCATTTACTATCACTAAGTTTATGTCCGACATTGGTCGGGCCTATTAATTATATTTAGATTTAAGATTTGAACACTTATTATTAGTTCATATTTGAAGATACAATAAATATATACATGTACAAAAAAAAACATGAAATTCTTGAATGAGTATGTATGTAAATATGTACATATGTATGTACCTATGTACATATGTATGTACATACATATGCATGTGTGACCGTGGGAATTTGTGCATTGAATATTTTGTGGCTCTGTAGAATACAGACGTAATATTTGTGTACATTTATATTTTGCAACTTTCTTTGACTACGATTATTTTAAAGCAGAGGATTTTCAACTAAGTACAGTCATCAGCAGAGAAACAAGAAGTTGAAATTTTCAAGTAACCAGAGCTACCGCTACTAATTTTCGTATAAATACGCCAACTTTTCTAATCAACACTTCAGTACTTTATTGTATTTAGCAGCGTCATTAGCAATCCTTAATACTTCCGCTTTTATGAGTTTGAAGCAATTTGAAAAAATGAGTTCTTCGTAACATATGTAACATGGTTTACAAATACCAAAAATCCTTTTTGGACCATCTTAAAAACCATAGTGTGCAGAATCAAGTGGTGGTAAGCGGGGGCAGAAATCAAGAGCAACCGTAGACATCTCTTCAAAATCAGCAGCAGCTAAACACTTTTCGTCATCATCAGCAACATCCTTCTCTACAGTGCCCCCAATATCAACTACCAATGAGTTATCAGCAATACGTTATGCCTAACTGTTATCCTACTCCAATGTCATGGAATAGTCAGTTTTTGGGATCACGAATACCAATACAATATCAGCAATATCAGTATCCAAGCTACACTTATAATCCGGTTATAGGAGATAATCAATTGCATCAGTATTCCAATTTTATGCAATGGCAACCTCTTAATTATCATCAACAACAACAACAAAAACAACAACATCAACAAGAACAACAACATCAACAAGAACAACAGTCTCAACAACAAGGAGTAGATATCCTCGGGGGGATTTTATTGAACGATGCTATGGATATAAGTTTACCGGATAGTGATGAAAAAATAGAAGTAGAAGAAATAGGAGAAAAAACTCTGTTAACTCCAATGAGTACTTCGCATGCTAGGACAGAAGATAATGTGAGATATTATAAAATATCAAGAGCATTTAAAAATAATATCGTCACATATGGATTAAAAAATAAAAAAGACCAACTGCTCTTGGAAGAGTTTGTTGAAGAAAATAAAAATGTTTTTATAGAGATGCTTGAAAGTCTTTTACTAAGCCACACAATAATAAAATTTAATATAAGTATTGTGGGAGAATATCTAAAAATGAATAGAGTCAAGACACACTACAATAAACCAATTTACTTAGGGTTTTGCGTACTGGAGCTTTCCAAATGGAAAATGTATAATTTAAATTACGGGTACATGCGACCTAAGTTCAAGACAAAACTCTCATTAAACTATATGGACACATACTCTTTTATCTATACAATAAAAACAGATGACTTTTATGCTGACATAAAGAATGACATAGAACAACAATTTGATACAACGGACTATCCTAATTTTCCACAAGTTAATAAAAAAGTTTTAGGTATGATGAAGGATGAAAATTGCGGTAAAATAATGACAGAATTTGTTGGGCTGTTAGTGTACAAAGCCAAAATGACATTAAAAAATCGAAGGGAGTAAAGCGAGCAAAATTAGATAAGTATAGTTTAGCCTCGTATAAAAAATGTCTATTTAATAAATCTAATGTATATGATAATATGTTAACATTTAAATCTAAGTTACATCAAATATATACTAGTCAGTTAAATAAGATAGTCTTAAGTTATGGAGACGATAAAAGAAAAATAAGATCTAATAACATTAATACATATGCATGGTATCATTTTCATATTAAGGAAACTAACACTGAATACGAACTTGACATGTTGCTAGAAGAGATTGCTAGAATGCAAGGAAACGGATAAAATTAATGTACATACAATTTTAGTTATTAAGAAGAAATATTTTATTATAAAAATAAGACAAAAAGTGATGTACATATACATAATAATTTTTTAAGAAAAAATGTGAAATAAAATATTGAAAAAAGAATGAAATATGTAAATGGGTTTTTATTGCAACTTAAATTTACTAAATAGAAATTTTAACAACAAGTGTCTACATTTTTATATGCATGTATTTTGTTTCTCTACTTGATGTACTTGGATCAAAAAATTTTTGTTTTTGCTTGTTTGCAAAATTTTGTTTACATTATTTTGGTTTTGTTTATATTTCATTTAATCATGCACAGTCTTGTTAAAGTTCTGCACAAGAAAAATTGAATTTCACAATATTATGAAATTCCATTAAATTTTATTTGATATTTTCATAAAGACAAAAAATTAAGATTTTCGGATGTCCTTGAATTTTTCACTACACACAAGTTTCTATTATTATCTAATCGAAAAGATGATTTCTAGTTAGCCTTTTGAAAAAAATAATGCAAAACAAGGAATATTTTAATTATACATTTTAATTTAATTTTATTTATTATAATAATACATTTTAATTTTATTTTATTGTAATTACAATGATGGAAACATTTCATAGTATGAAACTATTAAATTTTCTAAAATAGTTTTTCGTAAAAAATACATAGTACACCTACAGGTGTCTGCTCCTTCCTCACAGTTCGGGTCGTACCACGGACAGTTTCCAAAATGCCCCTCTATGTTGTCTTCATCTTTCATGACGCCATATACCTCATTCTCCTCCAGCATATTTTGGAAAAAAAATTTATCATCTCACAATGATCGTATAGCCTGAAGCTGTCAAAATCTAATATGAATTGATTTAAAGTTCTTCTTATTTGACTCATTTTCTTATTTGCTGATGAATAACTGATGATGATTGTTTGAAGGTCCCTTTGATACTAATTTGCTCTCTAAATTTTGAAAGTAACATCTCCTGATCGTTAAAATATCTACACTAGCATCTCTATTCCATACTTATTTTTAGCACTCTATCTCTCTCTATCCCGTTTTTCACTATAACTATCTCTTTCTCTCTATCACTATCCCCCACTTATTCACTATTTCACTATAAATATTTTTGATTAACCTTCTTGAAGTCATCACGCCTACTTTTAAGATCATTTTCAATTAAACATTCAAAGTGATAAGAACTGAATAAAAAATGGACTCCACCAAAAATCTAACATCAAGATTTAATTCTCTAAAAAACAAAACATTAATTCATATAAAGGAGCTTGAAACATCAATTAAATACAATATTCAAACAGTAAAACGTGTAACAACAAAATATGGACCAACACTAAAAGTTGAATTGGAAAACAACATAATGTTCCTGCCTAAACGATACAATACTTTAATTGATGATGAAATTAAGGATCTCTCTAGCGGATCATATCACTTGAGTAGAGAAGGCGAACAAAACTTAATCCTTGAGAGTGAGCTGAGTGAATTTTTGATTCAAAATTCACAGTATCCTATTTAGCAATAAAACAAATTAATTCTGTATTAAATTATAAATAAAAAGACATTAAAGAGTTTTGTAAAATATAAATGATTGTGTTTTATTTAATATTTTCAGTTATTTCATAAAGAAATTTAAGACGTAATTGACCACAGGTAAATGTATTAAAATTCTGATGTTGATTATATTTGTATTTTATATTTGTACCAAGATATTTGACTACTTCCGAAGGAGGTTGTAAGTTTCCAAAGCTGTCGAAATATTCTTTTTCATTGCTGTTTTTGTAATATGCTACCCAATGTGTACCAGGACGTGTTGATACATCTAAACTGATTATTCCACATTCTATTTTCTTTGATCGTTTTGGAAGAGTATTCATCATGAAAACTCTAAAATATGGAATATTTATAGAGAAACGTCTAAGGTCCACATCAGATAGTGGTCTGTTGTTTTTTACCATTTAGTTTGTTCTTTTTAACACTTTTCTTTTTCTCCACACCCATACCAAATTTTGTTTTGGCTTTCATTTCGTTAGTAACCATATATGCAAATGATTTTTCAGCAAGACTATTATCTTTTGATAAAACTCGATCCCAAGCTGAATTTTCAAGTATTTTATCAGCTTTATGTCCTTATTTTTGGAATAAGCAATATCGTGATTTTTACACGCAGAGTCCAATAAATAATAAATTAATTCCTTTATCACCTCGATTTAAACGTTTTTGTAGTTTTGTTCCAGGTCCACAGTACTGATATCGAGGAAGATGAAGTTCAACAGGTAGAGACTTTATTATTTTGTCTACTATACCTCCTCCAACGACGGTGTTTTTATGACTAAACGTTTTTTGATATCATATAACCATATTATCTAATTTTTTCTATATAAGAGGTAATATTTATGAAATGCATTTAGTTACAAAAATGCAGCTAGTAAAACAACATAAAAATATTTTAGTTCGTAATATTGATAATTCAGCGAACATCAGTTCAAAAATAAAGCATAGCCCTCTCTTACCAAATTCTATTCGTGCTCTAATAGTGTGACCATCAAATTGTGGAAAGGCTAATGTTATGATTGGCTTGCTAGAAAGTCCTAATGGCCTCAAGTTTGAAAACATCTATTTATACTCAAAATCTTTATATCAACCTAAATATGAATACCTGAAGAAATTAATTTCGCCAATTAAAGGTATGGGGTATTATACATTCAGCGATAATGAATCAGTTATTCCAAATGACGAAGCTAAAACTAATTCAATTATGATATTTGATAATGTTGCATGTGCGAAGCAGAATAAGATACGTACATATTTTTGCATGGAACGACATAAGGATGTTGATTCATTCTACTTGTGTCAAACTTATACAAGAATTCCCAAGCATTTAATAAGAGAAAATGCAAATGTTATAATAATGTTTAAACAAGATGAGACAAATATGAAGCACGTTTATAAGGATCATGTTGCCAGCGATATGAGCTATGAAAAGTTCCAAGAAATTTGTCGAGAATGTTGGAAGGATAAATATGGATTTTTGATGATAAGCAAAGATAACGAATTAAACGATGGTCGCTACAGAAAGCAGTTTGACTATTTCATAACTATATGAACAACTACTCATAAAAGATTACCTTTAGTTATTAATCTAACTTTAAACTTCATACATCTATTTGTTATAACTTATCTGATACCTGATAACCTGATCTGATACCTGATAAGCTGATCTGAAAACCAGACCAGCTACCTGATAACCTGATCTGATACCTGATAAGCTGATCTCAAAACCTGACCAGCTACCTAATAAGCTGATCTGATAGCTGATAACCTGATCTGATACTTGATAAGCTGATTTGAAAACCAGACCAGCTACCTAATAAGCTGATCTGATAGCTGATAACCTGATCTCAAAACCAGACCAGGTACATGATCTGATAAGCTGATCTGATACCTGTTAAGCTACCTAATAAGCTGATATGATACCTGATAACCTAATCTGAAAACCGGACCAGGTACCTGATAATATGATCTGCTAGCTGATAAGCTGATCTGAAAACCAGACCAGCTACCTAATAAGCTGATCTGATAGCTGATAACCTGATCTGAAAAGCAGATCAGGTACCTGATAACCTGGTGTGATAGCTGATAACCTGATCTGAAAACCAGACCAGGTACATGATCTGATAAGCTGATCTGATACCTGTTAAGCTACCTAATAAGCTGATATGATACCTGATAACCTGATCTGAAAACCAGATCAGGTACCTGATAACCTGGTCTGATAGCTGATAACCTGATCTAAAACCAGACCAGGTACATGATCTGATAAGCTGATCTGATACCTGATAAGCTACCTAATAAGCTGATATGATACCTGATAACCTGATTTGAAAACCAGATCAGGTACCTGATGTCCTGATCTGATACCTGATAAGCAGATCTGATACCTGATAAGCTGATCTAATAGCTGATACCTGATATATAGCTGATAGCTGATCTACTATTTGCTGTTAGCAAACATGGAAGAAAAAAATCTAAGTTGGTGTCGACAAGAAATGCTTCGTAGTATAAAAAGTGGAGAAATAGATACACCCGAACAAATGAGAGATACATGTAAACTTACAACAGAACCTCTCAAAGAATTCATAAATAGTTCTAAAAATATTGAAAGAATTCCAATAAAAGAAGAAAGTAAAATGAAGACAGAAGTTGAAAATAATACAAGTTTAAAGCCTCAGAACCCATCAGACAGTACACCAAAGAAACTTGCAGAAGGAACAATACTTGATAATACCATCTTGTTTAATGATGCTAATAATGAGAATGATGATGACGATGGTGAAGATGATTTTTCTCACAGCCTTCCAATACCAATGACACTTATACTGACTTATCAGTCTTGGTAGCGAGAAATGTATTAGATACAAACTATGGTCCACATAAAGATTTCAATAATGAGTGGAAATTTGGCAATAGTATAACCTCAAATTGAATGAAGATAAAATACAAGTTGGTGGTCAAATATGGGCTCTAACACCCGAACTATTTTCTCTAATGTTTCATAAAACACCCAAAAACTATGATAAATTTGAACACGAAATCTATAAAAAGATTTTAACTACTACTAATGCATATACAAGAGACTATAAACCTGATGGTCAAATCAAGGGCACTAGAGGATACAAATATAAACATATTATCAAGAAATTTATTGACGAGAAAAATCAGAAGAATTTATCCGAATCAAAGTACGGAGAAGGTTTTCTGAGGAGGCGTGCTGTCGTTTCCGTCGGATTAGATCGCTCAGCTGTCGTCGTAATTGGTTGAATGTGACCCTTTCGATAATTGGAATACCATTCTGCTGAAATACCTCTGCTAGTTTTTCCTTTCGTAGCATGTAGATCCAATTAAGAGAACCCGTTTGTAGTGTAGTTTCGTTGCTTTGTATTTGACTCTACTCGGTGACGTTGGTGGCTGTATTGGAGGCTTTACCACAGGATGCGTTTCTCGAATCGAGTCCCTACTCGGGCGCCATTGAAACGTGGTTTTCTTTTCCAGCTGGGGTATGACTCAGTCTGTCCAGGTTCGAACTCAAAAGTTCACTAACTTTGAAATAAAAGATTTATTTTCTTGGGTGTTAAGAAAATATACAAAGCTTTTCTTTATTTAACGAAACTTATGCTACTAGAATATCTTAAAACTACAGGTATATTGTCAGTGAATTTCAGCCGGTGACAGCTATTATTAGTACCAACTATTATGTGAGTATTCGGTGGGCTCTGAGGCCACTTTAAGAAAATGAGAGGAATTCGGTGGCTCCCGTAATAAAACGTTCAGGTATATTCGGTGGGCTCTGAGGCCGGTTAATGCGGGCGAGAGGAATTCGTAGGTTCTCGTAATAAAACAAAAGAAATTCAAGATAAATTCAGGGGATCTTGAATGTACAACGAGTTTCCAAGATGAATTAGGTAGATCTTGAAAAGCGAAAACACATATTCAAGATAAATACAGGATATCTTGAATAAGTATATAAAAAGGTTAAGATGAATGCGGTAGATCTTGAGAATTAAGCAAAAGGAAATTCAAGATAAATCCGGTAGATCTGGAATATAAAATATGAGAAGTTCAAGATGAATACGATAGATCTTGAACTAGTTTTCAAGATCTTGAAAAATAAAGCGACAGAAGGAATTCAAGATAAATTCGGAGGATCTTGAATATAAAAAATTAAATAAATTCAAGATGAATTCTGTGGATCTTGAAATAAAATAAACTAAAAATAAATTCAAGATGAATGCGATAGATCTTGAACACTAACTACAATTTATCAGAAAGCTCAAGATTAATGCGATAGATATTGTATGCTTTCTCTCCAAAAAATTAGAACCCTTTATATTGACGTCCGTTCTGGTAAGATACAGGTAGTGCCCCTGCTTACCGTACTGAGACCTCCAGCTCGTCCTCATTGCTTGTGGCTCAAACTTGACATCTTATAGTAATCATGATTCTAACTTGTTGAGAATTATTTTCCTATTTGTATGGTTTGTTCGTTTTAATTTAAAATCTGTACAAAGTCTGCATGTGTTTGTTGTATTTTATTCTTTTTATATAGCATGCATGTGCTTGCGAAAGCATGTATGTGGTTGTTGTTATTTTACTTCTGTTAGTATGATGTCAACTAGAATGCATGAGCGTTGTTGTTGTATTTTGTTTATCTTCCCAACAGAAAACGCGAATAGTGAAAATGTAGTGATTTACTAGTGACATTGTCAGTAACACCCGGTATACCCCAGCCAATGTAATCGCCTATTGACATTTAACATTAGCATGTCCTTATATAAGTTTTTGCTTTATTTTCGCAAAAGATATTTTCTACAATTGTTAAATTAAAGTAAAATATACTAAAATAAAAATATAATTACCCCTATTCATAAAACTCTGCTTGTCAATCTGATGGGACTCAAAATATTAAATATCTGAAATGCACTTGTACATATAAAACCTATGCCAACACAATATTTTTCTATCTCACTAAGAATAGCAATGCCAATAGCCTAGAAAACATATATACACTCATATTTTTTTTTTTTAATACATATAACTTATTTATTGCATCTTCAAAAAAATGAACTAACAATAAGTAATCAAATCTTAAGTCTAGATATAATTAATGTGTCCGACCAATGCCGAAAACAATTTTAGTGATGGTAGTTATTAATACAATAATTATGTACTAGCAAAAAAAATTATTCTCAAAAAGTTTCATCTGAGGTATTGCGTATTAGAGCCTTGGTGTCCCTCTTTTTTAAGCGGATGTGTCCAGTAAAGTTCAAGATGTTACGAGCAAGGGGATTAGGATGGGACTCGAGTTTAGTTAAATATTTGCCTGCGTATTTTGAAATTTCTTCAGTCACTAGTGGCATATTTAAATCACGATGTAAATTTGAATTTTTAATGTACCATGGAGCCGATGTTATTAAACGTAAAATTTTGTTTTGTCTTCGTTGGATTTTCTCAACATTTGAAGCTGAAGCAGTGCCCCATAACTGAATTCCGTAGCACCATATTGGTTTCAAAAGCGACTTGTATATTAAAAGTTTGCAGTCTAGGCTGAGTGTTGAATTTCTGCCAATCAACCAATGTATTTGAGATAACTTAAGTTTCATTTGAGTTAGCTTAGAGTCAATATGATGTTTCCACGTAAGCCTTCGATCAAGGTGAATACCAAGGTATTTCACGTGAGAATGTTGAGGAATATTCTCATTGTTTATTCGAATGGGTGAACAAGTATCTCTTCTTAGGGAAAACGTTATATGGACACACTTTTGTTCATTTACTTTAATTCTACATAAGTTCAACCATATTTCCAACTGGGTAATATGTTCCTGGAGATTGCGGGATGCCTCAGAAGGGTTTTCGTGAATACTCATACAGGCTGTATCATCGGCAAACGTAGAGGTATGGATATTATTGCTCACAGGCATATCACAAGTATATATTAAATACAAGACTGGCCCCAGAATACTACCCTGTGGGACACCGGAAGATATAGATTCGGGCACACTCATGAAGTCTCCTTCCACAACAGTGAACTTCCTATCAACAATATAACTTTCCAAAAGTTTTTGAATGTTTACTGGCAGGTATGTCCTCAATTTTAAAACTAGGCCTTCGTGCCATACTTTGTCAAACGCTTGAGAAACATCAATGAAGAGGGCAGAACAATATTTCTTTTCTTCAAATGTCTTCCTTATAACTTGCACCAACCTATGCGTTTGCTCAATTGTGCTATGCTGACTTCTAAAACCAAATTGATGATCCGGGATACACCCATTATCAGCTAAAATTTTGGAAAATTTAGTCATGAGCAGCTTTTCGAAAAGCTTTGAGATTGTTGATAGTAAACTTATAGGCCTATATGACTCAGCCTTGGTAAGATCTTTACCCGGCTTTGGAATCATTTTGATCTTCGCCAGTTTCCAGTTATGTGGAAAATACTGCAATCGCAAAATGGCATTAAAAATAAATAGCAGGATTCTTATTGCGATTAGAGGCAAATTCATCAGCATCTTGTTACTAATTCCATCAATACCTGGAGCTTTCTTCGGGTTGAGTTCAGCAATTATTTTTTGTAATTCACACAGCTTAAACCTTATGGGACGAGGGGGTAGAGAAACTACATTCGGCAAATCAACAGCGCCCGTACATGAATAGGGAGTGAATACAGCTTTTAAATGCTCAGCAAATAAGTTACCTTTCTCGCTATCGCTTCTTGCCCATCCTCCGGTCGAAGTGCGCAGTGGTGATTTAAGCTCAACGGGTCTTTTAAGATTTCTAGCAGCGCGCCATAAAGAGTAATTAGATGCTGACGTGACATCGAGACCTTCTAGAAATTTTTCTAGTAATGCTGTTTTTTCCGACGATAGCAACTCTTTGAGTCGTTTAGTACATTCTTTAAGTCTGAGTTTATTTAGGGGTGATCTGTGTTGTTGCCATTCTCTTCTAGCTCTCCTTTTTTCACATACAAGACGTTCAATATCCGCAGAATAAATTCTATTAAAGCCAGTCTGCGGATGGGAAGTAGTGGCATGTTCAGTAGCCTCTTTAATATTTTCGTTAAGATTGGCAACGTTAAATTCAATATCATCGGATGTACTTAGCTTAATGTTTTCCGTACAATGACTACTGAGATATTTTTTGAACCCCAGCCAATTAACACGACTTATCATCTTCACATATGAGTTCGGCAAATCACTCCTTAGTGGGTTAAAAATTGTAACTATTGTGGGAGAGTGATCGGAGGAGAGATCTAGAGAGGCCTCCACGTGAGTTAGGTCCCTAGGGATATTTTTCATGACACCAAAATCTATTACATCCGGAATTTTTTGTACGTCAGTAGGCCAATAAGTGGGCTCCCCACACGAAATGACATCCAAGTCCATTTTTGAAATTGTATTAAACAACGCTCGACCTCTAGGTGTAACAAGACGCGAGCCCCAGTACGTATGTTTTGCATTGTAGTCGCCAGCTGCCAGGAAACAAGATCCAAGCGATTTGTAGAACTTCTCATACTGCTCTTCTGTAACTGCAAATCTGGGAGGTGAGTAAATTTATGATATCACGAAATTCGCACAAAAATTTTCTACGAAAATATTCGTTGCTTGCATATATTCTTCACAAACGTTGTCAAGGACATAGTGCTTGAGTCTTGACTTAATTAGAATTGCTGATCCACCGCATGCTCTCCCTCTCGGGTCCTTTGAATCATATAGAGTGTAACCATTTATTTTGAATAAGCTTCTTGATGTCAAATGAGTCTCAGAGACCAACATTATATCAATATTTTTTTCCATAAGGAAGTGCTCGAGCTCATTTTTGTGTTGGCGGATGCCGTTTGCGTTCCAGAAACATATTTTCAACGTGTTCATGGCTTGTTAATTAATGCTTGAAGCAGAGTATTCTGCATTCGTAGCATTTCTTGCATCATGTTAGTCATATTTGTAGTAAAGTTGTTTATAGTTTGCACTAGATTATCAATAGTGGCTTCAAGGCGGCTGAAATTAAAGCTTGTGTTAGCATTTGTCGAATTACTTGTTGTTGGTGGGGACACTTTCTGCGTGGGAATTGAATTTGTCTTAACAGCATCCGCATACGATACTCGTAAAATACTTGGTTGGCTCATTGGAGGAAAAGTGTCGGAGTAAGCATTTGCTGATTGAGCTGGAGTTAATTTAGGTTTTTGTCCCATAGTCTGTTTAACAAAAGAATATACAGGGCAACCTCTGTAGTTAGCGGTGTGATTACCTCCACAATTACTACATTTTTTTTCTGCTTGAACTTTTGGCTTGGTACAGCTAGCAGTGCCATGCAATTCACCGCAGATAACACAAACTGTAGGTAAATTGCAGTAGGATTTTGTATGACCATATTCTTGGCAATTATGGCACTGTACGGGACCTGAACGCTTGCGTGGCTCTTCAACTGTGATTTTTCGGTGTAAGAGAAACTTTACATTATATATAGGATGGGTTTCATTTTTTTTCAATTGTATGTCATTCGGCTCCAGTTCAACCCGAAATAGGGGTTGGGGGAACTTTTCTCTATTAATTATATTAGTAGCACTTTTTACTTTAAATCCTTGCTCGATAAGTGCGCATTTTACTTCTTCGGGGTCAACATATGAATCTATGCCCTTTAGTACTATCTGTAGGCCTTTAGCACTCTTGAGTTGGTAAGTGTAAAAATTTGTTTTATTTTTCTCAAAATCACTAACAACTGTTCGGAAATTTTTTTCATCATAAATTTGGATTTTTGTTTCGTCAATATTACCTCGTTTAATTGGAATGATGTGGAAGGTATTTTCACCAATGGCCGACAGTAGTTTTTTTAGAAGCGCGTTGGAATTTTTTTCTCTCAGATAGATAGGTGGTGGCTTAAAAGACTTTTGCGATGATGCAGCGGGCTTGTCGTTATTGTCTTGCAATATTGAAAAACGATTTTGACGATTAGTAGAGGACGCGCTGTTATCCCTAGACATCTTTGGAGCAGATGAAATTTTAGAAGAATTTGGGCTTCGCCCACGCTTTACCACAGTTATGTATCTGTCCATACCGATTTGGACCTTGGGTTTTGAACTGCTGCTATCTGTAGTGATAACTTGGTTAAGTGATGAACACGAGCCCGAAGGGGATGAAATCGCTGACTTATATGAAGAAGTACTAGGCAACTGTAATGTTAATGAATCACTAGTTGGCATTGGACAAAGCGAAATTGATCGCTGACGAAAAATTGGCTTTGCCGTTAAAAAATTACTTTCATAAGATTTTTTATTTTTATTGTTTTCATTAAGAGTTTCAGAACTCACAGTAAAATATGCATTTCTGCCGTTAGAACTCACTTCACATTTTTTTGTATTTGAGGTACTCATGTAGAGTATTCCTCAAGGGTACTTTGTTTGCGGTTATTTGTTTGTTTTTGTTGTTTTGACTATGTAAAAAAAAAAAAATTGCAATATTTGCTTTGCTTATTTATCAAAGTTAATTTTGTATTACGAATATTTTTTGAATGTTTTATTGTTTTTTGTTTTTGTTTTTTTTTTTTTTGTTTTGTTTGTATGTAAAAATAATCCGCTATGACGTGTGTTCACTATGAAGGTTCAACGAGAACTCACTCATATGTAATATTTATGAAGAAGTGTTGATGTAATTCACATAAGCAATGATATTCTTCAAAGCAAAAATAGATACGATCACATACATTAATCCAACAACATGAACATACATACTGTAATATATTTCGTGAATACTAATATTGCAATATTCCTAAACTACTAAATAATAAACCCTAAATTATCTTAATCCTAATTAACTACAACACTAGATTGAAATACTATTAACTACAACTATGTAAATATTGAATAAGGAAGAAATAGAATAAAGTTAGTTTCGTTACAACCATCAATGCGTGCAAACACAATTATTTACCCAAACTTAACATTGGCGACGAGTGAAAAAGTAAAAAAAAAAACAACTCACAGTTTATAACAACAAAAACAATTGTGCAGTAAAAAAAAAAAACATAAAACAAGAGACATACATACATAAGAACATACTTAAAAAAGTTGAAATGTCTAAAGCAAATGTGTAAAGTGCGAAACAGAAAACAATTGCTAAAACATATTTAAATTTCTTAAAAGAACAAAACAATTAAAATAAAAAAAAAAGCAATTTTGACAATTATAAACTGTGTCGAGTGTGTAGTGAATCAAAAAGACTATGGCTACAAGCAATTTAACTGGCATCGAATTGCTAATGCAACAGCAACAAGAATTCACCAAAAGTATGTTAGCGCAGCAACAATTATGGATGGAATCCATTCTGGAAAAGAAACCAGATGCTGCTCCCGTAGCGAAACTCAACACTGAACAACTGATGGTACCAGCGTTTCACAAGTTCAACAAGGAACAACAGCAGTGGGACTCGTATCTGCAGCAATTGCAGGAGCATTTTGTAGCATACTCTGTAACAGCAGAAGGTAAGCAAAAGTCTTTTTTCTTGTCTTGGTGCGGTGCGGAGGTGTTTGATTTACTTAAAAATCTATTCGGCGTATTAAGCCTTGAAAATCAAACATTCAAGCAGTTAACCGAAAAGTTAACGGAACACTTTTCAGTAGCACAACACATAGTAGCAGCCCGTTACAATTTTTTCAAAAGGCAAATGAAGGGCACACAAACATACAAAGAGTGGGTTGCAGATCTTCGTGGTTTGGCGAGAGACTGTAAGTTTGTTTGCAACTCCAACACATGTTCTTCAAACTATGTAGATGATATGATACGCGATCATCTTATAGTGAACACACCCCACGATTCAGTTCGAACTGCAGCTTTACAGAAGCAGAAAACAACACTCGCTGACGTATTACTTATTGCCGAATCTTATGAAGCAACAACAAGAACAATGGCAACATTAAAAGAAACAAGTGAAAAAACAGTAGACATAAATTTGATTAAAAAACAATCGTTCGCTGAAAAACATAATTTTAAAAAAGAATACAAAAATCAAAAATATAAATCGTGTTCGGGATGTTTTACTGCTCATAAAAGAGAAGAATGCAAATTTAAAAACTCACTTTGTAATAAATGTGGAAAAAAGGGACACATATCGCCCGTATGTATGTCAAAACAAAAAACCGAGTATAAGAAAGTGTATAAAAACAGAAAACAAAATAACATTGATATAATTGAAACAATTTATGACATTTCTGGCGAAATAAAAACAGAGAATTCAAAGAATGTAATCTACGTTGAAATAAATAATAGAACAATTAAATTTCAAATGGACTCAGGTGCGTCAATTTCAATTATTAATGTAGAAACATTTAACCTGTTAAAGAAACCGAAGTTATTTGCAACAAAAAGAATTTTATATGGTTTCGGTAGAAAAATAATACCAATATTGGGTGAATTACACATAAATATGAAATGTGGTAATTGTGAGAAAAAAGTTGTGTTAATTGTGGTAAACACCAACTCAGGTGATAATTTATTTGGCATTGATTTATTCAATTTATTTGGTTTTCAAATTAAACAAATTAACTCGGTTTTGGAAAAAGACAGTGAACAATTAAAAAAGCTTTGTGAGAAATATGGTGATGTTTTTGAACAATCTCTCGGTACGGTAAAAGACTTTAAAGCAAGTGTACATCTAAAACCTGACGCTCGACCAAAGTTTTTTAGAAGTCGACCAATTCCATTCGCGCTAATTCCTCAATTTAAAAAAGAACTAGAAAGACTTATAGAAAAGCAAATAATTATTCCAATAAAATTCAGTGACTGGGCTTCTCCCATAGTGTTAGTGAAAAAGCCAAATAATTCTATTCGAATATGCGGTGATTTTAAAGTAGGTGTCAATTCGCAAATTGATATCGAACAATATCCGATTCCTACTCGGGAAAGTTTATTTCACACCGTCCGTAACGGCAAATATTTTTCAAAAATTGATTTAAGCGATGCCTATCTGCAAATGGAGCTTGATGATACATCTAAACAAATAATGGTAATCAATACACCGCTTGGGCTTTTCCAATATCAACGTTTACCTTACGGTATTGCCAGCGCGCCAGCAATTTTTCAAAAGTATGTCGAACAACTTCTTAATGGTATTGAAGGATGTGCAAATTACCTTGATGACATCATAATATCAGCGCCAACTGTATCAGAACATTTACAGCGTCTTGAACAGGTACTTTTTATATTATTGTCCAATGGCATACGATGCAAAAAAAGAAAAGTGCATGTTTTTACAACGAAAAATTACGTATTTGGGCCGGCAAATTAGTTCTGAGGGTATATTACCTGATGAATCTGGGGTTATTGCCGTAAAAAATTTGAAGCCGCCAAAAAATATTAAAGAGCTGGAAGCTTTCATGGGCAAAGTTAACTATTATCACAACTTTGTGCCAAATTTTTCAACAATTGCGGCTCCAATAAACCTGTTACGCAGAAAAAATGCTCGTTTTTCTTGGGGGAAAAGCCAACAAACGTCGTTTGAACAGCTGAAAACGCATATTATTAACGCAACGCAATTGTCACATTACCAGGACAACTTACCACTAGTTTTGTCCACTGATGCATCACCCTATGGTATAGGTGCCGTAATTTCACATCTTTATGCCGATGGTTCGGAAAGGCCAATCGCTTTCGCGTCCAAAACACTAGATAAACATCAAGCAAACTACAGCCAAATTGAGAAAGAGGCTCTCTCAATCATATTTGGGGTAAAACGTTTTCATCAATTTTTGTATGGTCGAAAGTTTATCCTTGTTACTGACCACAAACCACTGGTAAGCATTTTAAGTCCTAATAAACAGTTGCCTACATTAACCACAAACCGTATTCAACGCTGGGCCATAGCACTCATGGCTTATCAATTCGACATCAAATATCGAAATACTGCCGAACATGGTAATGCGGATGCATTATCGCGGTTACCAATTGGGCCTGATGAACGTTTTGATAAAGAAGAAGACTCATGTTTTTCAATATCTTTTGACAAAATTCCACTAAAGTCAGAAATTTACAGAGAAGCAAAAGCTGACAAGCTATTACGCGCCGTGTATTATTACGTAAAAAATGGTTGGCCAAACAAACTTAGTCTAGAACAGTCAAAACTTAAACCATTTTTTGATCGCAGGAATAATTTAGCCATTTATAACAACTTACTTTGCCTGGAAACAAATTTTATTCGCGTCATAGTACCAAGTTCCTTGAAACAACAAATGTTGGAAATGTTACATGATGGGCATTGGGGAGTTGTGAAAATGAAGCAACTTGCAAGGCAACACATATGGTGGAACAACATTGATGATGACATCGCAAGGTCATCTTCTGATTGCGAAGTATGTAAAGTTCACAATCAAGCCCCTGCTAGGTCATACGAAAGCTGGCCAAAATCAACAACGCCTTGGGACAGAGTACATATAGATTTTGCTGGTCCCATTTTCAATTCTATGTGGCTCATATGCGTTGATGCATATTCTCAATTTCCATACGTTTCATCAATGAAAAATACAACGACTGAAGATACTATTTCTGCTCTTTCTGCAATATTTTCAATTGAAGGCATACCAAATACAATCGTTAGTGATAACGGTCCGCAACTAAGTTCGGATAAATTTGAAAATTTTTGTACAACATTTGGTATTCGTCATGTAACAACTACGCCGTTTCATCCAGCCTCTAATGGTTTGGCTGAACGTTTTGTTAGAACGTTTAAAACATCCGTTCGTAAAAATATCGAAGACAACATGCCAGTCAACGATGCTGTCCACAAGTTCCTGGCCACGTATCGTGTCATGCCATCAGCCGAAGGTAAATCTCCTGCAGAACTTTTACGTGGAAGACCTGTTCGCACAATTTGGTCACAAATTTCAGAAATTTCTAAAAATTTCAAGCAACGTTCTTCAAACCCTACAAAATATCAAGTCAACGATGCTGTGTATGTAAGAAACTATGGCAAAGGGGAAAAGTGGATCCCTGGCACCATCCAAGCGAAAATAGGAAATGTAATATTTCTTATAAATACAAAAAAGGGCAATTGCAGACGTCATATCAACCAAATGAAACCACGCAACATTCCAGTCATCGATTTAGACAATCTATGTTCAAACAACGAACAAACGCAAACACCAACATCATCAAATCGTTCGCAAACACCAACATCATCAAATCGTTCGCAAACACCAACATCATCAAATCGTTCGCGCTCAACAATAACTTCCTCAACACCTACAACAAGTAGAGAACCAACTCTTACTGAAATTACTCCTCAGCATCAACAAATGAATCGCCATCAACAAATGAATCGCCATCAACAGAATCAGCAACTTCGTAGAACGGCAAGAAACCGAAGAGAAGTATCACGTTACCAGCCAGATGATTTCCGCAAAAAACTAATCGAAAAAACACTTATTGCAAAGTATACTGACAAACATTACATTTTCATTTTTTCTTTTTAAATAATATTATTAATTTTCTTAAATCTTGAATTCCTATTTTGCAAGATTTAAAAAAAAAAAAAAAAAAAAAATCAATTTCAATAATTTAATAAATTGCTTAAAATTTGGGGTGGAGTAATGTAATATATTTCGTGAATACTAATATTGCAATATTCCTAAACTACTAAATAATAAACCCTAAATTATCTTAATCCTAATTAACTACAACACTAGATTGAAATACTATTAACTACAACTATGTAAATATTGAATAAGGAAGAAATAGAATAAAGTTAGTTTCGTTACAACCATCAATGCGTGCAAACACAATTATTTACCCAAACTTAACACATACATTACTAAATACATTCCCTATCCACCTCCATTCCAATCAGCTATCAGGGTTGTCATTAGCTGCAGCTATTAGATTATTTCAACAGAGATCCCAACATAAATGCATACATACAATAACCCTACATAAGCATAGCAACGACAACTCACAGCAGCAAGCCAAAGTGTCTTTGTGGCAACACTAAAATTCTAGTGACAATTTTGGTATAATAAGTTTTCTTCTATCCGTCAGTATAAAACAAAGAGAGAAAACAGATATGACGTATTTGTGGTGGAACTGTCAACAACTTGCCAATATACATACATTTGTATACATTATAGAAATGTACCAGTAACTAACTGTCTGGTTGGTATGTCTGCATGTTCCCATAAGAAGTACGTAGTCACTACCTAGTCAATTGTTTTGGTGTTACTACATAGTAGGTTTTCAGTGACAAGCATATGCTAAATGTCTATAGCGCAAAGTATTGTATTGGGAATAAGTAGATAGTAGTACTAGTGACAAAGTCAAAAACAAATCAGTACATTTTCATCATTGACATTTCCTACAGGGTAAAATGTGATTCTGATACTAAAATAAAAGTAGTGGACACCGACAAACATACAAATAAATACAAAAACACCCACATATGCACACACACACATATACATAAAAATATGCAAGCACTCACAGACACACCCATCTACTGTAAGCACAACATTTCTCAACAATAACAACAAAAGCTGTACACACAAGTACATATATACATACATACATACAAACATACATACATAGAAAGAATCAAACTGACACACACACATAGGCAAGATAATCTCAGCCTGAAAATCCCCCCATACGCAACAGGGTTGCAAACATTTTTATTTTTTCCCGGTTTTGAATTCCCAAACTTGGACTATCTCCACCATTAACACTCTTCTATACGTCAATAAGACGGTGGCATGTCACAACGTCCAAGGACATAATGTCCATGGACGTTACGACAAAGAAAATGTGCCGTAGTGTCCATGGACATTATGGCACTTTTGAAATTGTCTTAAAGTCCATGGACATTAATATAAACATTTCTTTCATTTGCTGCGGACTAACCACATGCAGGCTTAATATTTTTCTGTACCAGTTTCTTGTTTTTAACTAAAGCTCCAAATTTGTTTATTTTCTGACTTTGACGTCTCAAGTCTTGGCAATAGTGAAACCAATAGCCTTTGAAGAAGTTTTAGTTCTGTATTATATCACGATCATTTACACACTAAAATGTATGTATTCCATTGTATCATTAATACTTTAAATTTATAACCGTAGTCAAAAAAAAATTACAAGTCAGGCAATAATTGCTTTTATGTGGACACTATGACAAGACCAAAAGTGACAAAGTCCATTGACATTATGACATTGTGTTAATGGATGTAATAACACTTTTTGGAATGTCGTAATGTCCATGGACACTACGACACATTTTCTTTGTCATAACGTCCATGGACATTATGTCCCTGGACATTGTGACATGCCACCAATAAGACATGAAAAACTGTGATAACTTTGAACAAAGTATGAATTTGTGATTCATGCTTTGTTGGTACACTTGAAACAACGATTACAATTAAGCCATACTAGAAATTAGTCAGCATATTGAAATCAGATATATTTACTTATTTCTTATCGTTGACTTTTTGGTCATTGCTCTCGAAATTGGATATTCTTATAATTTTATTTCTACTTTACCAATATGTTAACTTGCCAAATTCAAGTGACCTAAATAGTTCATATTACTATTTCAGCAGTGTTTAGTTCTTTGTTTCTTGTTTTTGTTTTCGATGCACCTAAACCTTTAAATAGTTTAAGAACATTAATATTAAGAGCTTTTAAAAATTAGTCAATAAAGAACAGTTAAAAGAGTACGTTATTATATGGCGACCGTGACAAATAAACAAATATTTAAAATTTAAATTTAATTGAAACAAAATCTATTTAAACAAAATTATGGATGAAATGTGGAAACTATTGAAAAAATATTAAAAGCAGCAAAACTACAACAACAACAACAACAATCCCTACATTAAAAACAAAACGACAGAAAATAGCGATAATAAAAAGAAAAAAAAACTGTGAAAAGTTGTGAACATTTAACTTTTGAAAAATGGGCTGGTGGTCAAAAGTGCTCCAAACCATACCCGCCATATTTGCGGGATATGAAGTTGAAAAAAGTGCGAGTGAAAATGATAAACAAAAAGAGGAAAAAAAGAAGACCCTAACACCCACTTAATTATAGAAGTTGGACTAGGCCTAATATTAGTGATACTAATCGTTGCCTATTTCTTAAAAAAATTAATGATAATAAGTCAACGGCCCCAGCCCCGTATTTAACAACATTAAAATATAATATATAGACAAAAAAAACGTTCATCAATAATATGCTTGTGCCATGGACCACCAAAACTCATGATAAACATGATGCTGTTAATTACCTACAAAATTACTGGTTGTAAATAGAAGTAATAACAACTTACTCCAGCAAAAGATCTGAATGAACATTAAAAACAACAACCACCAGCAGTGCAACCAGCATTCAACAAGATTTAATTCAACACTATACTTCAAGCAACAAATATAAGCAACGCAAGGCAACTAAACATCCCTTAGCTAGAGGCATATTCACATTGGCAGGCAGACATTTAGTAGTATGTATGTATAAAATAAGTGAATTTATTTTTAAAGTTGAGTTTTGAAAAAAAAATTTTGTAATTTAAACAATTACTAACTTATGTTAACAATTTAGAAAATTATGCAATGGGAAAAAATAATACATAGTAACAACCCATTGGAAATAAAATTTAAACAATCATACAAATGCATAAACCTAAATAGAGAAATAAAAACTGAAACCATTACTAAGCACATTCAGATTCTAATTGATACATTCAATTCAATAAGAGCGATATTAAATAGACAATACGACAGATATACAACAGACCATAAAGATAAAGCTGACGAAATATTTTTGAAATTAAGAGACAAACTAATTAAAATATTTCACAAACATAGTATTAATATTAAGGTTCCATTAACACTAAGCTACCAGGTAGATATAAACATCACTGAAACGGACGACAGTGATCAAGAAGACTCAGAAACAGAGAAGGAAACTGACGAAGATAAAACAGTCAAAATGCCTCGAACTGAAGATGATATAATAGACAAAACAACGAAAATTGTGCCTGTATTTGACGGAAATGTTAGCGAACTACAAGGTTTCATTGATGCTCTAACCTTAATTGAAAGAATAAAAGATACACATGAAGCAGTTGCGATAGAAATTATAAAAACTAAGTTGAAGGGGCAGGCACGACATTTTATTACAAATGAAAATACGAATGCAGATATTAGAGCTAAACTCCTATCGTCCATAAAAGGTGAATCATTTGAAATGCTCTGTTCAAAACTAATGAACATTAAGCAATTATCGAAATCAGCCACAGCATACGCTGATGAAATTCAGGATATTACTAAAAAAAACTAACTGGTGCCTACATTCGAGAAGGCTACCCGCAAGATATAACAGAAAAGTTAATAAAGCAAAATGCAACTAAAGCAATTTCTCGAAACGCTTCAAGTGATGAGGTAAAACTCATTATTAAACGGGAAATTTCAATTCTCTAAATGAAGTTGTATCTAAATTTGTGGAAGCCAGCACCGAAGCTGCCACAACAAACGGTTCGATATTTTATTCAAAACAGCAGCGAACTTTCAATGAAAATCGCAGATTTAATACTTATCGGGGACGTACCCATTCTTGGCGCCATAGCCATGGTTATAGTAGCAATCGCCATAACAACAGTTGGCACCAAAGAAACCCAAATGGAACTCCCCGACAACCAACTAGCCGTCCACAATTTAGAGGGCTTGTAAGATTATCAAGGGAAGTCCCGGAAAACGGGAATTCCCCCCAGGACGTGGGGGGCAACTTTATCAATTGAACAAAACTAAGGAACAATCAGTAACAGAAAAATCAATATTTCATTTAAACCTCAATTTAAGCAGTTACATTACAGTACATTTATCCACAAATAATAAATTAAATACATTTTTAGTAGACACTGGAGCTGATGTATCACTTATCAAGATTGCTGCATTGAACAACTCAAAGCATAACACAAACCACATTATCAATTTAACTGGAATTGGAGACGGACAAATCAAGACATTAGGTACAATTAAAATTGACTTAAAATATAAAAAATTTGCTCTTCCTCACCACTTTCATGCAATTTCTGATACTTTTCCGATTCCATTTCAAGGCATTATAGGCCTAGATTTCCTAAAAATTTATAATGCCACTATTCAGTATGGACAAAATCAGAATTCAAATCGATTAGAATTGAATCCCTGTAATTTAAAGTACTCTATAAATATCCCATTACTTGAGTTTTAATGAGCATACCATCACATTACCTGCACGGGCAGAAGTCGCACGAAAAATTAGATTACAGCATGGTATTCATGACATATTAATTCCTCACCAACAATTAAAGAAAGACGTGTTTGTAGCAAACACAGTTACAAATCTAGCAAACCCCATAATCAAACTTATCAACACTTCAAATTTTATAAAGATTATAAAGTTACCAACTATAGAATTTGAGCATCTTTCAAATTATAATTTAATTAATAAACTCAAATGTAATTCTATAAACCGCTCAGAAATCATTCTGGAAAAATTGCAAACACATGTTCCAGAAATAGCGAAGAGTTGCTAACATTATGCCAGGAATTTTCAGATGAATTTGGATTGGAAAGCGAACCGATCACTTCAAAAAATTTTTACAAACAAAAATTAAGGCTAAATAATGATTTGCCAGTGTATATAAAATATTATAGAGTTCCAGAAACGCAGAAAGGAGAAATTGAGAAGCATGTTAACAAACTGATTGAAGATGATTTAGTGGAACCTTCCTTTTCACCTTATAACAGTCCAGTTTTATTGGTGCCGAAAAAATCATTAGAGGGTAGTCAGGCCAAAAGATGGCGTCTCGTAGTTGATTACCGTCAGGTTAACAAAAATTTGTTATCTGATAAGTTTCCACTTCCACGCATTGACGATGTGTTGGATCAACTAGGAAGAGCGAAATATTTTTCAACTCTGGACCTTATGTCGGGCTTTCATCAAATTGAACTAGAGGAAAATTCAAGAGACATAACTTCTTTCTCAACAACTAAGGGGTCGTTCAGGTTTAAAATACTCCCTTTTGGATTAAAAATTTCCCCAAATTCTTTCCAGCGCATGATGACGTTGGCTTTTTCCGGTTTAAGACCATCCACAGCATTTTTATACATGGATGATCTTATTGTCATTGGCTGTTCAAAAAATCATATGATAAAAAATTTGAGAGAGGTTTTTCAGACTTGTAGGAAATACAACCTCAAGTTAAATCCAGACAAATGTAGGTTCTTTCGCCATGAGGTTACATTTTGGGTCACAAATGTACGAATGAAGGTATTTTGCCAGACAGTTCTAAGTATGACACTATTAAAGACTATCCCCATACCCAAAAATGGTGATGAAACAAAACGCTTTGTAGCTTTCTGTAACTACTACAGAAAATGTATTCCAAATTTTGCAAGTTATAGCAAGCCTCTGACAAATTTATCAAAGAAAGAGGTAACGTTCAATTGGACTAATGAATGTCAGCGTTCATTTGATTATTTAAAAAAGGCACTTATAAAGCCAAGTATATTGAAATATCCATACTTTACTAAAACGTTCTATATAACAAGGGATGCCAGCAAGCTAGCAGCTAAGTCAAAAACACGAGGATATGTTACTACCAGTAGCATATGCTTCCAGATCATTTACTAAAGGTGAGTCGAATAAGGCAACCATAGAACAGGAGCTTTTAGCTATTCATTGGGCCATAAATTATTTTAGGCTATATGTCTATGGGAAAAAGTTTATAATAAAAACAGATTATAGGCCACTCACTTATCTATTTTCTATGAAGAATCCTTCATCAAAACTTACTAGGGTCCGTTTGGATCTCGAAGAGTATGACTTTGAAATAGAATATGTGAAAGGAAAAGAAAATGTGACAGCGGATGCCCTATCAAGAATCACCTTTGAGGATATACAGGCATGCAAAGTATTCAAGGTACAAACTACACTATTTTTTTGAGCTTTAGGTCTGTTTTATATTTGTATTTTATTATATCAATATTTCGTTAACCCTCGGTTAACTTCTTCAGGATATTTTTGTTTGGTCGTTATGAAATCTGAATTTTTTGTTTTTTCTTTTCTTCTTTCAATTACAAATTATATATATATATATATATATATATATATATATATATATATATATATATATATATATATATATATATATATTTATATACGATAGATATGCATATAAATAAAAATGTATTAGTTTAATAAACGATAATACAATTTCAAATAAATTGTAACATCGTTGCTTTGAAGGGGAAGGTGTCATGTGATAACTTTGAACAAAGTATGAATTTGTGATTCATGCTTTGTTGGTACACTTTAAACAACGATTACAAGAATGCCTCTTGCACAGAAAAGTACGCGAACGGAAAAAATTCACAAATTTGCAGATTAATCAAAACAGCTGATCATAGTGTTGTATAATATGTGTTGTTTTGACTATCCATCAAACACATGTTTTTGGTAATTTATAATTATAAATTTGAAGCGATATATATTTCTAAAACAGAAGTTCTGTGAAAGCTTTAGCATTTATTTTGATTTAGTTTTTGTTATGAGTAAATGGCATACGAAAATTCATCAATATTTTGTAGTGAACTATGATTACATTCCTTTATAAACACAACAGTACATGTATTCATTGTTTTACAGGCATGCATATTAATAACTAAAAGAATATCAAATATCATTTGCATGTGCAGCGGACAGAATACACTGGACAATTTCTTTTGTGCCGCCAGCCGCCATATTAATATTTAAAATACTTAAAGCAATTCATAATTGTTTTTGTAAACATACCGTACATTGTCGTGTATGGGCGCACTTAACCTTTCACGATGGGAAAATAATTTATTGTTTTAAATTGTGGCACTTGAAATAGCCACACACAATCTGCTGCACCAAAACAATCGCCGCTGTGGGAACGAAATAATATTTATTACACTTTAATTTCCCACCATATGTTTATACTAATTTTAGGCACTGATTTAGTTTTAAGACATTTATCATATTTCAATTAGTTTTATAATTTTCCCTTTCATTCTAAATCTAGAATCTTCTCATAAGTAGTATATAAGCCTTAATATTTTTGTAATAAGCAAGCATTTTAAAATATGAATTAGAAGCGTAGCTATAGTCGCTAAAATAAAATTCATTGAAAAAAAAACAAATTATTTTATTTAAAATTATATAAATGCTTCATGGCGATCCTGCAACTTTAAAACAGTAAAGCAAAAGGACTATATAGCAGTTATTGCTTATCCTTCTTGCTGTAAGTTTAAAAAAAGGGACAATAGAATACGGCATACATAGCTTATGCTCAGTCGTATTCTGTCGAAAATACTAGGTGGAGACCGTCGATGGAACAATCCTTGGAAGAAATCCTCAAGGATATAGAGCAGGCGGAAATCCGGTGGAAACAGCAAGTAGAACAGGGCGCTCATCCAAACGAGAAGCCAACAATTTTGCTTAAAGGACCAAAACCGTTAACCCTTAGAAAAGGCCGGAGAAACTTATATTATATTATTTATATGAATTTTTAAAAATCATTAAAATATATATAAAATTTTTATACATTAATAATATAGCTATTTTGTAATTAATTTTGTAAGGACCTAATCTTTTTTTTTTTAAATGAATCGAAGAAAGTTTAGGCCTAAAAACGTAAATTTTACCAATTCAAATAATGAATTATTAATTCCAAATCAAGAAATTGAACCGTGTTTTTATACCAAATACACTGGTTAAATCTGACATAGCATTTATTCGTATTCTAAACACTAATAACACCATTACTAAAATCAAACTAAGTAACATAAAAACCGAAAATATCTCTGATTATGATATTATCAAAGAAAATTTAGGCAAAAATTCACAAAGAAAATCAGAAATATTAAAAATTTTACAGAAAAATTTTCCACAACAATTTAAAACTACATTAACGGAACTATGTTCAACATATAGTGATATTTTCGGTTTAGAATCAGAAACAATAACAACTAATAATTTTTATGAACAGAAGTTAAGAATAAAAGATAAAGATCCAGTATATATTAAAAATTATCGTATACCACATACACATAAAGAAGAAATTGACAAACAAGTGAAAAAATTAATAGACTATAAGATTATTGAACCTTCCTATTCTGAATACAACAGTCCAGTCTTATTAGTACCAAGGAAATCACTTCCTAACTCTGACCAGAAAAGATGGAGACTTGTCATAGATTGCAGACAAATAAATAAAAAATTATTTGCAGATAAATTCCCATTACCTAGAATCGATGATATATTAGACCAACTAGGTAGAGCAAAATATTTTTGCTGTTTAGACTTAATGTCAGGCTTTCACTAGATCAGTTTGGAGAAAAACTCCAGAGATTTAACAGCTTTTTCGACCAACAATGGTGCATGCAGATTTACTAGATTACCTTATGGTTTAAAAATAGCACCCAATTCCTTTTACAAGGGAATTTTGTATTACAACAGATGCAAGCAAACATGCATGTGGAGCGGTTTTAACACAAAAATACGAAGATAAACATTTACCTATTGCTTATGCATCCAAAACATTCACAAAAGGAGAGACCAACAAATCAACCATTGAGCAATAATTAACTGCAATTCATTGGGCAATTACCCATTTCAGACCATATATATATGGAAAACATTTTCTTGTCCGTACTGATCATAGACCACTCTCTTATTTGTTTTCAATGAAAAACCCAAGCTCCAAGTTAACAAGAATTAGACTTGATTTAGAAGAATATGACTTTACAGTAGAATATCTTAGGGGAAAAGATAACTATGTTGCTGACGCTCTATCGCGAATTACAATTAATGAACTAAAAGACATGAATAATAAAATTTGTTCTATATTAAGAGTCACGACTAGATCGATGACCAATACAGAAACAGAAAAGAATAGTAATAAACTAAATAAACAGCATAAATCTGATAAACATAAAAGTAATGATAAGCCCAGTATATATGTACCTTTAACAAACACTGACGTCAGAAAATACTATAAACTAAAGATTTCCCCTGGAAGATGTTATATCAAACGTGGAAAATCTATAGTAACATATATATAAATTAATGATTTGTTTACTAACGGGAATTTTGACTTAGGACAATTTTTCTCTAGGCTCGAAAAAGTGGCTGGTAAACACAATATATATAATTTACAAGTGGCACCTAGTGAGAAAATTTTCGAATTTATCTCTATTAATGAATTTAAACTTATGGGCAATAATATATTAAATAAAAATAAAGTAGCGCTACTAAATGAGGTGACCCAAATCAATAATAAGAATGCCAAGGCAATTCTTGAAATTATGCTGAAATATCACGACGATCCCATAGAAGGAGGACATTGTGGACTATATAGAACATTAGAAAAAATAAAAATACATTACTATTGGAAAAATATGTCCAAAGACATACCTAAATACGTGAAAACATGTCATAAATGTCAAACTGCTAAAACTTTAAAACATAACAAAAGTCCAATGACTGTGACACCAACGCCAACAAAACCATTTGATACGGTGTACGTAGACACAATAGGGCCGTTTCCGAAATCATTATTTGGAAATGAATACGCAATCACAATAATATGTGATTTAACTAAATATTTAGTAACTATAACAATACAAGACAAAAGCGCTAAAACAATCGCTAAAGCGATATTTGATAATTTTATACTTACCTATGGTCCAATGAAGACGTCATTTCGGACATGGGTACAGAATATAGAAATGAATTATTGATAGAACTATGTAATATATTAAAAATAGAAAAACTAACTTCAACTGCATACCATCATCAGACATTAGGTACAATTGAAAGAAGTCATAGAACTTTTAATGAATACGTACGACCTTATATAACAGTTGATAAAAGTGATTGGGATGAATGGCTAAAATATTTCACTTACTGTTTTAATACAACACCTTCAACGGTACATAATTACTGTCCCTATGAACTAGTTTTTGCAAAACAGCCAAATTCTTTTCAACAGTTTAATGAAGTAGATAGAATTACTCCACTCTATAATATAGACAACTATGCTAAGGAATCCAAATTTAGGTTAGAAGTAGCATATAAGAGAGCTCAACAACTACTAAATAAACATAAACTTATGCAAAAATTTAATTACGATAAAGAAATAATAGAATACAATTTTAAAATAGATCTAGTTTTACTTAAAAATGAAGCAGGCCATAAGTTAGAAACCCAATATAGAGGACCTTACAAAATTAAGAAAATAGACTTAAAAAATAATGTAACTATAGTTGATAAGGAAACAAATAAAACACAAATGGTTCATAAAAATAGGCTTAAATTATATAAAACTAAATAAAATTAATGTAAACGCATGTCCGGACTACATACGTATATATATAATAAATATTTCTTCAAAATTTAAATGACCCAAAACACACACAAAAAAAAACAATTTGTAAAAGAATGTCCATAAAGCAAAAATTATTGGCCCTATTACGGTTTTCAACTTTGAAAATAGTTTGGTTAGGATTGATAAATTTGCATTGCCATTCTCCACTAAATTAACAGTTGACTTTTCAGTTGTGTTTTGGTATTGTTATTTACAACTCTGCGTAAGTTTGGTTGAGAGAAACGTTGAGTATACACAACTGCTTTTTAGTAGTTGGGTAGGTGGATGGGTTGTTCTAGTTACAGGTTAGTGTGATATAAAAAGCAGAAAAAATGGAAAAATCGTAATTAGAAATATTTATTATACTTAATGACAAAATTTTCTTAACAGTTTCAGTATCGGCACATACAAAGATTTCTTTAAATATGGTTTTAGATAATCCAATAAATAACAAAACATTTCTTTGTTCTGCCGGACATAACTAAATAACCTTCCAAAAGAATTTTTTTAAAGAATTCGTTCCCTATTTGGATTATTTCTTACCTCGCATTGGGTGTAGTTCAAGGGAGTTGGAATCATCACGAATTTTTGTTTGGATACGTAGCACATCTACATTTGCGACTTCGTTTTCGTCGTCATAAAATAAATCTACACTTATTTGTATCCATTTGGTATGATTTGTTTGAACTAAAATACTAAAAACAAAATTTTTTCTAAAACTTTCTGTTTTAAATTTTCTCACTTATTAAGCTTGCTATTTTAAGTTGGCAACGCAATGACAATTTCAACTAAAAAACAGTTGTGGTTCATAATACTAAAACACAGTTTGGTCGTGTACTCTTAGACGACCAAACTGAATTTGGTTGAGAACCGTGATAGGGCATATATGAACATTCTTGTAAAAGGTGGAGGTGTAGTGAACTATGATTACATTCCTTTATAAACACAACAGTACATGTATTCATTGTTTTGCAGGCATGCATATTAATAACTAAAAGAATATCAAATATCATTTGTAAGTGCAGCGAACAGAATACACTTGACAATTTCTTTTGTGCCGCCAGCCGCCATATTAATATTTAAAATACTTAAAGCAATGCATGTATGTATGTATAATTGTTTTTGTAAACATACCGTACATTGTCGTGTATGTGGCGCACTTAACCTTCCACGATGGGAAAATAATTTATTGTTTTAAATAGATCATACAACATTTTATTTTCCCATGAACATTTTAAATTGTGGCACTTGAAATAGCCACACACAATCTGCTGCACCAAAATAATCGCCGCTTTGGGAACGAAATAATATTTAAAGGGTGGATTGTATTACACTTTCCCACCATATGTTTATACTAATTTTAGGCACTGATTTAGTTTTAAGACTTAATATTTTTGTAATAAGCAAGCATTTTATAATATGAATTAGAAGCGTAGCTATAGTCGCTAAAATAAAATTCATTGAAAAGAAAACAAATTATTTTATTTAAAATTATATAAATGCTTCACTTTGATTTCTGATAGTCGTTACCCTGAATAGTATGCAGAAATAAGTATTCACATATACATAAACCTTACATCTCTAAAAAATTTAAGTAAATAACACACACAATAAAACTTAATTTAAAACTAATAAATTTAACTAAAGGGTCCGCCAGATAACTTTTTTTTCAAAAACAGGGCGCAAAACATCGAGTGTAGCTCCGGCTGTGTGGCGCGCGTGACTCGTTTTGGGTGCGTCGGCTTTTCAATGTATGCGTGCGGGTTTTCTGTGCCCCAAATGCGACAATTTTGCTTGTTTACATACCCGCCAAGATTAAAATGATCTTCACCTGAAAAGATGGTTTTTTGGCAAAATCGGCATCTTCTGTAAGTCGATCGTAGGCAATATTTCCCAGCGTTGTTCAAGCGTATACACAACCATATTCATTCAGCGGAATGATAAAACTAATTATCTTTCAAATCAGACATGAGCTACGTGTTACCATTCATGAAATAAGCACTAGTTGAAGAAAAAAACGTTAGATGGCGGACCCTTTATTATTATTCTTTAATTTGTTTCACCTTGAACATAATACTTTTCAGTTGTTACACGTAATTCACACGGTGATTTTTCAATGTTTTTTTGAAACACGATTTTTTGAGTTTGTAGGCGAAGGGTGTAGAAAAGCAAAAGGGGAAGAAAAAAATCACATTTTCCTTTCTCCGAGTTTTTTTTTTAATTTTTCTTTACACTTTTTTCAATTGTTGGTATTTTGCTTTATTTTATTTTTTTCATTCAATGTAATAACAGCTTTTTATAATACAAAACAGTGGTACCTGTAGGTATTTTTGTCACTAATATAGGATTGTAGCGAATATCAGACAAATATTTTATTTTGGCCAAAATTTAGGTATTTTTTATTCTCAGATTGCATTTTTTTAGCATAAATGTAAAAATAATTATACTCAAAATATATTTTTGCTCATAAACCGCCTCAAAATTTGGTTTTGTTCGCAATTACGTAGATATTTATCTAATTATTTTGGTGTCGCAGCAGATCTTCCCGCTGTTTTTCTAATGACAAGCACCTCAGGAAATATAAATGAGCTTCTATTAAACAATGATTTAATAATTAAAGATATCACTCCATGAGTGGAGAAAACTGTAGGAAAATATACATTAATTTCGAATGCAGAAGTAGTCACTCTAAATAACTTAATACAAAAGTTTTAATTAACCAGTAGTATATATAATATAGTTTCAATAAAATATTAAGAGAAGAAAAAATTTTGGTTTAAAAAGGTTTATAAAACAAATTTTTTATGGACAATTGTTTGCTAAACGATTTGTAATCCAAATTTATTTTTTTTCTGAATGAGGCCTTATTAAACGTTTTTAATTTATATTTTTTTAAATTAAATTACTAGAATTTTTAGATTTTCGTATGGGAAAAATTTTTTAACATGTAGGGAAAACGGATTTCTTTTAAATCTACTGGCAACGCTGATACAATTTTTGAAGGCAAAGAAATCAAAGTTAGAAACATGGAAAAAATCATCGTACGAATGTAAATGTTTTTGGAAGCAACTTTTAAAAAGAATTTAAAATAAAACAAGTTTTTTAAATCCTCGTATGAATTGGGTCTTAAACTTTTACTTCAATTTTTTTATTTTAAATGTTTTTATTCAAAAATTTATCTTTGTATTTGCTTACTTTTGTTTATTTAATTGAATCATATGTTTTTCTCATGTACTGGGTTTTACTAAGGTGGATTTTATTTTTAGAAAAAAAAATCTGGAAATTATTTCCTACTTACTTTGGAACGTGTTATAAACAAAAAGCAGGCTGCAATAAATAGACCCTGCAATGTTGCCTGAGTGTCGCTGAATTTAACACCATCTATATAGAGTACAGATTGACAATACGCAGATATGAGAGCGTTTAAAGCCAAAATTTTAAACATTTGCAATGTAGTAACCAAAGTGCAACGACCCTGCTTTATGATATGGTTAACTGTGAAGGATACACATAACTTATTTTTTTAAAAAATAAGCGCAAATAAAGAAATTATAGCCTGAACTTACCACACATAATCGATGAGGATTTGCTTGTAAATGGTGCTGCAATACTAGCGTCACCTAATTTCACAACAGACACCTGTTCTTCATCAATTTCCCGTAGCACTGTTTGCAAACGTGCGTGAGATTGTGCAAGTTTTTCACGTCTCTGTTGACTTGCTCGTTCCCGAGGTGATAGTATTTGATTCTGAGATCGGTTAGACAGAGCAGATTGTGTGTTGCGGCCAATTGACCGTTCGTTTACAGTAGCTGCACTAACAGCAACTGAGCTAGCAGACTTTTCAACGGTTCCAGTAGTCACAGGAGCAGTGGTGGTATTTCGTTTCAATGGTACATTAGAGAGCAATGAAACTCCTACATTTGCGTGTTTTAATGCACCTACATCATTGGTACCATCTCCACACATAAGGGTACAATATCCAAGTTGCATAAGCGTTGTTATAATATATTCCTTCTGTTTGGGTGAAAAACGAGCACACACTGTAATGCGCGGCAGGATTTGTAACATGTATTTATATTCATACTCTTTGAGATGCTGTAGGCCATCACCGGTTATGCAAAGATCGAAATCATTCAGCAATGTATTTAATTCAGCGGACAAAGTAAAAACTGTTCCACCATCAATAGAAACCCATTGCCATTCACCAATAACCATTGGAGATGGGGTAAGCACAAGCAACTTTTTTCTTGTAAAACGCAATTCTTTGGCAACATGACATGCTGTCAATGGATTATCACCAGTTACCATTACAACTTTGTGAGATGCTTGTATAAGTTCCTTGATAACAATTTTTGAGTCAGGCTTCATGGGACATGAAATAATAACAAAACCTGCGAAAGTAAGATCTCTTTCAACGTCTTCTCGTTTTAGTTCACGCACTTGTTGATTGCTCAAAATACCAAATTCTTTTATACCCAGAGCTAATACTCGTGCTCCTCGGCGAGAATACTCCAAGAATATCTTTTTGAATAAATAAATGAGATTAACTTAGTAAATTAAATAAGAATTAAAAAAGTAATAAGGACCTTTTCGTAATTTTTGGGAACTTGCTTTAACATCTCCATTAAAACTTCTGGTGCTCCCTTAACTGTTCCAATATAATTAACTTCATTGCTGAATGGTGACAAGTAGCCAGCTAAAACAGACATACGTTTAAGAGAAGATGAAAAATAGAAACGTTGATAAATACGAAGTGGTTTTAATTTTCCTCGCTGCGGTATAACATTATCCTGTTTTGTAAGGTTCCAATCAACAGCAGTTAGTGTGGCTTTTTCGAGAGGGTCTCCTACAATGCCGTCTTCAAGTATTACAAGCGAATGACAAGTGGCCAAAACTTGGATGGTAGCATCTTCTGCTTTCGATATAGGTACGATGCCTCCATCATCTGGTAATCCAGCCACACCTTCCACCATCAAATTATCAGATGTCAAGGTGCCAGTTTTATCGAAACAACAAATTTGAACTTTTCCAGCAAAAGGAATACGGAAAGGTTCTGTGCAAAATACGAACAATTTTGAAAGTTGCATCAGGGAAGTGTTCACGGCCAATGTCAACTCGATTGGTAGATCGGGTGGTATTATAGATGTGAGAATCAATGTACATTCTAAAAATAACTTGTAGCGGTTACGTTCTGGATTTTCACTTCCTTTAATCCAAACATAGGAAGCTGCTCCAACAGCAAATACCATAAGGAATATAATAAAAGCAAATGTTTCCAAATTATTTTCTGTTACACGTTTGACCCCAAACAAAATTGTTCGCAGCAATTTTCCTTGAGCTGTATTAAAACCATTTCGAATCACGTAACCAATACAGCCTCCATCTGGAGCGCGAATAGAATCCTTCGTGGGTGCCGTATGTTGTACAACTTTGGTGCCACCAAACAATACAAAAAGTTTGCCTTCACCTTCGACATCAAGTTCGGTAGTAAGATTATCAAGGAACTCTAAGGATTCTTTCATTTGTGGTACTGATTCACCTAAAATTAAGAAAAATCAATAAGATGTAATTATGTAGTTAAGACAAACTTGAAATTGTAAACGAATATTTAAATAACAAAAAATAACAATTTTAAAAACACCCGATATATCTAGAAAAGATGTGATATCTTCTAAACGGCTGGATCGATTTTCTTAAAACAGACACACAGATCCACAGACACACGCTACAAACTTATAACACCTCTTTTTTGGTCGGGGGTTGATAAAATAAAACAATATACATACATATATATCGATGGTCACAAGTAGAAAGGCCCTAACTCGTATTTTCACGAAATTTAGCTTTTCAGTGATTCCGACACATTTCACATAAATACACCTCGTCACAAAATTGTTTGGCAATAGTGTAAACAATAACGCTGTTTAAGTACAAATTCTTTATGTTTCGGTTAATACTTTTCTCTCAGTGCTTAATGCAAATTTAAAGTTTTGTTTATATATTTATTCCTCATCGGATATACGCTGAACCATTGGTCCTTCGAACCGGAGCAAACAACGAGAATTTCATCGTTCTACCTTTACAAGGAAATCTACGCAACATAATTGAAAACTCATCATAAATAAAATAGGTTAGTAAATTGATTTGAAAAAGTGATTTGTTTGAAAAGATATTAAAAGAAACAAGTATAAACAAACATATGTATGTAAATTATTTAATATACATACATACATACGTATGATTGCGTATCTGTTTCATAAAAGAAAAAACAAGTGGTTATTGGTCGGGATATATTGCGAATAAATTATTTATTTCAATACTTTACCCTGCATCCATGTACAAATAATCTTATTGGTCGATATCCTTTTCGCGGACGAACAGCAATAATTCATTTAAATAAAAATATAATAAACAGAACAAAAAATTAAAACACATTCGATTATAAACATATATGTATTTGTATCTTATATTGAAGGGTGTTTTTTATAGAGTGACACAAGTTAAAATCATAATAAAACAAGTAAATAGATTTTTAATATCAATGAAACGGGCTTTATTGGAAAGAAAATTTTATGAAACTGATGTTTAAATATCGTCGGCTTAGAGTGTAAAATTGCTAAATCAACTTTTTATAGCATATGACATTTTAACGTCATTCGAAAGAAAAAGAGACGCCTCATCGATTTGCTTAAATATTTATTTTAATTTGTGTTAAGTTAATTTCTTAAGCTTTGTATAGAAACCGTTAACAGTATTTTGTCCCTCCTGTAAAATTTGAGTTAGCAGGTTTACACTCTAAGCCGACGATATGATTTCTGCGATATGGCCGCCACGTCTGGCGCATAGAAGTCGCAATCTGGGACACCAATTTTCAACATTCGATATCTTTGAATGTTGATTTCCAGGTGTTCAATTGTTTCTGATTTATCGACGTAGACAAGTGACTTAGCATAACCCCAAAGAAAATAATCCAAAGGGGTTAAATCACACGATCTTGTTGTCCAATTAATTGGGCCATTACGTAAAATTATTTTTTCATCCAAAGTTTCTTTGTAGCGCCCGTTGTGTGGCATGAGGATCCGCCTTGTTGGAACCACATATCAGCAAGATTAATGCCACGTAATTTAGGTACGAAAAATTTCGAATCCTGTTCCCATACCATTCACCATTGACAGTAACATTCTGACCATCATCGGTTTTGAAGACATATGAGCCAATGACTCCGCCAGCCCATAAAGCACAATAATTTTCTTGGATGTAATGGTGTTTCGACAAAAGGTTGTGGATTCTCTTCACCCCAAATGTGACAATTCTGCTTAACGATGAGTTTGACGAATAGAACAATTATTTTGATAAAAAATTTCAACAATTTGATCGCGTTGCTCTGGTGTAAGTCGATTCATAATGAAATTTCAAAGCAAACTAAACAAAAAGCAACTATATGGGTGCTCAAATAAAGCAGTGATGCCAACTCAAAGTTGTGACACTATAAAAACACGCTTTACTTATATACATATGTGATTATATACATATGTATATATGTATGAATGTGTGGAGATTTACAAAATATAAAGCAACAGGTGGTGTTCCTTTGTTAAACAAAACAAGATAATACAGTATTCCTAATTTGAACAAAAGAAAATTTTCGGTAATTGCAATTTCGAATATATGTATGTAATTTCTAATTATTTAATAATTATGAATCATATGAATATATTCAATGAATCACGAGATGTAGTATAAATTCCAAATACATAACAAAGCTTATACTCGTAATAAACTAGTATGTGATGTTTTGATCTTTATATTATTAAATTATACATATTTGGTCAAAATGTAATGAAGCTATATAATATACAGATCTATAAAATAATGAAAACGGATTATAATTATCGCTGTCCAATTTTTAGCTAGAGCCGTTGAAAAAATCCTTTCCCATTAAAGGATCATGATAGCTCCTAGTTATATACTGGGAGGATGTTGTGCTTTTTATTCTAAACATAAATGGTTATATAGAATTTTTAAAGTTATGGTGCCAAAAGTATTTATAGTGAAGATAGGTTATTATATGGATGAAGAGTACAATGCGCATGGACGGTTTGCACACTATGGGCTTGTTTTTAACATAAAGATAAACTCTACTTGTCAGTTAACTGTAGTATAAACTTAAAATATTGTTTTTCAGATAAAGGTTATCTAATTAATAATCTAGGTTTAACCGAGCAACATTGCTCAGTTAAACTCAAGTTAGAACTGTCAAATGATAAATATAAAAATATTACGCAATTGAAAAAACAGTTTTACTGAAAAGTTTAATAAATAAATACATTCATACATAAATAAAATGGATGTTTCTTATGACGATGAAGATTTTAGTTATTATGAAGCCAGAATAACTTTGATAGGACAATTGTGAGAAGAATAAGACATAAAAACAATTCCAAATCATTTACGAAGTGGAATTCTTGCAAAGATTTCGTTTAACAAAGAGGTCTGAGTATGATAATTTTAGAATTAATTGGAAAGAAAGTAGATTTTAAATTTGATTATCTTTCTTGGTAATATTTTTGGAGCTTCACTATTTTTTAACGGTCTATCATAAAAAATATTTTAGGTTTATTACAGGTTTATTTGACAAATTTTCCATAGAAATATGTCAAATAAGCTCTTAATAAACCTGAATTATTTTTTATGAATAAGGCAGTAAGTCTATATTATTTATTTTTTAATTTTCTGAAAATTCAGAATTCAGTTATTGAAGTTGTTTTTAATAAATTTGAAGAATTGACACATGTGACTATTCTTTAAATTTATTTAAATAAAACTTCAAAAACTGAATTCTGAATTTTTGGAAAATTAAAAAACAAATAACATGGACTTAAAAAATAGTGACACTACAAAAATAAAACCAAAAAAGATAACCAAATTTAAAATCCAACGAAATATAAATCTGGCAACGCTAGAATGAAAAGCTAAAAAATATCGTGGTCGTCGAAAAAGAAAACTAAATATTGTGGAAAATAGTTTCGTAGCCTGATAGAAATTGACTCTATTATTATTTCTTGGAATTTTATCGCCCCGTTCAAGTTTCTTATCCAAAGGCTCTATTCAAAAACATTTTGTTTTTCATATAAGAAGAAAATAAGAAAGAAGAGAACGGTACCATTACCATTTTTTTTTTTGTGTTGTATTAACCAAAAACTGTACATCTTCCTGATTTTTTTTGCAATAAAATGCCGTCTAAAACCACGTATGTATGTCCTGAATGCAAGAAAAATGTGACCAAGACCCAACTTAGTGTTGGTTGTGCAAGCTGCGGCACATACTATCATATTGGTTGTGCAAACATCTCAGAGGATCTACTAACATCCATTAACAAAATATATCGAAATTTGTTTGTGCTGAGTGTAAATTAGTTAACAATCATTGTTGCAGCAATATTGATATCCTAAGGCGCATTGATGAGTCTCAAAAATCAATTGAAAAAAGTATAGCGTCCATGAGAAATGATATTGATGATAAAATGGAAAGTGGCTTTAAGAAAATAGAAGCAAATGTTAATCACCTGATCAACAATTTTCGTGCTGATGTGAATACAGACAAAAAAGGCATAAAAGCCGATGTTGTTAATTGTATCTCCTCATTACCAGATGTAAAAAATCTTGCGAAACGAAATACAACCTGTTACTAGCAAAATACAACACGCTTGATCCTTAATAGATCTGATATATTAATTACTGGATTAACTTGTTCCATTGACAAAGTTCGCGACTCCGTCATCAAGGTCGCAAACCTGATTGGAGTAGACGTAAATAATCTTGACATAAACCACTGTTGCTACATCAACCGAAGTGAACAACATCTTGTTAAGTTCAATTCAGTACAGCTTAGAGATATTATCATGAGAAACTATTCTAAGGCTAAGCCACTAAAGTTATGCGACATTACTGGTGATACAACGGATACTATGGTTTATTTAAGCGACAATTTTTCACCCTCATCTGGTAGGTTACACTACCTATGCCGCAAACTTATTGCCAAAAAGAAAATCGTGAAATACTTTGTATTTAATATGGATTCACCTAAAGCTAAGATTGTTGGACTGGATGGTAAGAGCGTGTGGTATGACATATCTCAATGTGAACAATTGCTAAATGAAGCTGCTGCCTAAACTTCCCTAGTTTTTATTATTGATTTATTTGCTTATTTCGCTTGCTATCTTGTATCAATTGGTGTTGTAGTTTTCGAACATAGTTTCTCTAAACAAAAGCATTTTAATTTAGTAGCTTAAGTATTATTTTCAGGTGTGTGATGAAGAACGATTTAAACAAAAAACCAATTTGATAACGATTAAGGGTGTGATGTATTTTCTGTAGTCATTTTGTCATTCATCTAAAATTTTGTTTTTAATTTGTTATAGTAGTAGCTTAAAAATTAATCATGAAATTGATCAGAATTCATCACATCTTTTCAAAACGACTGGTTTGAAATCATTTTGAAAACGATTGTCTATCGCATACATGATTATAATTATAATTATATTTATATAGTTATATTTATATATTCTGATTGATTTTTGGTTAGGGTTTTCGTTTTGGGTACAACTTTGAACGATGAAGGTGAGCTTGTGGAATGATTAAATGTATTATGCATGCATGTATACGTATGATATACATAATTTATTCACCTTTTATTAATCTACAGTACAAACTATATTTAGTTATGCGCATATTATACATGCATGATATAATTTATCAGTGTTTTGTTATTTACAGTACAAATTATATTTAGTTTTTTTTTCCCGATATAAAAATGCCATACATTGAATACATAATGAATTATTTTTTCCTTTTCATATTAAAAATGTTTTATACTATTTATATTTATATCTATGTTTTATACTATTTATTCTATTCTTTACTTACTTTCACTTTGAATATTTGGTTCCCCATTTCATATAGATATTGCAAAATTCTTGATGGCGGTTAATTTTAATCTTGGACCTATAGCCAGAGACAATACCATACTGAATAGATGCCACTCTTCATCTGGAAACTTAAATATTGGTCATATAAATGCCCAAAGCTTGTGTCCTTCCAATACCTACTCTAAGTTTGAAGAGATCAGAAATATTTTTCATAACTCCTGTCTCGCTATTATTTTTGGCATTACTGAAACTTGGTTTAAGCCACAGTTATTAAATGAAGCTTTATCACTCCCAGCTTATAGCTTAGTGAGGAATGAGCGTGTTTTTGATCAGAATTCGGGTATAGGACCAGTCAGAGGTGGGGGTGTTTGTTTGTATATATCAGATAGAGTACGTTATCGTGTAGCTTTTCGCGGTAAACGTTTTGGAATTTGTGAATCACTCTTCATTGAAATTTTCAGTAATAATACCTCTATGTTGATAGGTATTGTTTATCTGCCCAGAGGAGATTTAATTTCATTTGAAAATGAGCACTCCGATCTATTTGATCGACATTCTAACATAGTTGTCATGGGTGATTTTAATTGCAATCTTTTTGATCACATTAAATCTAGTAATATTCGATCCTTGCTAATGAGATGTGGCCTCCATTGTATTCACAACTGCCTTCCTACACATTTTTTTCTACCAAACAAGACTACTTCACTAATTGATTATTTTCTGATTAGTATACCCGCAATTGTTGTTTACAAAGATCAGGTATAATTTCCTTTCTTCTCATATCCATCATCCCATCACAGGTTCATTATCATTTCTGTAAAATTCTCAGGTTACTCACGTAACTCATTTTTTTAATTTAGAGACTACAATAGATTAAACTATGAAAGCATTAATCAACATCTCTGCTTATTTGATTCATCTCAGATTTTTAACACAAACGATGTTAATTCACAGCTGTCTGCTTTAAATCGTCTAGTATTTTAACTTCATGCTTTCTAATTCGTATAGAGATGCTTGGATGAACTCTATTGAAATTTATACAGCTAGATATAATAGGGATCAAGCCTATGGCGCCTACCTTAGTAACCGTACTGATTCAAATTGGAAAACATATTGTAAATTACGTAATATAGCAAAATCTAAAATCAGAAAAGCACGTAGGGAGTATGGTGAGAGACTATTTGCTAGATCAGACAATAATCAATTGTTGCGTAATATTCGAAATTTTGGTTTAATTGGCTCTCAGTACTCTGATCGTAACGAGTTAGATGTTGAAGACATTGCAAGTACTTTTTTGAACAACTTTGGACCCCTTTCTTATAATCGATCTCTATTTGAAAATTTTAACGACTGTTCTGATTCCTTTAGTTTTCATTGTATTACTGAATACGATCTATATGTAACTTTAAACTCTATTAAATCAAATTCCGCTGGCTGTGATAAAATTTCTATTAAGTTTGTTAAGATAATATTTCCTTTGATATCCCCGTTTCTTCTTCATATTATAAATAATGTACTTACGACCTCTAACTTTCCTCTTGCCTGGAAACATGCTCGCGTTGTTCCTATTCCTAAAAATGGTAATTTTGACTACAATAATATTCGACCAATTAGTATATTACTTGCTATGTCTAAGATTCTTGAAAATGTAATGAAGACTCAGATTTTAAGCTACTGCGAACGATACCATATGATACATGACAGTCAATATGCATTTCAACGAGGTCTAAATACTACATCTCTACTACTGTCTCTTACTGAATCTGTTAGAAAAAATTTGGATGCTCATAGATTTTGTACCTTAATATCTCTTGATCTTACTAAGGCTTTTGATCGTATTGATCATACTACTCTTATTGCTAAATTAAGGCTGTGTTTAAACCACATAGTTTGAACAATAAAATTATAACTTTAAAATTATATTACAAAAAAACTAATAAAATTAAAATTATAATAAAAGTATGGCAACGCACAATCAAGCAAATAATCTTTCAACGACGAAAATTTTAACGAAATAGAATCATGAAATAGAAAATTGTTAAGTCAAAAAACACTTTTACGTTTCAGCCACTGAGCTAGTAACTTTAAATTGTGATAAATTGAAAAGAAATTGTTCTATTTAATACCTACTAAAATAATTTAAAATTGCGCTAAAGTTAATTAATGAAAACTCATTTGAATTAATCTAAACTTCATGTGTATTGAAAATTACTTAAACTTTGGTAAAGTTAACTGCTTAAACTTATTGAAAATTATTCTAAAATTTGCTAAAGTTAAATACCTACTTAAACTTATTAAAATACTATAAAGTGAAATTGTTAAACTCGGTTAAAATTCATCTATAATTAAAATACTTAAATTTACCTAAAATTGTCTACCTAAAATTAAACCTTAAATTCTTAAAATTACATATTTTTGAAGTAAATTTATATAAAGTTTATTCAAGTTATGTGCATGTGAACCAGGGAACTGCAACGAGTGATCGGAAAAATAATCATACGTAGTCAATATCCTAAAAACATGTCTTTTTGTTGAAAAAATCAAACTTGTTCAAAACACACATATTCGTTGCTAAGTTTTAATCGCTCAAGTGAGTGGAATGTTTTTGGATATGATTTATAATCATGCGTAGCATCAAACCAATCAGTTCGAATGATTGGTTTTTTGGCTCGACAATGAGTGTTTTGAACAAGAACATAATGCGAAAGGAAAAAATTTTCATTCTAATCAGCATCAAGTAGTTGATGCAGAGTAAAAGTGAAAATGAAAAAAATCATTGTGTATGAATGTTGTATTTATAAAGAGCCAACAAATCAATGTTTAAGTATGCATGGGTATGTGTACTTAATTTAGGAGTTTCATATCAGGGATGGTAAAAGTAAAGAAACTGTGTAATAGAGCTAGTCGCTACGAACTTTTTGAAAAATATTAGAGACAAAAATTTTAATAAATTTCTGAGATTCAGTTTAATTTTTTTAATAAACTTAAATTACACTAGTTTACAAAATTAATTTTTTTTCATGTACATTTGATGAGAGGTGATTTTCCTTAAATTCCGCTGAATTCGAAAATCAAGGTTAAATTATTTTTATGGAACAGTTTTTGAGATATTGTAATTTTTTAATTTTTTCGACCTTTTTTCACTTGACCAAGCATATCTCGAGCTAGAAATGTCCGATTGGGTCGTTCTTGGTATTCAAATGCAAGGTATTGAGATGACAAATAAATATGTATAATAAAAAAAAATTTTTATTTCTCTAAAATTTAAAAAATTTTAGTTACTTAGTTTTCATATGTATAACAGCAAAAATCTTGCAATTTTTCAAATCATTTTAACCATTTATTCAGTAAAAAAAATTTACTGGTAAATCCTTATATATCAGTTGTGTTTGTGCAATATAAGTTTTCTTGACATATGTATGTATGCTTTAGCTGTTATTAATTTACAAGTACAACAATTTCATTCATTTATTGTCACGTATATATAACAGGCAATTTAAGACCAAAAATTGGTGCTAAAATTTTTTACAGCCTTGTATTTTTCTAAGAGCTATTAAATATTTACTGCATTATTTATAAAAAAATATATTATAATTATTAAAGGTCTATGACAACTATCGTAAAGAAAGTTGTTATATAAGCTCTTAATAAGCATCAAACATATTTTGTAAATAAGAAGGTTAAACTTTAAGAGATATAAAACAGATTAAACGAGTTCCCCTTATGTAAGTTCTTTTGAAGATTTTGTTATTAATACTCGTAGTTAAATGAAATACCGAAGTATATTTATTTGACATAAAGTCTTTATTTATTTAATTTGAAAATTTGCTTGTTTTTATGGTTAAGCGATTGTCTATATGCATTTCGTTCCCGCTTTTTGGAACTCATCAGTATACTTCAACCCAAAACATTTTTGAATTTAGCTAACAAACTTCGTATGTTTATAGTATTGAGAATCACAATATACAAACATAATAAGTTTGAAAGCCTCAAACAAAAATCTTTACAAAACAAGCATCTTTATTCGATTGTGCATTAAGAGTCTTAATATAAACATACGAATTTTGTTAGCTAAATTTAAAAATGTTTTGGGTTGAAGTCTACTGATGAGTTCCAAAAAGCGGGAACGAAATGCATATAGACAATCGCTTAACCATAAAAACAAGCAAATTTTCAAACTCGTAGTTAAACAAATCGTCGGCTTGTTTCTGGTTTGCTGCAGACATAATGTATTTTCAATATACTGTGCCGCAAACCAGAAACAAGCCGACGAAATGTTGCACCTTTTTTATAATTGGAACAAAAAGAAACCTCCAATTTTCCACCCCTGTTTGACATGTTTGTGTGTGTGTGTTTTAAAATAACTTGAACGAACTTGACTACTTTGATTTTATTCAACGTCAGCGCTTGTTCACATAGAACTTTGAATAAAACAAGTTCGATCATTTCACTCACAATTATTCCAACGATGCGTTCGTTTCTATGATGCTGATTATATTCAACATTGAGTTTTGTTGAATGATTAAAACTGAATAAAACATTTAATGTATTTGAATGAATTGAGTAAAACATGTTCGATCCCTCCACTCACAATCATTCCAATGAACAGCTATTAGAACGATGCTGATTTTATTGTACGTTGAATGTTTTGTACGTGATTAAATGTGAGTAAAAATTTTATTGTATGAGTAAATCATCAAAGCCCATGAAAATTGCAGCTCACTGATGTGAACTAACATTCACACATAAACACATTTAATAAACTTGTACATACTTATTCATCTTGAATTGACTTAACGACTTATCATTTGGAATCCAGCTTAAATACATACAGATCTACAGTCTACATATCTATTTACATCAACTACATCATCCCCTCGCTGAACACTCATTTACTCCAAGAATATTCATGGTCCTTAAGAGTTGGTAAAAGTATTCAGCAAACTTAAAAACACAACATGAGGTATGTAAATCTTTAAAAGAATTCAAGCAAACGCGAGATCACCTACATACATATGTATATACCTACATAGCGACTTTTATCGGTAAATGACCTGTTGCGGTTTTTATATGCATATCTAGTATATATGTAAGTATGTATATACTTGTCGGTAACTGTGTACATATGTACATAAGTATGTATATATAACTACACATATATATATGTAAATCTATTTACCGTACATACATACGTACACGCATATGTTCAACTTACTTCGCTTATTTATACATACATATGTACATACAAACGTATTTGGCACAGTTGATATGCACTTCTTTTTAAAATATTTTTCTTCTGAGTTTTTTCTTTTCATCGAAATTACATACACAAATACATATGTAATAATGCAGGTTATTCCTTATATGTTTGCACACACACATCAATATAAACGAAAAGCATAATAAATAGAATTAATGATAAATAAATTATATACTTAAAAAGTCATAGTTGTCGACTTAAGCTATAATTTCAACAAATCGTTAAAGTATCCTCTTAATGCTATCAAAGTATTACTCTAAGAATATGAATTATCACTCATAGTGTTTACGCTTTAAAACTCTTTATTATGCAAAAAAAAAAAAAAAAAAAAAAGGCTCAAGAGAAAAATTGGTTCAAGATTAATCTACAAAGCAACAGTAATTCTGGATTAAATTGATGTTAAGACAGAATACTTATAAGTCACCCATATTCAATAATTGAAACAATACAAACGTTAAATAATAAATTTTACACTTTTCATTTCGTGATGGAAACATTAGCATAGATTTAAATTCTCCTTAATGGCAATTGTGTTAAAATTTCTAAGGTCGCACAGGAAAAAATAAATACAGTCCACTACAAATTTAAGATCAGAGGCAAAATAATATTAAAACTCAAGAAATTCACAATTAAAGTGTTAAAATAGCGAAACACAGTCCATTAACACAAAAAGAATATAAGAGAATAACACATATAAACAAATTTTACATTTTATATAAAGCAGAAGCAAACACTTTTTTATTCACGCAAACACTACACCATAACTACAATTATAAGTACATCTATCGAAAATCTTAGAATATTGATTATGTTATTAAAATAATCACTCACGCATAATGGTATAGAGAGTGTGATATATATTATCAATTTAAAGCTAGATTACAGGAATCTATCTTCACATCAAGCACTTCTGTTGCAACCCAATATTAATATAAAAATCTCTATTACCAAGTACGTCTTTTTAAGTATATACTTTGTAGTATTTAACTAGATAACAGGTATCTGGTATTACAACACAAATAACTCTTTTACTACAAAGTTAATGTACGAGAAAAGGCTAATCTTCCGCTAAAATAATCTCATCGTCCATATTAGATAACAGATATCTAGTATCATATCTATAAACTACTGATAACAATTGTAGTAAACGCGTCAAGAAATCTAACAATCTTCTCGAAGAATAAACTAGTTAATTAATCTAGTAATACTCACTCTTTCGTATTCTGTAATTTATTAAAATTTCGGTAAAAGTGATAAAGTCTACCGCAATCATGAACCCTAAGTCCGATAAATCTGTGTTAGAAAAATCGTCTACGGCTACTGTACAAGACTACTTAATTTTCGATTGTGAGAATTTGCTCCATTTCTGCGATATCTTGAATAAAAGTGAAGAAGAAGAGCAAACAGAATCAGTGTTAGAAATCAAATTAAAAGATTTAGAGTCAAGGTACAAGAAATTGGAAGCCTCTTATCAAGAACTTATGCTATCTCAAAGATGGCACAGTCGAACATGATTTCAAAACAAATGCTAAAACCGATTATGCTGCACACGTAACTGCATACTTCCAATGTCATGGTCAAATAAGCGAGTTACTAAAAGCAGCTCGGTTAGAAACTCAACAGGTCCCTGGCCATCAGTCAACTGTTTAATACTCAAATCCAACACTCGCATTTGGTCAAAACACAGAACAAGACAGTTCAAGTAACTGCATAAAACTCCCTCCCTGTGTTACAGTTATGAACAATGGCCTTCATTCAGAGATATGTTCACGGCAGTGTACATAAATCACACTAAACTCTCGCCAGTAACAAAATTATACCATCTTCGTAACAAGACGAGAGGAGAAACTGGCGACATAGTAAAGAGATACCCACTTTCCCACGAGAACTTCAACCTTGGGACCCCATTCTCATACGCTTAATCTCTACAAAATTACCAGAAGTAACCTTAGCTTTATGGGAACAGTCCCTCACAGATCTTCGTGAACTTCCAAAATGGTCTCAAATGTCGCAGTTTCTTATAAATAGGTACGAAACTATTGAACGTGTTACGAGCATTCGAAATTCGAAAGATGGCTTCAGTCTCAGTAAGCCGACCAAATTGCAAACGTACATGACTCAAGAAAATTTAGCCTTGATCTGCAAATTGTGTAAAACAGAACACACTCTTAGAACATGACCAAAAATTCAGAGATTTTATAGTTCAACAGAGAGTGGATTACGTGTTCAAAAACAAACACTGCAATAATTCCTTAGGGCACGCTCATATAAAGGCAAATTGTAAAAGTAAAAACACTTGTTTATATTGCAAAAAATCGCATCACACGCTCTTACATATGACCAAAAAAGCTCAAAATTTACCCAATAACACTGATATTTCACAACAGGCAGAAGAATCTCACAAAAGTAAATTTTTCCGAAATCCGGTAACCGCAATTGAGGCTCAAGATGAACTACCCAGTACATCGAGGCGCATTCAAGTCAACTGCTCCACAAGCGAAGACAACATTCTCTTACGCACTGCATTAATGCAAATTGAATGTAGGGGGGAATATTTTACTATAAGAGCCCTAATTGATCCAGGGTCTCAACGAACATTTTTATCTGAAAGAATCAGACATCGACTTCAGCTCCCTTACGAAAAGGCTCACTTCGAAATCGTTGGTATTGGTGGTCAAAAGCAGTCGGCAAGTAAAAAATGTGAGTTCACATTGTATGCTAAACGTACAAATAGAAAAATCGTAATAAAAGCTATAGTCTTACCAAAGGTCACTAAGCAACTCCCAGCCCATTCCTTTGCAGTGTCTCGCTCAAAAGAACTTGAAGAATTAGATCTAGCTGACCCCACATTTAACAGATCTCAAATAGATCTAATTCTAGGAAATGATTATGAACATTTTATCAATCTTGAAGGCATCAAGAAAAACATTTGCGGAAAAACTTCCGCATATAAAACAATATTTGGATGGGTACTCAGCGGTCCCATGAGAGCTAAAACCATTCACGCTTTCACAACTAAAGTTGTCGCCGCAGAAAACTCAGATCTCACTGCTATTTTAAGAAAATTTTGGGAAGAGGAAGAAATTCCGTCTACTCGGCCCACCTCACCTGAAGACGATTTCTGTGAGGAATTTTATGCACGCACAACTACACGTCAGTTGAATGGGAGATATGTTGTAAGACTTCCATTCAAAAGAGTTTCCCAAAGAGATTTTCCTCGGAAAATTCAAGAATGGACAAAACGTTGGAAAAAATCCTGAACTGCAGTCTCAATACATGGCAGTTCTTGAAGAATACAAGACTTTAGGGCACATGGAAGAAACTTCTTCTCAAGAAATTATAGTACAGGGTAAATATCACTCGTTTTATTTACCACATCATGCGGTAGTGCGCCCAGATCACAAAACCACCAAGGTGAGAATCGTCTTTAACGCCTCAAGAAAAACGAAATCTCAATTTCCCCTAAATGATGTACTCTATACTGGCCCTACACTCCAAAATGATTTAATAACAACAGTACTTAATTGGAGAAAATATCAATTCGTATTTAGCGCGGACATACAAAAAATGTATCGTCAATTTCTCATTCACCCAGAGGATAGGCCATTCCAAAGAATAGTATTTCAGCCCAAACCAGACAGCCCTGTACTAGATTTCCAGTTGAAAACTGTCACATTTGGGGAAACTGCGCCCCCTTTCTAGCACTTCGTACGTTGCTGCAGCTAGCTTTAAGGAGGATATACAATAGAAGAAACCCTTAATGCTCAAACTCAGCTCATAGAAGTACTAAAATCAGCAGGGCTGCCGCTAAAAAAGATAACCGCAAATGACCAAAAGCTACTTATACATTTACCAAAAGATCTATGATCTGATCTTTCTTCGCTTCCATGAGACAAGCTCTACCAAGACTCTTGGTATAAAATGGAATGCTCTCAGTAACTCATTTACGTATAGCTTCTCGCCCATTGATCAAGCTACGAAAATTACCAAACGTCAATACTCTCAGCAGTAGCAAAACTATTCGACCCAGCTGGATGGCTAGCTTCGTCTCTAAAATTTGACTCCAACGAAATATATTTATGGACGGACTCGTCTATTGTACTAGGGTGGCTTTCCAAACCTCCGTCATCATGGGAAACATATGTGGCCAACAGAATTTCTCAAATTCACGTTCTGGCACCAAGTGCAACTTGGCAACATGTCCCGAGGAAGGACAATCCAGCAGATATCGGAACACGGGGATTCCGCCCAACGGATCTTGTCTATAATTCTCTATGGTGGCAAGGACCGTCATGGCTAACAAAACCCGCTTCCGAATGGCCAAAACGAAATCCACTAGCAAAATTCACAAAACCCATAGAAAGTCCATCAATTTAAATTCAATGTTTACAAACACAAGTTGAAGAAAATTACGTACTGAACAAATTTTCTTCATACACAAGAGCTTTACGAGTCATATGTTATATATTTAGGTTTTTTAACAATTCGATAAAAAACATTAGGCCAGACACTATTCATAGTTCAGGAACAACACACAATTTACTTCAAAGGGAAGTAAATTTTGTAAAATCACGCCTCATTTGTTTATCCCAGAGTGTTTTTTATAAAGAAGAGTATCAATGTCTAAAAAACTTAAAACCCATTTCCAACAAAAATTCTCTAAAAACTTAAAATCTTTTTCTCGATAAAAATTCTATCATAAGAATAAACGGGCGATTATCTCAATCATCTCTCCCATATAACGAAAGGTACTCTATAATTTTACCAGGCAACTCTAGATTATGTGAACTGTACCTCTCTCATTTGCATACATATCTTTACCATGCTCAATGTAGTCAAATGTGCAGAATGGTACAGACAGAATTCTATATATTTAGATTAAAAAAGCGAGTCAAAAAGGTAACCTCACTGTAAACGGTGCATAATTTACAAGCAAAGGCCGTGCACTCAAATAATGGCTCCATTACCTCCCGAAAGATGTAATTTGTCTCTTCCGTTCCAAACTACAGGAATCGACTTTGCTGGGCCTTTCGACATAAAATCATCTCTTTTACGAAAAGCTCCTACACTAAAAGGATATTTCTGTGTCTTCGTTTGCTTCAGTACCAAAGCTATCCATTTAGAACACTGCTCAAACCTATCCTCAGCGGCATTTCAAGCCGCATTTGCTCGATTCGTTGGGAGGCGGGGGCTCCCCCAAAGGGTAGTCACAGACAATGGCCGCAATTTTCCCGGAGCAAGCAGAATACTAGAACAAGAGTTTACTAATTTCATAAATAATGTTGCCAAAGACGTCGCTCAAAAATATATTACACACGGGTTTGAATGGAAGTTTATACTACCACACGCTCCTCATATGGGTGGGTTATGGGAAGCAGCTGTTAAAAGTTTCAAGTTTCATCTCAAGCGCATAGCTGGGGGTTACAAATTCACTTTCGAAGAATTAAATAATGTCTTAGCTAGAATCGAAAGCGTGCTAAATTCTCGACCGATGTCAGCAATCTCAGAAGACCCCGCAGATTTGACTGCCTTAACACCCGGGCACTTTCTGAGAGGAGCTCCTTTAATGGCCTTGCCTGAGCAAAATTGCCAAAGCATGTCCATCATTAATCGTTGGGAAAAGTTGAAGGTAATCCACCATCAATTCTCTATACGATGGAAATATTACCTGAGATCTTTGCATAAGCGGTACAAATGGAGAGAGTCTTCTCCAAATATTCAGGTAGGCGATTTGGTAGTAGTGATCGACGATCTACAACCGCCCCACGAATGGCGTTTAGGAAGGATAGAGAAAACGCTCCCAGGTATAGATAATAAAACACGCACAGCAGAAGTGCGTACAAGCACCGGAATCATAACTCGTCCTATAGTCAAATTGTGTTATCTTCCTCTTTTGAAGGAAGAATGTGGGACTTAAGTGACAAATTGTTCAATACTCATAACTCACTCATTCATACTAAACGCTAAAATCTGACTTAAATTATCTCAAAATTCAAATAACAAATTCACTAATACTAATTTATTACATCTTCCACCAGAACTAATCGACGAATGGAAGCAACACGTCCATCCAACGACAACCGCAAACAACGAAAAGGTCGCAATAAAAGGCTCACCGTGGATACGTATAAATGCGCATTGTGTAACAAATTTCACCCTCTTAGAATTTGCCACAAGTTTCTTAAAATGCACCCACGCAAGAGGGAGGACGTAGTGGAGAAGTACCACTATTGCTACAATTGCCTGGCGAAGAGCCATGATTTGAGGGCATGTGCATCCAACGACACCTGCCGAAAATGTGGTCAGTATCACCATACTTTGCTCACGTGTCCGAAGAAGCTAGAAACCACTAAATCAAACAAACGTCAAAATTCAGCAACATCAAGGGGAAGCAAGAAGCCAGCAAAACGACACGCTAAGGAGCCTGAGGCAGAGCCGTCTACAACAGCAAATACCACAGTGATAGTTGAAGCAATACGTTCGCTTGCCCACGTTTTATGTTCAAACCACATAGTTTCAACAATAAAATTATCACTTTAAAATTATATTAAAAAAAAAAATAATAAAATTAAAATTATAATAAAAGTATGGCAATGCACAATCTAGCAAATAATCTTTCGTTAAAATTTACAACAACGACGAAAATTGTAACGAAAGAGAATCATTAAATAGAAAATTGTTAAGTCAAAAAACACTTTTACATTTCAGCCACTGAGCTAGAACTTTAAATTGTGCTAAATTGAAAAGAAATTGTTCTATTTAATACCTACTAAAGTAATTTAAAATTGTGCTAAAGTTAATTAATGAAAACTCATTTGAATTAATCTAAACTTCATGTGTATTGAAAATTACTTAAACTTTGGTAAAGTTAATTACTTAAAGTTATTGAAAATTATTCTAAAATTTGCTACTGCAAGAATATTCAGGCTGCATTTCAACTTTTCTAGGTCTGCCTGCATTTTGGTTTCTCTCTGATCGTACACAATATGTTTTCTATAACGGATCGAATCTAGCATCGGGTGTGTTACTTCAGGTGTGCCTCAAGGGTTGGGTTTAGGTACTATATTGTTTCTTATGTATATAAACGACTGCCTTTCACTATTAACAAACAATTTTTGTAAAACTTTTGTCTATGCTGATGACATGATGCTACTTTTTTCTGGCGCTCGTGAGAGTCTTAATGAATTGGAAAATTCTTTTAATAACCACCTCAATGTTATATCAGATTGGATGCGAGTTAATTCGCTTGAGATAATTCCTTCTAAAACTAAGGCTATGAATTTCTATTCATCTTGCCGCCAGTTTAGCTATCCTAACTTGCTTATAAATGGTTTTCCGGTCATATATTATGAATCCATTAAATGTCTTGGTGTTATTATAGATAATAGACTAAACTTTAATGATCACATTAATCACATTGCTAAAACTAGTCGCCAAATTCTGAGAAGGCTTTATTCATTAAGATGTTATACTCCTAGACATTTGAGTATGCTTTGTACGCTACATACATAACGGGACTTTTTTTATTCTTCTTTTACACATTTTCTTGAACCAGTGTGGTCACCTAATATAATATGTAAGCACATACAAATCGGATTTTGTTACTTTTCTCGAAATGTCAATTTTTAGCAATGACATTCACTGTTGTTATTTAAATGAACTACAGTGTATATTCAGCAACATTTGTATTTTTCTGGCTATGGTTAAGCTTATAATTTTTGGTTTCATATTGTGATATATTTTTATTTTTATCCAATATTTGTATGGCTGGGGAGCCAAATTCTCCAAATTATTTAAATTATCCAAATTGTTGAAATAATTAATATTATGCTAATTTTCAAATTATCTTTAATGTAATTTATAACAATTTTTTATTACTAATTTTATTTAACTGAAATTATTACAAGACCATGAAATGTAATAAATGTAAAATTGTAGCTGATTTAAGTGCTTAATTTTAATTTTTACTCATTCAATACATATATAATTGGACATGTCGGCTTTCTCTGTATTGAAAATAAATAAAATATAATTTCTCTGCAACTATAGGGTCCGCCATCTAGCGTTTTTTTTCAACTAGTGCTTATTTCGTGAATGGTAACACTTAACTCATGTCTGATTTGACAGATAATTAGTTTTATCCTTCCGCTGAACGAATATGGTTGTGTATACGCTTGAACAACGCTGGGAAATGTTGCCTGCGATCGACTTACAGAAGATGCCGATTTTGCCAAAAAAAAATCATCTTTTGAGATGAAGCTCATTTTGATATTGGCGGGTATGTAAACAAGCAAAATTGTCGCATTTGGGGCACAGAAAACCCGCACGCATACATTGAAAAGCCGACGCACCCAAAACGAGTCACTGTTTGGTGTGGATTTTGGTAAAGAGGCATAATTGGGCCAATGAGCAAGGAGTAGCCGTTACATAATAATGGCAACCCTTACTGAATAAATGTGATTTTGGCTGCCGGTCATTTAATTCGTTTAATAAAAAGATTTCTTTGCGCTAATTTTCGTTAGAAAGAAAATTAAAAGATTAAAATATATAAATAAGTAGTTATTTTCTAACGTTACTGGTGTGTTACTAAAAATAATAAAAAGAAAAACTAAACTTTATCTACTTGCTTTACAATTGGTTGTGCATAACCTCAAAACAACGCAAAAATAGATATGCCACCAAGTAAGAGATTCAAATGTGGAACCTGTGCCCTTGTAATTGGCAAAACACAAGGAAGTGTAATGTGCAAATCGTGTCATATTTGGCACCATGTAGAATGTGCTAAAGTTAATGATGATGCTTTTAAAATATTAAAAGAAAATAAGACCCTTGGTTTCTTCTGTGATGTGTGCACTGCTAATCCTAAATCACCATCTACTACAGGTTTATTCGACATGGAAAAAAGATTGCGTGAGGAGATGTGTGGCATTAATAAAAAGATTGACACCTTAATGCAATCCAACGAAGATGATAATAATGAGATTAAAAAAACAGTGGCTGATGCAATAACTGCATTTAAGACGGAGATGCTCTCTTACCGCAGAGAATTGCAAAGCGACATAATAAATTGTCATAAGGCCGTTGATGAATTGAGTGCCTCAACTAATGGGAAAATAAGTGCTCTCGAAGAAGAGAACAACTTGTTGCATACTCGCTTAAATCGTGCCGATATTGTTATAGCGGCCTGCCTTCCGGAATTGATGATCTTTTTAACGTTGTTGTTAAATTATGTTCCCATTATGAGTTAATCATTAACAGAAACGATATTTTTCATGTGTGTTACATGTATAATAAAAAAGCATTATTAGTCAAATGTATCAACAAGGTACGAATATTTTAAAACACGTTCCCTCAAGTTGTGTGATGTGGTGGAATGCGATGTTGACCGTCGAATATTCCTTAATGACCATTATTCTCCTGCTGCTGCCAAATTAAATGCATATTGTCGTCGCCTTTTACGTTTAAAAATCATCAAGAAGTTTAAAGTATTGAACACCAGTAAACCTAAAGCTAAATTGACACTTGCTAATGAGGAAGAGGTAACTTATGGTATAGATGAATGTGTTTCCCTTGAATGGTAATGGAGCTGAGAACTAAATTGTAATGCCTTTTCGTTCTAATATATTTTTAATTCCTATGAATTTGTATTTTTTTTTTTTTTTTTTTTTTTTTCATAAGAGTATAATTGATCTCATATTTTCCTAAGACCGGCTACTTGCCAACTTTTGTTTATTGTAATAATGGTAGTAATTGAAATGAATTTGGATCTGGATATTTTTTACCACTTTTTTTCTTGTTCCCCACTATAATGCTTATGAATGATTCCAATGTGTTTAAATGACAATATTGGTCCGCAATAATGGTGGCGCTGATTTAAAAAAGAAATTTAAGCAATGTAAAAATAACTTGAAAATTGCTCACATGAACTGTCAAAGTATACGACCTTCGGCTAACTCTACTAAATTTGACGAACTGAAGATTCTTTTAAGTGAGTCACATTTGGATGCTCTTGCGATATCTGAAACGTGGCTTAAACCATATATTACAAATAGCTCAGTGCATATTCAAGAATACGCTTTTTGCAGAAACGATCGTTGCGGTTCAAGAGGTGGGGGTGTTGGTTTTTATATTTCAAAAAAAATTAAGTTTAACGTTGTGTTTAAATCGAGTGTCGTCAATTCGTGCGAATCTCTGTTCTTGGAAATCTGTTCAGACAAGTCGAAAACATTACTTGGGGTAGTATATCTGCCATATGGTGATATTGCTACCTTTGAAAATGAGCATTTTGAATTGCTTTCTAGACATCCTAATGTTATAATTCTTGGTGACTTTAACTATAATTTATTTGATACTTTAAAAGCTTCAAATTTTCGTTCATTGTGTATGAGGATGAACTTGGATATAGTTCATAACTGTAAGCCCACGCATTTTGATGTCTCTCATAATTCTACATCATTAATTGATTTTATATTGTATAGTGGCCACCCAAGATTGACTTTACTTTCTCTGAGCAATATCAATACCCGAGCTTATCTCGTCATGCCTTAATTTGTCCGTCTCTTGATATCAAGGTCGAACGTATGCCGGCTTTTATTGAGTTTCGCGATTATAGCAAGATTGATTGGATTGGAATATGTAATTTTTTGTCTGAATTTGACTGTTTTCTTATCTTCAATACTACTGATGTTGACTTAATATGTACTTATGTTTCTAATTTATTAACCGGTCTGATATCGTTTGTTCCAGTTGTAAAAAAAAGGTGAAATCAGATAATGAATGGATGAAATCGAGATGTATTACTCTTGGCAGATCCTTGAGAGACTTGGCTTTTTCAACATACAAATCGAACAAAACAGCTAGGAACTGGAGAATTTATTGCAAATACCGCAATAGAGCTAAAAGAATTATGCGTGATACGAAGAAACAATACTTTTCAAAACTATTTAATGGACTTGATACTGCTGGCATTTGGAATACTCTCAGAGATTCTGGTTTCACAAATCGTGACGATCAGTCATATGATCTGGATGTTAATACCTTAAATGATTTCTTTGCAAACCCAGGAGTGTCGAGAGTAAGTGATGGTGTTTGCGATGAATCTAGTTTTTCTGAGTCTGGAATTTCCTTTCGATGTGTGAGTGAGTTAGAGATATTTATGGCTATAAGCAGAGTAAAATCAAATTCTTTTGGGATTGATGATATTCCTATTAAATTTATAAAATTGGTCTATCCATACGTTTCTCGTTTCTTTATACATCTGTTCAATTCTATAATAATGACGTCAATATTCCCTGCCGGATGGAAAATTGCTTGCGTAGTTCCGATGCCTAAGTCCAAAAATGTAAATGGCCCTGAAGATTTGCGACCGGTATGCATTCTTCCTGCGCTTTTAAAAGTAATGGAACACATTCTTAAGGAACAAATTTTAGATGCTACATCTAGGTGTATTTGCCACTCCCAATATGCTTTTCGTAGAGGGTACAATACAACTTCACTTCTTCTAGATCTGACCGATTCAATTAGAACTAATATCAATAATAACAGACTTAGTGTTCTTATTTCACTTGATCTTTCCAAGGCTTTTAATACAATTGATTTCAACAAAATGATAAATAAACTTCGGTTTGAATTTGGTTTTTCTAAATCTGCGTGCGTATTGTTATCATCTTATCTAAAAAGTAGGTCTCAGTTTACTACTCTTCAGGACAAGAGTTCTGATTTATTAAGTCTCTCCTCGGGTGTTCCCCAAGGCTCAATACTGGGACCCTTGTTGTTTATCCTCTACATAAATGAACTTCCGTCTCTGGTTAATAATTCTATATGCAAATCATTTATTTTTGCAGATGATTTTGCGCTGCTGTTTAACTGTGATTGCGATTTTCCTGATGTTTTGCAAAGCAACATTGATTATTGTCTTAGGCTCGTCTCTGATTGGACTTCATGTAATTATCTGTCTATAAATGTTGCAAAGACCAAAGCAATTGTGTTCAAGTCCTATGACCGCTTTAATGTGAACTTGGACATTTTTATTGATGATGTAAGGGTTGAACTTCTAGAGCGAATAAAGTTTTTAGGTATTGTTCTGGATACAAAATTTAATTTTGAGGCTCATATTGATCTAATGGTATGCAGATTATTGCAGACATTACGAAAACTTTATTCTACGAATATTTTTTTACCCCTACATATTAGGCATAAAATAGCATTTTCTCTTCTTTTGTCTCAAGTTTTATATGGGCTTGAGGTTTTTTCGGGGACTCGTTCGTTGGGAGTCACTAGAGTAAGACGAATTGTCAACACTATTGTACGCTATGTTTTCAATATACGATACAGAGAACATATCTCCGAATACGTTACTAAATTTCTTGGGTGCACTTTTTCAAACTTCGTTAAACTCCGCTGCTTGCTCATTTTTTACAAAACTATAAAAACGGGCAAACCGTTATCGTCATATAAAAAATTTACCTTTAGCTTTTCAAGAAGAAACCCCCAAATACTTATACCAAAAATTGCAAATTCGTTCTTTGAAAAATCATTTTTAGTCAGAGTAGCTCGATGCTGGAATTACTTACCAATAAAATTACGTAACTTCACGCAGTCGAACAACGCATTTAAACTCAAAATTTTAAATTACTTAAAATCTACTAGGTAATTCAACTTTTATCTGATAAATTTTATACATACATATATATACTTGTCAACTCGTGCGTTACCTACCTCCTATTTTGTTAGCGCTACTATTTTTTAGAGGACCCATAAAAAATCCTTAAGTAAACTGCTTTAAATTTTTCTTCGTATATTTTTCTCTCAGGCTAAACTTTATGGTTGGGGAACCATGTTATAATCATTATATATAAAAATTAAAATGTATATAAAAACTTGTTATTTAAATTTATTTATATAGGGTGTTTTTTTTACAGGTATAGAACTTCGAATTGAAATAAAACACAAGAAAATCGTTTTAATGTCCATCAATTTGGCTTTATTGGAAGGATAATTTTATGCCATTAACGTTTAAATATGATTTCGGGCATGTGGCCGCCGCGGCTGGCTCGAATAAAGCCAATTCTACAGGTCCAATTTTCAACCACTTTTTCGAGCATATGGGGCCTATGTTGGCAATAACGCCACGAATGTTGGCTTCCAAGTCCCCTAACGTTTCTGGTTTGTTGGCGTAGACGAGCGACTTCACATATCCCCAAAGAAAATAATCCAATGGTGTCAAATCACACGATCTTGGTGGCCAATTGACCGGTTAACCGAATTAATTGCTCTGATGGACGATTATGTCGACCATAAAATGGACGGAGCTTGCGGTAAACTTCGCGAACTGAACCATTATTTTCGAAATAAATTTGCACGATTTGCAAGCGTTGTTCTTTTGTCAACCTGTTCATGATGAAATGGCAAACCAAACTAAATATTAATCACTTGACAGCTGACAAAATGGCCGCCAGTTAAAAAAGTGATGCCAACTTAAAGTTCTATACCTCAATAAAAAACACCCTATATAAGCTTTTATAATAGTAAGGTACTATGTTATGCTAAGTAATATGTTATTTGGCCTATAGGCTTTGTATTACTTCTATGAACTAATAAAATAAAATAAAATAAAATAAATAAAATATAACAAATTTGTCACCTTATGAAAAGCACATAACAAAATAAATATTTGTTAATTTTCCTTTTAACTTACTTTTTAGTTGTGAGAGTTAAAGAGAAAAAAGCGTGATTATTGAAAAAATTTTAACATCTTATGCCAAAAAAAAATTATTTCTTTTTTTTCACTTTTTTCAACTAATTTTTTCCTTAATTTTTGCAAAAAAAAAAAAGTGCAAGAAATTATTTTTTTACCCTCATACCATTGTACCATTATAATTTTTCTTCCACATATTTTACAATCACGGAATGTGTAACCCTTTTTCTGGATAAACTGCGAACCTATGGAGTCCAGTCCGTGTGTTTTTCAAAAAGTCTAAATTTGTTGCATAGAGTTATTATTAGTACATTTCTATGTGTGCGACCATCGTTTGCTATTTACTCATGTAAATGCAAGATACTCCGGCTCATGTAATAAAAAAAATACCTTTCTTTAAGTTCATAATACATTTTTTTATTCTTTTTTAAATAAATATATATAGTTGTCAATTTGAAATAAATCTCACCATAGTATGTTGAAAGCTTTTTAAGCTGAGCAACAGAATACCATGAAAATTTTATTTTTTAAAATATAACAAGAAACTTGACAAAATTGTATGACAAAAAAATTTGTCAATCCAGCTCTGAGAAAACATTTGAACCGTATAAATCGCCGGACCTAGATGGAATTTTTCCGTCCATGTTGCAGAATGTGCCAGAGCGCGTACTACTGTCTCTGGTGGATATCTTTAAGATATGCATAAGCAGGAGGTTTACAGCGAAAAGCTGGATAGAGGTTAGGGTAATTTTTATACCCAAAGCGATTAAGGCAAGCCACTCAAAGCCAAGGGATTTCTTTCGTCGTTTCTTTTGAAAACATTAGAACGACTGATTGATCTGCATCTAAGGAACAGAATTGATCCACGAGTCATTAGGATACCCGAGTCATTAGTGGCGCTCAGAATGCCTATCAAAAAGGCAGGTCTGTGAGGATGCGCTTCATGTCGTGGTTGATGTTATAGAGAGAGGACTGCAGCACTATAGAGAGAGGACTGCAGCACTATAGAGAGAGGACTGCAGCACTACACACTGGCTGCATTCTTAGACATTCAGGGAGCCTTTAACAACATAAGTATAGAGGTTATTAGGGAAAACACGCATTTTTCTGATGTGCATTCGTGTCCTTTGTATCAGTTGTTGTGGGAAAAGTTCTAATGATGCAGGCATAAGGCACTGGTCACTAAAAACTAATGTAACATCAGAGCGTCCTACTTCGTTGTGTAGCAGAATCATTGGCGAAGTAAAATAACCAATAAAATAAAATGGCTACTAAATACAGCTTCAAAATTTAATACGCCTCATTTAACACCAGAAGGCGCTGCAACTCCGCATTATCAAAAAGCGTGCAAAAAAATCATAGTGGTAAAAGAATGAAGCTTTCTTCCATCTCTTCCTTCACCACCTGTCTTCTTTATCACTATCCCTTCCCTATCACCCTTTCTGAATATCTTCTCTTCAACTAACAGGTAGCACAAAGGGATCATTGTATTGGACGCAAGTGAGCTGGACTCTAAATTTCACCCTTCCTTACCAGCAGCCTGCTAACCTAACCTAGGGAATTGCTGGAGACACTTATGGTTCACAACTTTCTAGTGGAGTGGATAGTTATCATGCTTAATAGCAGAATCATCAACTCGAGTATGGCAAGGGGAAAACTGAGAAAATTAGTGACAAGAGGTACACCACAGGGAAGGAGTCTTATCACCTCTATTGTGGTTGTTGGCAATGAATGCAATTCTTAGGCGTTTTGACAGGAGCGGACGAAAGATAGTTGCATATGCGGATGACGTGGTTTTACTGGTAACGGGAAAGTTTCTTCCCACTATCAGTGAAATCATGCAGTCGGCGTTGAGCGATCTAATCTCCTGGGCCAGCAGTAAAGGACTAAAGGAAAAGGAGTCAACCCAGAGAAAACCAGGAGATACAAAGTAGAAAGCTTTGTACTACCCAGGATGGGAGGGGTAGAGCTGAAACTAGCAGAGGGAGCTAAATACCAGGGTGTTTTCCTATATAGCAAGCTTTCTTGGAAAAGAAACACGCAGGAAAGGCTAAAAAGAGGGCTCAATGCCTACTACCCATGCAGGAACTCCATAGGAAGGAAATGGGGCCTGCAACCGAAGATAGTAAACTGGATTTACAAATCGATTGTCATGGTGGGAGGCATTGAGGAATGAAAGTCACAGGAGATTACTAGCTAAGGTTCAGAGATGTGCCTCGATGGGCATCACAGGTGCTCAGAGGAACACACCTCAGGCTGCTCTGTAAGTCATTCTTCATATACTATAGGAAATAGAGGACTTTGTAGTGGGAACGGCGATTAAAAGTCTCCTTAGACTCGTAGAAACAGGTTTGGTGAGGACAGGAATAACCGGTCACACATCAGTATTCAATGAGATCAGTTTTAGTGATTCAAGTCGCTGAAATCGATTTTAGTAGAACACCCTCACTGGTAATTCCGGATAGGGACTATTAGGTCAAATCCGATAAGCTATATGAGGATAGTGCAGGCTTTACAGACGGATAAAAATGGGGGACGGCACAGGGGCTGGAGTCTATATCTTGGTACGAACAGTCGTAGTTCTTTCAGACTGCCGAATGAATTCAGCGTTTTCCAGGCTGAGATCTTGGCGACCCTCAGGGCCCCGGAGCTGGTGGCCAGAAATGTAGCTGAGAAGGTAACCTTCTACGTCGACTGCCAGGCAGCGCTAAAAGCCTTGAAAGGACACTATGTCAAATCGAAACTTGTTAGTGACTGTAGGAGAGCCCTCAACTTGCTTATGGATAAATATAGTGTCAGCCTATGTTGGGTTCCTGGCCACAGCAGTGTTGAGGGAAATGAAATTGCCGATGAGCTGGCAAGAATAGTATCGGCATTGGATGAAGGAATGTCAGACAGGTTGGTGAAATTGCCGATAGGTCATTCCTATAGGGAACTGAGTAATTGGATAGAAAGCAGGATCAACAGTTCATGGCGAAGTAGGGATGATTGTAGAGTCTCGAGGGGTTTGTGGCCAAAACTTGACTCAGGAAAATCCAAACTGCTACTGTACATGAATAGGAAGGCGATGCGAATTGTGATAGGCACGTTGACAGGTTACTGCTCGGTCAGAGCAAGAACCAGCATTTGGGAAACTTGCACTCCAGATTTTTGTAGGATTTGCGGGGATGAAGAAGAACCAAAGACCCCAGTGTAGCAATTAGGGTTCAGAATGATACGTTTTATTTAAAAATACACTTAAACTATTATTAATCAAGAGCTTAAATACACTAATACAGCTTAAATTACTCAAATATTTACAACTAGTTGACACTACGCCTTTCTCGCTGTTGTATACGCACGTCTGTTAACTGGTTGAAATTCAACCTTGTCTGCTGCTCGTCACACACAAGACTCGCTCTGCCGACACTCACCGTTGATACACCAATAACAACTCTCTTGCCGACACTCACAGTTGATACACCAATAAGAACTCGCTGGCTTTACTTTTACACTCTTACACACGTCTATCAGCTCTTTACTCTTCAGTCCACACGATAGACTCTACAATAATTTCCATTCAACGACAGACTTTAATTGTCACTATAGACCTTCACTTATTTTCAATTCCAACTCACGTATTGTAAAGCACAGACTCAACTATCAACTCACTACTGTATCGCAAGCACAGACTGTTATCAACTCACAACTTAATTATCAACTGACTTCTGCATATTAAATGACTTCTGATTACGACTAACTTGCAATTGGATACGTCACCCCTTTTTATAGTTCGCGCAAAGCCACTCGAATGTTTCAGCAAAGTCTAGACATCATCATCTAAAATGTTGTTTACTATTGTTCAACTATGTATATGCGTGTGTATAGTTATCGATACATCATTAAACAAGCAATACATACTGGTTGTTTACCTTTTTTTTTGTTTTCCGTTTGAATTACCACGTATGTATGTATGTATGTACATATGTGAATCTTATTAATAAGCAGACGCTTTTTGTTGTTTTGTATGTGGTACACATGCACATATAGCTCTTTGCTATTGTTCTACAGGGTAGCCCAAAATTAACGACCCCTGAATTTCTTATAACTTTTTTATTATAATTTTTTTTTCTTTTCAGTATTTTTTAAAGCAGACTTGGGGAATTTAAAATGGAGCAGTACTCAACTAAACAACGTGCCCAAATTGTTGAGCTTTATTTTTCAAACCAACGATCCATTGTTTTGACTCAGCGTGCATATCGTCGTTATTTTAATGTGCGGGTTGGACTCTCAGAGTCGACAATAAACCGTCTGGTTGCAAATTTTCGACAACAAGGGGCAGTAAGGAACCTTCCTGGTGCTGGCAGACGACGAACGGTGCACACGGATGACAATATTGAACTGGTAAAGAGGAGTATTCGGGAAGATGGAGAAACATCAACCAGAAGACGTTCGACACAACTTGGCCTCTCACGAGCGTCGCTGCAGAGAATTTTGCATACAATAGGAATGTTTCCATACAAGATTCAGCTTGTCCAAGAATTGAAACCGAAAGATTACCAGCAAAGACTTGATTATGCAGTTTTTTTCCGGCAAAAAGCAGAAGAAAATCATAATTTTATTCATGATTTAATTATGAGCGACGAAGCCTATTTCCAATTAAGTGGGTTCGTTAATAAGCAAAACTGCAGGATATGGGCTACGGAAAATCCGAGAGTAGTTCAACAGCGATAATTACACCCACCTAAGTGTACTGTTTGGTGCGGTGTTTCATCGGAAAGGATAATTGGTCCTTATTTTTCTTGAAATTCGGGGTTTCCGTTTCCGTCAATGGTGTCAGATATCGGACAATGTTGGAAAAATTTTTAAGGCCAGCCGTGAAAACCATCTGCAAGTATGGTTCCAACAAGATGGATCAACAGCGCACACTGCAAGGGACACAATGGCTCTTTTGCGGGACATCTTTGGTGAATGAATTATTTCGCGTACAAGTGATTTTAATTGGCCTCCGCGTTCACCGGATTTAACCGCTCCAGACTATTTCTTTGGGGTTATTTGAAAGGAAAAGTCTACATTAATAAGCCTAGAACCATCCAGCAATTAAAAAGCAATATACGCGACGAAATAAACAACATAACACCTGAAGTTTTGCGGAAGGTTATGGAAAATGTGTTGGAAAGAGCACGAATATGCGAAGCAGAAAATGGCCACCACTTGAGAGATATTATTTTTCATAACTAAACTAAAAATATACCCCATTTATATACTGTATTAAAAAACAAATTTAATAATTATGTCTTAAATAAAAAGTTATAACGAATTCAAACCCCTTCGTTAATTTTGGGCCACCCCATTGCACAGTAGGTTAAACGGCTACCAAAACTGTGCTAAAGTCCAATTTTTCAAGTGCAAATATTGCACTTTTCTTAATGTCATTTTGTAACCAATACTTCAAATTAACTAAGTAAGCTTTTTGTTTTTGGTTAATATTAAATTCCGTTTGACAACACGCAGTCGAAGTCATTGCATTGTAATCACTTAATAAATTTTGTTGAAAAGCCTGTATTGCTTTTAAAGATTCAATTGCTTGTTTAAATAATTTCGCGAGTTATAAAGAAGAAAGTGAAAATGGAGAACAATAAATTAAGTAAGTTTTAATGTTTTTTGTTAAAAAAGGTGATAAATTTGTTTGACTTGCTTGAAATAAAGCCACGTTTTTAACATAACCTTAAAAGTACTGCGATTGTTTTCAAACTGTAACTTCGTGGAAGCTTTTAAAATTTCGGCGAAGATCGGCGGATTGAATGCAATCATAAATGAATATATTGAAATGTTATAAAGCAATTCCCATTTACATTTAATAGCCATTTTTAGCCGTTTTCGAATAATTCCATATTTTTTAGGTTATTGCGTTTTAAAAAAAGCTGAGTTGTTTGAAATTTGGTTTAACGAAAATTCAAGGCAAGACAAGCAGGATAAACTTGTGAATTTTATAGTCGACAAAATTGGTAAAAATGAAATTTCCGATGACTGCACCAAATGTATTAAGGAAAAAGTGCGCCTTTTCTGTAAAAATATATCAGAAATGTGGGCGAAATATGGCAAAAGTATTGGGAAGGACAAAAAGGCTGAAAAGTTTCGAAGTGAGTATGTCACTTGGCTCAACGCTGAAATAAGCTTCGAAAATGAAATTAAATCTGGCAAAGTGACTTTTTCTGCTCTTGGACGTCCTCAACTTGCATTTTGCGAAAAGTCTGAGTACGGAAAGAGGAAAGCAGCAGCAGACCTTTCAAGCGGAACAAATAATGAAACTGAGCTATTAGTTCGTGCGGCAGCAACGTCAGCTCGAAAACAAGGAAATGCAGACTTAGCGGTGCTTCTTAAAGGATCACTAGCAAGCCTTGCAAGGCCTTCAAAAATAAAAAAATTGTGCACTGAAGTCCATCAAAAACCTGTTGTATTTTCTGCGGGGGAAGCATTAGCTTTTTTGCTCGAAAATAATTTTACAAAAGAACAATATAATTCAATACGTCGAGAAAGCAAATTAAGGAACTGCGACATTTATCCCCATTACAACGAAGTTGCTGCTGCAAAATTGATGTGCCGACCTGATGGAATAATAGCAAGCGAGACAACAGCAAGAGTACCCTTGGAATCGCTTCTATCACATACTACTAAAAGAATTGTTGAAATGCAGAAGGAGGTCTTTGAATATGTAATGGATAAAGAAAATACCAATTATTTAAAGTGTAAGTTGATATTAAGTTACGGTTTCGATAGTAGCACCGGTCAAGCGCAATTTAAACAAGCTTTTAACGAACCAAGCACGTCGAATCATTCCGATGCGTCGCTTTTGGCAACTACAATTATCCCGTTAAGACTTTTGGTCACGTCAGGACAGCCTATTTGGAATAATCTTACTGCGCAATCGACAAGGTTTTGTCGGCCCGTTAAGTTAGAATACGTCAAAGAAACAAAGGAATCTATCTTGAAGGAAAAATCAGACTTGAAAAAAGAAATTGACGCATTAAAAAGTATACACATTACGATCAGCGAAGGGAAAATTGTGGAAGTGTCCTTTGATTTGTATTTAACACTTATTGACGGGAAAGTTTTGAACATTTTGACTGGAACCAAATCAAATCAAACTTGCCCTATTTGCGGTTCCACACCAAAAGACTTCATGAATATAACTAATTACACTTCTGAAAGATTTCGTGCAGAAGATTCTAATTGTAAATTTGGTTTAAGCCCATTGCATTGCTGGATTCGATTTTTCGAGTTCATATTACATTTAGGTTACAAATGTGAATTGCAAAAATGGCAGACACGATCTGAAACCGACAAATTGGCTGTTTCAAATAGAAAAAAAAATATTCAAGACGCTTTTTGGAGAGAACTGGGTCTCCGTGTGGATATGCCAAAAGTTGGCGGATTTGGCAGCACAAATGACGGAAATACTGCGCGTAGAGCATTCACCGATCACGAAATCTTTTCCAACATTACGGGCGTTGATCAGACATTAATTTTCCGTTTTAAAATTATTTTAATTTGTTTGTCATGCCAGTATCCTCTGAACTCAACAAAATTTGAGACGTTCTGCTTTCAAACAGCGGATTTGATCCAAAAGCTTTATTCTTGGTTGCCGATGACAGCTACAGTCCACAAAGTGCTTGTACATTCCAAGCAGATTATTGACAACACTGTGCTTCCGATTGGATACTTTGGAGAAGCAGGTGCTGAGTCCAGGCACAAAATTTATAAGGCTGACAGATTGCATCACGCTCGTAAAAACAGCCGATCTAATAATCTTTTGGACATATTTAATAGAGCTACTGATACGTCCGATCCGCTTATCTCATCAAAATATTTAAGCAGACGCATGCGGCAACAGAAGCTATTACACTTTCCACCTGAAGCTATCGAGTTGTTAAGCATTGAGAGCCCAAGAGAAGACATCAACGAAGATGAAGAAAACAATGAAAATGAAATTTTATCACCAACATCTGTGGATGTATTAAATAATTTATGTTTGCTGAATGAAATTGAGGACTAATATTACGATTGAAAAATTTAAGTTTTTTGTAGGGTGTTTTTTATTCGGATTGAATGTAATTAAATTTTTAAGTTTAAAATTTTAAGTTTTTATAAATTTTGGTTTCCTTTATACCTTACCTTCCTTTTTGTTTTAATTTCCCTTAAAATTAAGCATTAATTTACCTGTTATTAATTTTGCACAGAAAAAGTAGTCATTTGACCTATAGTGCATTGGAATATTTTTGCGTATAGCTGCATTAACTCTGTCGACGGCCATTTCCATAACAATATTATCTGTCACTGCCCGAAGCTGCAACGTCTTAGGATTAGATGGCTGAGCAGACGGTTCCATGAGAGCATTACTGATATCGAGAAGTGTAAACTAGAGGACATCAGGGGATTCATCATGGGAATTCGGATGCTCAAGGACTGATAATAGGGTGTAAATATGGGGGTAAATATTACTTTTTTTGTGCAAGAGAAGGGAATCACAATGGACTTAATTGGGTCTACAAGTGGAGGTGCGATATAACACCATCCTTCCTAACCTAACCTACATGTAAAAATAATTTACTATGACTTCCTACCGCTCAGTAGAAGCTGAGATACTAAAATGTATGATTTTTCGATTGGCTCAAAGAGTGCTAAGGGGTAAAAAGGGGCAAACTCGGTACCTTTATATCTCGGAAACTATATTAGAAAGACTGAAAATTCTAAAAGAATACGAACGCTGCTAAAAATAAGCAGACACGTGCTTGGTAATTTTTTGATATGTGTACTTTTTGGGGTTAAAAGGGGGTAAAAACTGAATTTTGGTACCTTTTTTAACTCAAAACATCTTCTAAATTATTGAACGTAGCAGAAAGCTTTCGGCGCGTTCTTTTCTTCTGGACAAAATCTCGAATGAAGTTTGGTACTTTTTGAAAATTCGCACTTATAAGGGGTAACATTGAACCCGTTTTAGGTACTTTTTTGTTAATTCTAAGGTACATATGACATACATGTAAAAATAATTTACTCTGACTTCCTACCGCTCAGTAGAAGCTGAGATACCAAAACTCCAGAAAACTTTCCGAATATATCTTCGTTTTCTATAGCTATTCGTTTATTGTGTTAACTTCTACAACGACACTTGAATTTTTAAGTTGCGATGCGTTCAATGTTATTCTTTCAATTAAAGCTATCATGGAGATAACAATTAAAAATAAATCGCTCTGCAAATTGATGTGGGAAAACCTCACTTATGGGACTACTCGGTCAGGCAAGGTTGACCAAATGTTGTATATAACAACTACTATGTATGGTTTATCGGCAAACACCGATTGAAATTTAAAATTTTTTAATTATATGAAAGTGAATGCAATAAATAAATTTCTAAAAGTTAGAATAGATATAAGGATTGGTTATATGTATGTATATAGAAAGAAGTTTGATCGACCAAGTAAGGATTGCGATAACGTTCAGTGCAGGAGCAAAAGGATTAAACAAGAAGCCTTTATAAATACGAAATCAAAGATTCATTCAAATTGATTTTAGCGAACACCCAACCAATAGAAGCTGGCAAAATTGTAGATGTGCTACCAATTGCATCTACAAAGAGGTTAAGACGGATGCCAAAGCCAAAGTATAGTAAATATTTTACTGTGGACTAACTAGAACTCATTCTTATTCTGGGCCTTTTAGAAATAAATACGATATAAAGAAGGTTGTTAAAGAAAAAGGTTGGCCATTGTCATCAAGCACGTAGTTGTTAAAAAGAAAAGCAGAAATTTTACCATCTCCGATAATAGTGGATAATCGAAGCGCACTCTTTGGCTTGTCAGACCTTCTTAATAATACACCATCAACACTCATCGCTACTTTGATGAAGGCACAAGTAATAATTCTGAACTCACACTAATATACAAATGCTGATGTGATGTATCATTTGGATTTTCAGAATATACCTATAGACAGTCGAGTGCAAAAGCTCACTTTTTTTCTTTATGAACCTTCCTTATTTCTAAAAAAGGCCGAAAAAATAAATCACCTTATACAAACAACCCTTATAAATTTCCATATAAATGAATAAGTTAATGTAAGTCTGCACATTTGTTATTGTTTTTTCTGTAATACTCGAATTTAGGGTCTTTTCTTTATATGTATAGAAATTTTAATAGTGTAATGTCATGTAATTATAAGTTATTTATACCAAACTATTATAACTCCATCTATGTTTCATAGTTATATCCTATGGTCTAATTTCATACTATTACTATTTTAAGCAACTATGTAAGAATTGCAGCCAACAGTTGAATTTATCTAAATATTGAATGTAATCGCCATTTTTAATAAATTTAGAAAAAGCTGGCATTAAGAAATATACGAGCGCACACGATAGACGTGTGTAATCCTTATATTATATCTTCAGAAGTGGGATTTACCTGAAAAATTAAAGTATGGAATCGACGTTAAATAGAAAACAACTCCAAGATGTGTTAAAACATATAGGAGTGTCAATCACAACTAAGCATTCCACCGATGCACTTCGCAGAATTTTTTCTGACAACCGAGAAATCGTGAAGGCTGCATTGGAGGTGAATCCTAATATCATAGCCACAGACACTGCTAAAGGGAACGAAACCGACAATGATGGCGTTTTTAGAAATGATGAATATAAAACTTCTGTCGAATCTACGATTTCTTCATAAGTCTCCATTCCAACTTTTCATTCGGACGCAGAAACCACTAATACAAACCCTCCGCTCGCGTTAGCATCAAATTTCCTAGTAGATAGCACTTGTGCCAAAGCGCCGATCGTCACTTCTGCAATATATTCAAGGGCCAACGCTGTCCAGCTAAATGAAACGACTGCTAGTAGTTATACACTATGTGCAACAACTCTTGCCGCCGATCATGCAAGCCGTTCGAATAACACCTACGTTAATGCCTACACTAGAAACAATTTAACAACTCCGTTTACTTGCACACTTTCTGAGGTTACGATGCATTCAAAATCTATTAAGACCCCGATCGCCGAAGAAAACTCGAATCTTTCAGCCGCTGCTACGAAAATTACCGCCGCCACATTTCCAGCGGATGATTCGAACCTTACCGAAGATGACAAAACAGAAGCAGAAAAGTTAGATGACGAGATTGAAATTTTGCGCCGCCGCTATGAAGTTCTACGTTTACGCAAGGAAATAGAAATAATGGAGCGGGGTGCGACATATACGGTGCCAGACCACATTGTGAATTTTCAAGAGATTGAACACGCTGTAATAAAATTTAGCGGGGAGGATCGAACATTCGGGGTTACCGAATTTTTCCAAAATCTCGAAAAAGTTTTGGAACAAGTTAAGGCAGACGAGCTACTAAAATTATTAACGCTACGAAATTCTTTAATTGGGTCGGCTCGTTTAATACTTGGACGAGGGGCAATGAATTTGGTAAGCCGCCAAGAAATTTACAACACTCTACGCCGACGAATAAACGTTATGGAAATGGAATCCATTGCAATTCGGAGCGATGTCAGCGACTGAGTTAGTAGCGTTTGTGCAGGAGGGTTTACAAGGCCGTGTAAAGGATTTCATCCTATTTGCGGCAGCTAAAACTATGGATGACATTAAAAATTCTATCCATATGTATGAACATTTGCAAAGTGTAAGAGGTGGCGGCGACAGTTTTACAAATAACAAAACAAGCGTAACCGAAGCTAAGTCAAACGAAACAAAAATATACAACGAGGGAACACGCTGCTATAATTGTTCGCGAATAGGACACATCAAACCTCAATGTCGTTATGAAGAACGCCCGATTGGTGTTTGCTTTAATTGTTGGCAAGCAGGACACGAGCAAGTCGTGCAACAACATCAAACGCTGAAGACAACAGTTGCTGCCATTACTGAAAATGATTCAGCTGATGAAGGTATAAATGCTGTTAAATTTGTTGATACCGTATTAACAAATTTAAGATTTATTAATTTTAATGGTGAACACCTTAGTGATTATAAAATTATTCTATCTATTTTCGATACTGGCAGCCCGGTAAATTTGGTTCGCGAATCTGAAGTGCCATTTAATATTAATAGAGCAGAAACACAAACTGAATTTCAGGGTCTTGGTAAAACAAAAATAAGTACCTTCGGAAAACTCGAATCTGAGATCTCTTTTGGAAAACAACTTCATTTAGTTACATTAATTGTTGTACCTAATGAAACTATACCTATTCCCTTACTATTAGGACGAAATTTTCTTTCTAAATTTAATATCGGCTTATGTTATGTGGACAAAACAATGAATTTAACTAATAAATATGTCCTTGAAAATCATAGTACTTTCGAAAATGTATTGTTTGATAGGATTAATTCTGATATGTCTGAGGGTGTAGCGGCGAAAGTAGTTAATGATTTGCCTCCCGCCCAGATAGTGGACTCAAGTAAATTTTTTGCTGATGTGCAATCAAAAAGTATGTGTGAGTGTATGCAAACAACTAAACGAAAATCATTGCCAGAGTTCGAAATTACCCAGAGTCAAATTATGTCTATAGACTATGGATTGATGAGTTGAATATCAACCCCAGTTTGAAAAGCGGTGATAAAGACATTATTAGGAATATAATTGAAACGGAATATTTGAAGTCTTACACCGAGGTCCGTCCCTACGATTATAAGATGACCATTAGATTAAATAGTGAAAATCGTTTTTACTTTCGGCCTCGTAGAGTAGCTATTGCAGAACGCACAGCTCTTAGACCGATTATTAATGAACTAGTATTAGAGAAGATTATAATCAGACAGAGCGAGTCGCCATATGCTTCGCCAATTGTAATGGTTTCGAAAAAAAAAAAATTGAGACTATCGTAAATGTGTGGACTATCGAGCATTGAACAAGGTCACTGTTTGCGATAATTTTCCGATACCTCTTATCGAAACATGTATGGAATATTTGGGTGGAAATAAGTATTTTTCGACTTTAGATTTGAAGAATGGGTTTTTTAATGTGAAGTTAGACGAGGAATCGAAGAAATATACGTCGTTTGTAACTCCCGATGGGCAACATGAATACAATTGTATGCCATTTGGTCTGAAGAATGCTCCTGCTGTGTTTCAGAGATATATACATTGCGCTTGGCGGGATTTGATCGAATCAGGGAAAATAATTGTTTATCTTGATGACATATCAATAGCAACGCCTACGTTTGAGACGCATTGGCACGTATTGGTTGAAGTTCTCCGACGATTAGCAATTTTAGATCTAGAATTGAATTTAAAAAAGTGTAGTTTTGCTTATGAGACCATAGATTATTTGGGATACACGGTTAACGAATATGGTATACGTCCCAACGACTTGCATTTACGAGCCCTGGCTCAATACCCACCTCCAGTAAATTTTAAACAACTGCAATCGTGTCTCGGTCTATTTTCCTACTTTCGGAAATTCATAAAGGATTATGCGAAAATTGTACACCACCTCCAACGTTTGCTTAGGATGGTAAAAATTTTAATTTTGATGAACCTTGTAAGCAATCATTTTACGAATTAAGGGAAAAATTTATGAGGCCCCCCAGTTTTGGCTCTATATAACCCTCGGAATGAAACTGAACTACATGCGGACGCAAGTAAAGCGGGATTTGGAGCTGTATTGATACAAAAACAAAAGGACGGAAAATTTCACCCTGTTTTTTTCTTTGTTAAGCCTACTACGGCCTCAGAGTCTAGGATGCATAGTTTTGAACTTGAAACGTTAGCCATTATTCATGCTCTGGATCGCTTTGATATTTATTTGAGAGAGGCATTCCTTTTAAAATAGTCGCCGACTGCAATGCTCTAGCACTTACTTTAAATTAAAGGGACATAAGTCCAAAAATTGCCAGATGGACTTTGCATATGGAACATTATGACTACAGAATTTTACATCGGGGAGGCGTAATAATGGGTCATGCTGATGCACTGAGCAGGTGTCACGAGCAGACACTAATATCGAATGAATGTGGTCGCGATATAGTAGATAAAATCTTTTTGGATTCAGATAAAACTCATACTAGTCTAAATTATGGAAATCTACCTGATGTCGAAGCTAAACCTCCGGACTCCTCCGACCCAGCTTCGACCGATGATAATGGTTTTCTGACTGCTAATATCCTTTATAGTGACACACCCGATGTTCACACTGCCATGAATGGCGACATAGCCGATGTTCACATTGACGAACATGAGGACTTCGATATACCGAATTTTATACCGTGGAAGGCCATTTATGTATCCGACGTTGGAGAGCTCGATTTTATGATTCAAGTCACTCAAAATAGGGATGAAGAAATTATGGCGATAAAATTACGACTGGAAATGGAAGAGTTAAAAAATTTTAAGTTAATGGATGGTATAGTGTTCCGAAGCGATGATAGAGGTGGGTTATTGTTGTATGTCCCTTATGAATTAGAGGAAAATGTTATTAGATTAGTTCATGAACGGATTTGCCATATGGGCATTGAGAAGACATACGAGCAGGTCAGGAAAAACTACTGGTTTAGAAATATGAAAAGGAAGATTGAGAATTTTATAAAAGACTCTTTGCGGTGTATTATGTGTTCACCTCCTGTCAGAATAAATGAACATAATTTGTACAATATTCCGAAGAATCCCGTGCCATTTGATACGATACACATTGACCACTTTGGTCCACTTCCGTCCATAAATTCTCAGCGTAGGCACGTTTTGGTTATAATTGACGCTTTTACTAAATTTGTTCAACTATTTGCGGTAAAGTCTACAAGCACGAAAGAAGTTATTGCTTGCTTTGACAAATATTTTATAGCTTACTCAAGACCAAGACGCATTATTAGTGATCGGGGTACGTGTTTTACCTCTTCTAAATTTAGTTCATACCTTTTGGCTAATAATATACATAGATCATATTCGAATTGCAGTTGCATCTGCGCAGGCAAACGGAAAAGTTGAAAGAGTGAACTGAGTACTAAAAGTGATGTTAAGTAAGCTGACTGACCCTTTAAATCACGCTAATTGGTCACAAATGCTAACAAAAGTTGAGTTTGCTATGAACAATACAATTCATTGTTCTGCAAGACAGTCTGCTAGCAAATTGCTATTTGGTGTTGAACAGCGTGGTACGATTATAGATTTTTTGACAGAATATTTAGAGGGAAAGAACTCTAAGCAGCACATTCATGACTTGGAGCACATTAGAACCGACGCATCTGAGGCTATTATGAAGTCGCAGGAAAATAATTTAAAATATTTTTTAGATAGAAGCAAACCTGCAAAAACTTATAGAATAGGTGATTTTGTTGTTGTTCATTATACTGACACAACAATTGGTAAAAATAAAAAGTTGAACGAGATATTCCGAGGTCCTTATGTAAATCGCAAGGTTTTGCCAAATGACCGATATGTTATTCGTGATGTCGAGAACTGCCAGATTACCCAGCTGCCATATGATGGAGTGATAGAAGCTTCACGAATACGAAAATGGATAGATAAATAATTTGATTGAAGGCAATCAAAAAGTCAGGATGGCCGAGTTGTAATGTCATGTAATTATAAGTTATTTATACCAAGCTATTATAACTCCATCTATGTTTCATAATTATATCCTATGGTCTAATTTCATACTATTACTATTTTAAGCAACTATGTAAGAATTGCAGCCAACAGTTGAATTTATCTAAATATTGAATGTAATCGCCATTTTTAATAAATTTAGAAAAAGCTGGCATTAAGAAATGTACGAGCGCACACGATAGGCGTGTGTAATCCTTTTATTACAATAGAAAACTGTCAGAACGTAAGATTTATGCAAGCTTCTGTTAATCTTACATGATATTTTCTCTGAAACTGAAATGAATTTTATAATAAATATTAAGAAATGAAGTGCTAGATTTTTTTATTGGAATTGGTAGGATGCACGAGCACTCGTATGTAGATAAGTCCTCTGAAAAGAGTACAATTTAGGGGTTATTGTGAACTAGGTCATGCAATAACCATGTATAGGCGTAGCTTAAAAAGGGAGGGTAGCCCCGAGGACAATACCATCTAAGATTTTAAGTCCTCAGTTTTAAATCTATACACACACATATAGTACATAATGATACACACCGATGTATGTGGGTTGTTGATGGAAATTGTGTGAAGTAGATAATGACACCTAAAGTAAGATTAAGAAATTGTTCTGTCTATAGTTCTGTTGAGAGACGAAACCATATAGCCGTGTAATATAAGGGCCAAACATCAACTTAGGACTTCTCTCTTTCCACTCCTGGATGACTGTAACAGCTGCTATATTTTTTGCCTTCAAATGCATATTCACAAAAGCGTATATTTACTTAATCATTCACATTCAAATGGTTTTCGTAATGACTATTTCAATCATAGTTGAAAAATTTTGGCACTTTTCAACCAGTTTATGCCAGGTGAATTCACATCAGATGATCTTAATTTACCAGCTGACGATCAGCTGATAATTTCGATGCTGTCAAATCAAAGCAAAACGTTCGGAAATATTGACAGCAGGAAATTTCACACTAACAAATACACAAGGAGAATATGCAGAGTTGCAAATCGAGACCACCTGGTATCAATTCGCCTTGAGTTGATGGTTGCTGTTCATAATAAGCCTGTATTAATAAGTTGTTCAATCGTTGCTACTAAGAAAAATTGTACCTACATATATATCATAGTCTGAACGATGTGTGTGAAGATAGCCCGTCAGTTAGCTTCGTTTTTAACATCCCTATGTTACTTTACATATCTCTCGCTCAGAGACTGTGAGGTAATAACAAATCTCTCATTTGAACACTGTTAACTTAACAAAGTAGATAATTTATAACATTTTCAAGCAAAAATATTTATGTGCACATGGGAATTTTTTTGGTGGTCAAAATATCGGCCATAATCTAAATGGTGGGGTTATACCGCCAATTGGAGTCGAAAGCTAAGGCTTTATATATTTCAGAAGGATTTAGATTGTATTCAGAAACAATACAGTTTTTGAGATATATGACTTTCAAAATGTGTAATAAAAGTCAATAGTACTGTTGCCAACGGTTTAATTAAAAATTAGATTATATGAGAGACGAATTCAATTATTTTATACCTTCACTCTGATATATTTCCTTCTAGCAACAGTGTTTTAAAATACAATATAAAACGAAAACTAACAAATTTAAGAAATCCATCATTCGACATATTGTTATAATCACACCATAAATGAAATTTATTTGCTGGTGGTTAAGCGATGTCTAACCTAACCTAACCTTATACAATTAGAAATCCATCGGATAACAATAAAAGTATTAATAAGGCAAAATGAAAAATAAAATCGTAATTAAACATTCAAGAAATCCATCATTCAACATATTGTCATAATCACACCATAAGTGAAATTTATTTGCTGGTGGTTAAGCGATTCATTGTTGCTTTAACAAATCGTCAGTAGACTTCAACCACACATTTTGAACAGTCACAAAACTCTTATATTATGCACAAACTTCCAAAAACTATTTGAGAATTCACAAATTTTAATATTTTTGAAAATGACAAAAGCAAAATAAGCGTATTAGGCTTAGAAACTTATGCAAAACCCAGCAAATAATTTTTATTCGATATGAATCTATTTTATTTTTCTACACCTTTATACAATTAGGAATCCATCGGGTAACAATAAAAATATTAATAAGGCAAAATGAAAAATAAAATTGTAATTAAACATTCAAGAAATCCATCATTCATCAGAGATGAAAAAATAATTGAAAAGGTAGTAAAACAGCAATTAGAAAATTATTTTGAAAAAAAAAACAATTTATTGTCAAAATATCAATCAGGATTTAGAAAAAACTTTTTTGTGAAACAACCGTCAATTATGTAATTAATAGATGGAAGTATATAGAAAAAAATAAAAAAAATTATGGCATTGTTTTTAGAATTTAAAAGAGCCTTTGAGACTATTGATAGAGACATTTTAATTAAAAAACAGTATACTTATGGAATAGAAGGAAACGAGCTAAAATGGTTTGAATCATATTTATCGAGAAGAAAACAAATGGTGAAAGTAAATAATGTGAAATTCGAATGTATAAATAATGAATATGGACTGCCGCAAGGATCCATTTTAGGGTTATTGCTCTTTATTATATATATAAACGACATGCCAAATGTGTTACAAAAATGTGAAATGATATTATATGAAGATGATACATTGATTTTTACAGAATGACATACAGATCAACAATGTCTAGATAATATGAGAAATGATATAAATAACGTGAATAAATGGTTAAAAGTTAATAAATTAAAACTAAATGAAAGTGAAACAAAAATAATGCAAATAAATATGAACAATAAGACATATTTTGAAATTAATAACGAAATAATTGAAAAAGTAAATAAAATTAAGTATCTTGGCTTTATAATAGATGATAAATTAAAATTCAAAGAACATGCAAAAAAATCGGTGTCTTTAAACGAATAAGAAATAAAATATCAACAATAACGGCAATAAATATATAATTACACTCATAAAACGACATTTTGAATTTGGATCAACAATAATATACACTTGCTGTACTCCAATGCAAATAGAGAGATTACCAAAATTACAAAATAAAGCCATGAGAGCAATACTAAAATGCAACATATACGAGTATACACCAATAACATACGAGGTTTGTTCAAAATGTATCGCGAATTTTGAATATCGCGGGTTGTGCATATTTTTGATTTTTTTTGTGGCGTTATGTTGGTACTCATGTCTCTCACTTATGCCGACAATTTCGGCCATTTTGAATGTTCAGTTAATTGTTGACAGCTGCTTTGCTTGCACATGGAACAAAGAACCTGTATCAAAGTTTGTGTGAAAAACGAAATTAAGTGCGCGGATGCATTCCGAATGTTGACTGTGGCATACGGAGAAGCTACCTTGGAACGTTTATCGGTGGTACAAAATGTTCTCAGAAGGCCGAGATGTGAACGACGAAGATCGTGCCGGACGCCCGAGCACTTCAACAACAGACGAAAACATTGATGAAGTGAAGTTGCTGAGGACCTAGACATATCGATTGGGTCGTGTCATTCCATTTTTATCAATGACTTGGGCATGAGACGGGCCGCCGCGAAATTCGTACCAAAATTGCTCAATTTCGACCGAAAAGCATCGCATGAACATTGCTAATGAACTGTTGGAGTCTGTCCACGACGACACAAATTTGCTCCAGAGGGTCATAACTGGTGAGGAATCTTGGGTTTATGGTTATGACGTGAAAACCAAACATCAATTATCTCAATGGAAACTGCCGCGCGAAACAAGGTAAAAATTAAAGACGAGCCAAAACACGTGCAAGTAAAGTAGCTGTCAACTTGTCGGCATAAGTGAGAGACATGAGAACCAACATAGCGCCACAAAAAAATCAAAATTAGATTATACGTAACCCGCGAAAATTCAAAATTTGCGATACGTTTTGAACAAACCTCGTGTATGCTTAATGCTCTAAAATGTTTAAACATAAAACAATGACTAGAAATGAACACTCTCATATTTATTCAAAAAAATTAAAACTGGCAATGCTCCAGAATATCTTTCAAATCAACTATGTTATGTTGTGTAAGTACAGCCATATCACTTAAGAAATGCGGACAACTTCAGGCTTGCAAGAACAACAACTACTGCAATGCAACAATCACTATTTCATAAAGGGCTCCATCTGTACAATCTGATTCCTAATGATATTAAATTCGAACTAAATATTATTTTTAGAAGAAATATAGTTTTTTTATGCTTTTATTGTAATATAAAATTATATAAATTTGTATATAAAAAGTAAAATGTTATACTGAAAGTATTTTAAATACTACTAAATAAATAAATAAATAAAATAAATATTTCATTGAAAATTTGCGTTAAATAGCTGATGTTAATAACAATCTCTATCCCAGTAGACTTGGGTGCTGAAGTGCGTGGCTGCACAGAAAAATATCGGTATTTCCCCCAGCTAATATAGTCTAATTTAATTTTTCTTCTCTTTAGAAACTCACATTACTTAATAAAAAATATTTCATTCAACAAGAATTGAAATTACTGAACTTAAGCCCGAATAAGAAATTATTCCTGATAAATAGATCTCTTAAAATAAATACATTTATATTTGCTACATATTTTTTTATGCGGTTTTGACTAAATTTTGACATTGTGATTTGAAGTTATGCGGTTTTTGAAGCAGGAACGTATCTACCCCTTTTGTGCAGAAGTAGTACCCATTTTTATGCGGTTTTTTTAATGCTGTTTCCTTTGTAACGCATCTAGCCTAAAAATTCCATGAGAATTGGAAGAAATGTTTTCATAAACTTCCGCAAGACCATTTCCTTATATGTATTTGGTACATTTAATGGTAATATATGTTACAGTTTGATATGGATATAAGTTTGTTTGTTATGTAGCATATTAAAATTTTTTCAAAATGCTAAAGGTGAAAAATGAGGAAATTAAAACAATGTAATCAGTTTGACTACAATTCGTCTCTAGACTGTTTGGTATAGTGATTTATCGGCAAAAATTTAAATAAAATTTGTCAAGCCATGTAATCCTTACTAATATTATAAATGTGAAAGTGAGTTTGTTTGTTGCTTTCACGCCAAAAACACTAATCCGATTTTGAAAGTTCTTTCACCAATAGAAAGCTACATTACCAGCGTCAAACATAGGCCATTTTTTTATTCGGCTCGGAACTGGTTTTTTTGTATTTGGCACGGATTTTCAAACCACTAAACCGATTTTGAAAATTCCAAAATATCAGATCAATGCGAGCGGAACCGCGGGTAAAAGCTACTTTATTATAAAAATTTTTTATCATTTTCAAATGTTATTTAATGACAAACATTAAAATTTTGAATAGTTTTTATAAGCTTAAATTTACGCGAACAGGAATATGAAGTTTTTCCTCATACCAAATTCTTCCTATTTCATTTTGCAGTCGTAAATAGAACCCAATTAAAAGTATAAATTTCACATACAAAAGATATTCGTATTCGTGAATATCAAAAATTTACATTCGCCTCATCACTAGTATGTATGTATGTATGTAGTATGTGTAGGTAACACGTATGATCCTTGATTGAATGTATTTATTTAATCAGTTAAATAAATAAATGAGAAAAACATGTATTTTTGTATGAAATTAGTAATTTTTTCTGTTACGTAACATTTTCAAAGACCCACTCCCCCCTACCATACCAATTTGTAACAGAAATTAGATGAATACATGTTTCCTGATATATCGAAAGTAGCTTACGGAATTTTTCAAACCTCACTCCGCTGCAAATGTCGAAAGGATTTTCTCTTACCAAAATCTCATGAAAGCAAAATAAAGGAATATACTTTATGGTCCAACAGTATCAAGTCTTATCCAGGCCATACAGACATACTAGGGTATTCATTTAACAACAACAGTATCAAGTCTTATCCAGGCCATACATATGTACATACTAGGGTGTTCATTTAATCGCGTTTTTGCTTTAATCGGTTAATTGCTCGATTAATTAATCGTTGTTTTGGCTTAATGGATTAATAATCGGTTAATTTCGGTATTAACCGGTTAACCGATTAATAAAGTTTTTTCATAAATCAAATAATCTCAACAAATAAAAGTGCATAAATTGTTTATTAATTTGCGTTTATTAGTAAAACAAAGAAGAAAAAAACACACACACACATAAGAATTCTTAAACTATATGAAGAAAAAAAAATTAATACATATGTATGTATTCATTAAAAATTTAGAAATTTGTGAGGTTATTATAAATATTAGTTACTTCAATAGTTTAATGGGATCTTCTTTTGATAAAACTTGACTTGGAAAAATTATTTTACTTATCGTAGATGTTGAGGAAATAGAAAGCAATCCATAATACAGAATATCTAGTTTCTCAGTTTTTTTCCTGGATTACAGAATCCATATAAAATCTTTCATTATGCCGTTATCGGTATTTTTTCAAATTCTTAATACATACTTCTAATTGTTTCGGTTCCTTCTGTTGGCGGGCCATCATTTGACCAATACTCAGTGACGAACATAATGCAAAAAAGTTTATTTCTAAATTTCTTAGTGAAATTTATTTGCTGGTTGTTTAGCCATCAATCTTATTTTTATTATTTACATTTTATCAATCTTAAATTTTGCTGAATTAAACCAATTGAATTCAAATTTAACCGAAATTTCAATGTAATGCAACGATTGCCAACTACCTTAATTTATAATTTTACTTTTTTAATTGTCCCGACCATCATCTTCTATTTTCAACTTAAAAAAGCTTAAGGTTTTTCATGGCGCCCGAGCAGGGACTAATTAAAGTAAATTTATAAATCGCAAACCTTTTATTAGAAGTATCGTAATAACAAGAGTGCTGGTTCTCTAAACTATTGAGGATCAACGTCTTCAAAACTACTGAGGAGTTAAGACTTCAACGTATTAAGAAACTTTTCACAGCCTTCATTGGAACTAATTAACTAAGTATTACCATGTCCATGCTAAGAACAACCAAATCCAGGTATAAAGTACGAATATTTAGTGGGAGAATTAAAAAAAAAAACAAGTAAGAGTGCTATATTCGGCTGTGACGAATCTTATATACCCTTCACAAATCATAAAATGTAGAGAAAAGACATGCGTGCATATGTACGCATGTATATACATATGTAGATACCTAGACATGGGTAATTTTATGAGAAAACTTTCGTATTAATTACCAATTAAGTTGCAATATGCAGCGCAAAACTGCATTTTAAATGCATCTTGCGGACAAAAGATTCCTTAACTGACCCTTGCGTTGTTAACAAGACTGTGTGTGCTCAGAAGCGAACTTGTATAAATACATACTTTGAAATTTATCGGGACTGTTCTGAAAATCATGGTGATTTTAAATCACGTGATTTCAAAAGTAAACTACTAATAGCTGACTTGATAGTGGGTTTTTATTGTATTTTAAGTTTTTGTAATTTATAATAGAATATTTTCTTCCAACTTACAACGCTATAAATCGTGCAATTTTAAAAAGCAATTATTTAGCTTTCATTAATTTTTTAAAATCACCGTGATTTAAAATGTCTGTAGTAGGGAACTGCCAGTTCTAAATCAATTAAAATTTGTGAAATTTGGGTGAAATTTCCAAGAATTCTTTAAAATTTTGCTGAAATTTGTCTGAAATTTGAGAAATTGTGTTTTCGGTGCGCTTTGATGTTTTTTTGTTTACATTAACTGTTTTTTTGTTTATATTAAGTGTATGTATGTTTGTATGTATGTATGTATGTATGTCCGTGGGAACTTGTGCGCGGAATATTTTGTGGGCATACATTAAGGGGTTTTATAGGTTTGAAGCTTTTATGTGTATATGATGATATGGAAAATTTGTGGGTGTGTCTAGCTGTAGGACTTGAAGTCTGGTTGTGCTTGGTGGAGGGCGGGGTGTGTCTAGATTGTGAGACCTTAAGGCTGACCGTGATTTGGGTAGGTGAGGTGAGGTGTTTTGTAATATGTAACCGTGGGAATTCGGTGGCGTTTATGCTTGTTGGAATTTAAGCCAAGCTGTGCTTTTTGGGCGGGGTGTATTTGAGGTAGATCGACTGGTGGAGGGCGGGGAGTTGTTGTAATATGTATCCGTGGGAATCTGTGTACATGTATGTATGTATGTATGTCTGTAAGAGTTTAAAGCTGTCTGTGATTTATGAAAGGCGAGGTGAGAGTGTTCATGTAATACGTATCCGTGGGAATCTGTATATATGTATGTTCGTAGGAGTTTAAGGCTGATGGTGATTTGAGGTGGGGGAGCGTGTTGTTGTGATAGATAGATAGAATGTGCCTATGTGTATGTATGTATGTATATGTAGCACTTTAAGGCTGTCCTTGATTTGAGGTAGGCGGGGGGGTGTTATTGTAATATGTAGCTATAGGAATTTGGGTGTTTATATGTCTGTAGGAATTTTTGTGCATGTATGTCTGTAGAAGTTTAAGGCTGATCGTGATTTGGATTGTTGAGATTGATCGATTGTATGTGACCTTGAGAATTTGTGTATATATCTGTAGGAAATTTAAGGCTTATCGTAATTTATGAGGGGTAAAGTGTTCATGTAATATATAACCGCGCAATTTGTGTGTAAGAGTTTAAGGCTGATCATGATTAATGAGAGGTGAGGTGAAGGTGTTCATGTATATGTATCCGTATTTGTGTGTATGTATCTCTATATGAGTTTAAGGCTGATCGTGATTTAGGTTGTTGAGATTGATAGATTGTATGTTACCTCGAGATTTTGTGTATGTATGTCTGTAAGAACTTTAGGCTGACTGTGATTTGTGAGGGGAGGGGCGTTGTTAAAATAGGTTTAATTTTTCCTAGATGAATTTTAGTATGTGTGTGTATGTGATTTTCTCACCCTAGTATTTATATGTACGTAGAAATAAATTGTTTCTCATATGAATATTTTTTGCTGGAAAATATTATCATATATCTGAACTTCCTTATCCTAGTATGTTTTTCATATTGGAGGATGAGATTGTTTTATATTTTATCAAGCTTAAATTTGTCCAGTATAAATATTAATTTCAGATTTTGCAAAATTCTTGTGTACGATCGTGGTGATTTTGTGTGTGTGTATGTGTATATGCGCGATAGAGTTTGACTAGTCTGTGATAAGTTTGTTTATTTAAGTACATTTGTCTTCTTCGGCTTTCGTCTTCAAGCGTCAATAGCTTGGAGAACGGTTTGTAGTTTTCATGATGTACATAGATATGTAAGTGTGATTGTTAAAATCAAATAAATACTTGAGCATAAGTAAGAAATTTGATAATATGTGTACATATGTACATATGGATCTACAAATTGATTTTATGTATGTATGTATGTACATACAAATAAGTCTGGGGCTCCCTGTTTAAATACATGTTTTTGTCATGTGCTGTTGTTGCTGTTGTAAATATTCGTCTGGTCTTTTGTGTATAGATGTGAAATATCTCGATAGTTTTTTTATTTGAAATTAAAAAAAGTTCTTTTAAGTTTTAGATGTATTTACTTAAAAGTATGTGAGGAGTTTTTGTTTCAAGTAAAATTGAATTCCTCTCTAGTTGTAGTAACTATAGTATAAATATTTAATATATTTTATTTCCATTTGTTTAAAGTTGATGTAGCTATATAGTCAACGTTAGAAATTTTTCGGTCTAATATTTTTTCCAACTATCATCTTTTTTCTTCACCTTTTACATATATTTTAGAACATTTTGCATTGGCTTTTAAACAATGACAAACGCTTTGAAATTAAACTGATCCAGCAGTCCACCTTAGGTGATGATAGTTTTTTGTTAACCACTTTGCTTCTCTTTCCTTTTTTATTGATAAACATTTAAAATCAAATGGTGGTTTTATAATGAAATTGTTATACTCTTTATTGTTGAAAACATCCGCTACTTCTTTTTGTAATGAAAATCATTCGAAACCTTACTTGTCTATTAAAATCATTTTTTCATTCATATTACTTAATTTATAAGACTTTCCGGACTTTCTATTATTCGATCATCAGTAAAAATGCAGTAGCTGATGTCCTTGCTTGCTGTTTCATATTAAATTTCTATATCAATTGGACCGCTATCGGATAAAAGGAGCTTTTATCTTAAACTCTGATGCAGTTGTGGGAATCTTAGATATATATCAAATAGAACTGAATAACGTTCACTTTTAAATTTTATGTTAATATCATCATATGGATATGAGACTGAAATTAAATGTACTTTTAAATTAGTAAAATCACAATGAACAAACTTATTTTCTTCTTGAAAAGCGATGAACAGAAAACGAAGCCATTTTCTGTGAATTTAGGTCTAGCCTCTCGACGGTTCCTCTAGTATACAAGATGACTTTACATGTCGGAATTTCTGGCTGTTCTTTGTCGGCGTTATGGGTAATTAAATGTTAAAATTTTAATTGCCCAAATTATGCTACTTGATAATGTTACTATGTTTACATTAATAAGCTATATGTTTATTTTATGAAGGGTGATCTTCTATGCCTTTTATTTGATGCTCTAGATGATATGTTTTTTTTCTCATTGTATTAAAGTTTAGCGTATTGTATACATATTTCTGTTATGTTTAAGTATGCTTTGTGTTCAAGTCAGACAGGCTGTATATATCAGTTGGTCACTCAGTCTCTTGTTTTATTTATTTTTTCTTCTAATGTATCACTACTTTTTTTGATTTTACTACTTGAAATAGAGAACATTTATATAATTTTTAAATCCATTATATGCAAATGTATTCATATCTACATATATGCGAATATATGTATGTATGTAGAAATTAGCTTACATATAAAGAAATACATGTTTAATAATCAACTATTATACCAAATCTATCTTCAAAAACTCAGTCACCTCCATCATGAATTCAGCGTAGGTATTTTCATATAGTGTCAGAAATATTAGAATATCTACGTTTGAAAGAAATTTTGCTTCAAATATACAATAACTTCAAGGGTCGACCACCCTTGAAGTTATTGTTGGTGATGTAGCCTGAGTTGTATCGGATTCAGATATTATGATTTCTCACTTAAAAAAGGTCCTCATCACCTTCTATCAGGTTTTTATATTTTTCTAACATACATGTCTTAGCATGCTTTTGTCGATAGTGACGCGAGCGTCAGAGATGTAGTGGCGTTTCAGTTAAATATCTATACTATTAGAATTTACAATTTCGCTCTTTTGAATCTTTTACAAAGTAGATACATACTTATATATTTCATTTAGCACAGAGTCCTAAAATTTCTTTGCTTACAAAATTGTGTGACGTAAGGCATTCTTTTAAATTTGCATGTTTCGGTATGCTTTCAATATTTTTTCTGTAAATTTATTTGATACTCATACAGATACAGATATAAAGTAAGATCTGCTTACAATGCATTTTACAATTTATGTATGCTTCAGCATGATTCCAGTTGAAGTCCATATTTATTCAGTAATTTTGTCTGATACTAATTCATACACACTTACATTCTTAAAGATTGGATCCAATTTGCTTAGTTTATCTATATTTTTAAAAAGATCTGATAGCTATAGAAATGAACAGAGTGAAGATCTATTATAATAAGCCCAGATTCACATTTTTTAAATTTTGTGTGCTACTGCTTTCGAAATGGAAATCGTACAACTTTTACTATAAAAAGTGATAATACGATGTGTTGCTGAATATTGCACTGTGTTAAACTTCATTTTGAACGCTTACGTTTTCATAATATTTCATACAGACCAATAAGTTTAGAGAATTCCACTACATTAAGTAAATTATCTTTCCTAAGACCTAACATTCCTAATCAATATTTCAAAAAAAAAAAACCATGACAAACTAGATTTTTCTTTTTTAATTTTATTTATATTGCCATTAAATTTCAACATTTTCTACATCTTCAAATTACTGTATACTGTATTTTCCACCTTTTCATCATTTATTGAGTTAACTTTAATTGCAAACATTTTAATTGAGAGATGAGCTTTTCTAAGTAATGAGCTTAACTAAGTAAATCTTTATATATATATATATATATATATATTCTACTTATGCATGAATTTTTTAGTGCCTATTAAAAAATTCTTTACAATCATCCATTTGTAAGTTTATTGGTACTCGTAACATTTCAAAAATATTTTCCACAGCCTAGGTTTTTTCGAGTGCAACTTTTATTTTCAACGATATTTACCATAGAAACTTTGAGAATGAATCATTTACAGTCTACAATAGTCAATAATTTCTATTTTCTGTAGAATAGTTTCCCATTTCACCTAAATCAGCTCCATAAAAGATCAACTATTCCTTTCATTACATATCTACAATACACACAGAATTTTCAAGAGTTCGTTTACTAAATTTCTTTTTAAAGACATTGAGTTGTTTTAAAGATTTTTTGGAGAGTGTTGTGATCTACTTGATGCACTTTCAGCTATTTATACTATCATGTAGTTAATTTTCCAATCTATAAATTTTATCGTTCAGCTGTTCAATTTGTTTTTTCAAAAGATGATTTAACTTTTAGTATGTGTTTTTTCAATTTTATAACTATCTTCTATCTCTAATTGTATTTCACGTTATACTCCATCAATTTGCATTTTAATATATTCTTGAATTATATTAATTCCTTAAGCTGTATTATTAATTTGTCCTACAGTTTATCGCTTTGAGTTTCCAGAAACAATTTACTGATAACATCATTCTCCGTCAGTGAATAATGATGATTCTCTATCCATGTATTAGTAGAAATTATATATTTTATATAGTTTTCAAAATCAAATTTCTCATAGTATTTCCATGTTTTATTATCAATCATTAAAGAAAATAAAGCTACTATTAGAGCCCATATTTGACCACCAACTTGTATTTTATCTTCATTAAGTTTGAGGTCACTATCACCAAATTTCCATTCATTATTGAAATCTTTATGTGGATCATAGTTTGTATCTAATTCATTTCTTCCTTCCAAGACTGATAAGTCAGTATAAGTGTCATCGGTATTGGAAGTCTGTGAGTAGAAATCATCTTCATCATCGTCATCATCATTCTCATTATTAGCATCATTAAACAAGATGGTATTATCGAATATTGTTCCTTCTGCTAGTTTCTTTGGTGTACTTGTCTCTATCTTGACTGATGGCTTCTGAGACTTTAAACTTGTATTATTTTCAACTTCTGTCTTCATTTTACTTTCTTCTTTCATGGGAATTCTTTTAATTTTGTTACAACTATTCATGAATTCTTTGAGTGGTTCTGTTATAGGTTTAAATGTATCTCTTAGTTGTTCACACATATCTATTTCACCAGTTTTTATACTACGAAGCTTTTTCTTCAAGACATTTCTTGTCAACACCAACTGTTTTAAAATTTTCTCATCCATGTTTAGCAAATAAGAGGTATCAGCTATTAGATCAGGTATCAGCTATCAGCTTATCAGGACCTGGTCTGGTTTTCAGATCAGCTTATCAGGACCTGGTCTGGTTTTCAGATCAGCTTATCAGGACCTCGTTTGGTTTTCAGATCAGCTTATCAGGACCTGGTCTGGTTTTCAGATCAGCTTATCAGGACCTGGTCTGGTTTTCAGATCAGCTTATCAGGACCTGGTCTGGTTTATAGATCAGCTTATCTGGTTCAGATTGGGTTATCAGTTTACAAGTAGCTGACCATTTATAACATTTAGATAAATGGAGTTTAAGGTTAGATGAAAAAAGAAAAAGTAAACATTTATGTAGTCAAATTCTCTTTTTTTCTATAACGATCATCGTTTAATTCAATATCGTTGCTTATAAACAAAATCCATATTTATCCTTCCAACATGCTTTATATTTGTCTCATCTTACTTAAACATTATAATTACATTATGATTATCTAGTATCAAATGTTTGGTGATTCTGGTGATGATTTTCATTACAAAAAGAAGTAGCGGAAGTTTTCAACAATAAAGAGTATAACAATTTCATTATAAAACCACCATTTGATTTTAAATGTTTATCAATAAAAAAGGAAAGAGATGCAGTGTTCTAAAATATACATATGTAAAAGGTGAAGAAAAAAGACGATGGTTGGAAAAAATTTTACACCGAAAAATTTCAAACGGTGACTATATAGGCTACATCAACTTTAAACAAATGGAAATAAAATATATTAAATATTTATAATATAGTTACTACAAGTACAGAGGAATTCAATTTTATTTAAAACAGAAACTCCTCACATACTTTTAAGTAAATACATCTAAAAATTAAAAGAACGTTTTTTTAATTTCAAATAAAAAAACTATGGAGATATTTCACATCTATACACAAAAGACCAGGCGAATATTTGCAACAGCAACAACAAAAGACCGCACATGACAAAAAAAAATGTATTTAAGCAGGGAGCTCCAGACTTATTTGTATGTACATACATACATATACAAAATCAATTTGTAGATCCATATGTACATATGTACACATATTATCAAATTTCTTACCCATGCTCAGGTATTTATTGGATTTTAGCAATCACACTTACATATCTACATCATGAAAACATACAAACCGTTCTCCAAGCTATTGACGCTTGAAGACGAAAGTCGAAGAAGACAAATGTACTTAAATAAACAAACTTATCACAGACTCAAACTCTATCGCGCACACATACAAAATTGCCACGATCGTACACAAGAATTTTGCAAAATCTGAAATTAATATTTATACAAATATAAAAAAATTTCTGACCGACAGACTTTAACACTGGACAAATTTAAGCTTGATAAAATATAAAGCAATCTCATCCTCCAATATGAAAAACATACTAGGATTAGGGAAGTTCAGATATATGATAATACTTTCAAACGAAAATGTTCATATGAGAAATAATTTATTTCTACGTACATATAAATACTAGGGTGAGAAAATCACATACACAAACACATACTAAAACTCATCTACGAAAAATTAAACCTATTTCAACAACGCCTCTCCCCTCACAAATCACAGTAAGCCTAAAGTTCTTACAGATATACATACACAAAATCTCAAGGTAACATACAATCTATCAATCTCAACAACATAAATCACGATCAGCCTTAAACTAATATAGACATGCATACACACAAATACGGATACATATACATGAACACCTTCACCTCACCTCTCATTAATCATGATCAGCCTTAAACTCCTACAGATATACACACAAATTGCAGTTATATATTACATGAACACTTCGCCCCTCATAAATCACGATAAGCCTTAAATTTCCTACAGATATACATCAAAAATTCTCAAGGTCACATACAATCGATCAATCTCAACAATCCAAATCACGATCAGCCTTAAACTTCTACAGACATACATGCACAAAAATTCCTACAGACATATAAACACCTAAATTCCTATAGATACATAATACAATAAGACCCCCCCCCCCCTCCCTGAATTCAAGGACAGCCTTAAACTGCTACATATACATACATACATACACACACACATAGGCACATTCTATCTATCTATTACAACAACACCTTTCCCCATCCCAACTCACAATCAGCCTTAAACTCCTGCAAACATACATATACACAGATTCCCACGGATACGTATTACATGAACACTCTCACCTCGCCTTTCATAAATCACAGACAGCCTTAAACTCTTACAGACGTACATGCACACAGATTCCCACGGATACATTTTACAACAACGCCCCGCCCTTCACCAGTCGATCTACCTCAAATACATCCCGCCCTACACCAAGCACAGCTTGGCTTAAACTCCAACAGGCATAAACGCCACCGAATTCCCACGGTTACATATTACAAAACACCTCACCTCACCTACCCAAATCACGGTCAGCCTTAAGGTCTCCACAATCTAGACACACCCCGCCCTCCACCAAGCACAGCCAGACTTCAATTCCTACAGCTAGACACACCCACAAATTTTCCGTCCGCATTAGAAAAAATCATTTCCATGATTTTCCCGTCGGCATTTGAAAAAAATAAACATGTTTTCCCGTCGGCATTTGAAAAAAATAAACATGTTTTCCCGTCGGCATTTGAAAAAAAGAAAGATGTTATCCAGTCGGCATTAGAAAATTATATACATAAAAGCTTCAAAACCTATAAACCCCCTTAATGTATTCCCACAAAATATTCCGCGCACAAGTTCCCACGGTCATACATGCATACATACATACATACAAACATACATACACTTAATATAAACAAAAAACAGTTCATGTAAACAAAAAAAAAATTTAATGTAAACAAAAAACTCCTTATGTAAACAAAAAATCCTTATGTAAACAAAAAATCGGACGGACTTATTGAACCACCCTCGTAGGTATCAAATTTCACAAATTTCCAAGAATTTTAAAATTTGGGTAATTAAAATTTCAAAATTTCACAATTTTAGTTGGGGCAGTACTGGGAGCTCCCTACTACTTGTAGGTATTTTTGATACTAAAATAGAAGCGTAGGGAAAATCGTACAGATTTTTTATATTCTCCAAAATGGAGGGATTTTTTCGTCATGTCGCATTATTTATGAAATAAATGCAAACATAACGATTTTTTTTAGCAATATTTTCTTTTTGAAAAGGGTTAAAATAATTTTTTTTCGTTAAAATCGCTTAAAAATATGTTTCCAGAGATGTTTGTGATTTAAAAAGTTGGCGACACTAATATGTTTTGTATGTATATGCCAAGGCGAATTCATATACCAGGTGGTGTTAAGCTTGCAACAACAAAATTTGCCTAGTACTTTATTGCAATGAAAATTGACAAATCAAACTTCCTACAAATTTTATTGAAATGAAATTTGACAAGCCAAACTTCCTAACAAAAAAGCAGTTGTTAACTTAGCACCACCTGGTACATGAATTAGATATGTATGTTAATTTTAAAATAACCGGTTTTTTACCTAAATTGAATCTATCCTTTAAAATTTTATTTGAAAAGAACTATTCATATTAATTTTTAAAAACTTTTTGTTTTTTTAATTGAATTTAATTAAAAGTGCTATTTTTTTAGTTTTTTACTCATATTTTTAACAAAGCTTTAATAAGCATATATATTTTTTTATAACTCATGGTTTTCTTCTATTTTAATGACAAAAATGCGTAGGGATTTTTGTAGGGGAAATTTTTTCAAAGTGTAGGGAAAAATCGGATTTTTTACCATGTGTAGGTATTTTTTCGAGAAATCTACTGGCAACACTGCTTTAGATATAAAAGTTAGAAATTTTTTTTTAAACCAACACTTCTCTATAGGTAAGTTTATTTAGCAATCGAATAATTAAGTTATTTTCGGACCCAGCAAAAACGACATGCAAAAGAAATAGTTAATGCATGGGTTCAATTTAGGTGCAGAGCGCAAGATTTTAACACAGGCGTGCCATTGACGAGCATGGGTTCACATTTAACAAAACTGCTCGTCATTGAAATGAGTACTTAGAACCCATGCAAGTTCCCTGATTCGATGACGTTTTTTCACAAAACAAAAAAAAAACATTGTCAACATTGCCAACATTGCCAAGACACACTCTCTACCAGCGAGCTATTGTATTCTTATTATTTGATAGAGATAAAATTTGTTTTATGACAATGTGTTAATAATATGTTGATTTAATTCCGTTTTTACATGCCTATTTCGGTGGATATTTATTTCAATGTATTAATTACCCAGTAATATCGCATGCGTTTTTGATGAGTTCAAAAACTATAGCTTTATTACGATTTGCGAGGATCTTTAGAATGCATTCGAAGACACAATATGTAAAGAAAGCATGAAACACTAATAAATTTTGAACGCATTAATTTTTTTTTTTGCTGGGGAGAATATTAATAAATGTATTATTTACCATGATATACATACATACATACATACATAGATACAAACATACATGTAGGTATTACATACATATTTATTTACATATACATATGTACATAAGCAGCTACCCTCTAGTCAGTCTAGAACCATATGTCTCTATGTCAACACTCTTTTCTATAGCGACAATTGCACTAGTTGAAATGTCGACAACTTTCCTTTTATGCGCGAGTAGAGATACGTTAGATACATTGTCAATGAACGCGTCAATAGTTTGGTTTTCTGTTTTATTATGTTGTGCAATACTGTTAAAATACACATGTATGTATGTGTTTAAGTTTGTTGCCCCAACATTATGAAATTGTAGATGAGGGTCACTAAAATGTACTACTGAATCTTTGGTGCCAATGTCTCCATGTGGTCCCAAAAAAACTACTTAGTCAGTAGTGCTACAGTCTAGTGGTGGATTTTCAATGACAAGCTAATGTTAAATGTCAATAGGCGATTACATTAGCTGGGGTACACCTGATCAGTAGTGCTACTGACAATGTCATTAGTAAATCACTACATTTTCACTATTGCCATTTTCTGCAGGGTAGTTTGTTAAATGCTTAAACACATACATACATACATATAGACAAGGTAATAGAGCCAGTTCAAGTTTTACATCGCTAAAGTTAATACTACTTCAATTAAGAATTGCTATTTATATATAAAATACATACATACATATGTAGATCATAACTAAAAACTTTCTCACGAAAATTAGTAAGTAGTCGCCAAATGTGTAGAATCGCCCGCTTAGATTAAGATTTATTCTGAATTGCAATTATAAAGAAGAAGCACAAGTATACGAAGACTAATTAAACACGTGTAAAATTAAAATCACCAAGAATTAAAACCATTAAAGTTTTAATTAAAAAATCAAACAAACTACTCATAAGGAAAGTGTCTGGATAGTCTCAGGCAAATTCAGCCTTTAAACAATACGCTAAAAAGTTCGTGTGATGTAGCAAATATCAGAAACGAAAAATCTCTTGACGAATGTGTACGAAAATTCTGGGAATTAGAGGAAATTCCAAATGATAAAGAGATTCTTTCAATAGAGCAACAATAGTGCGAGGAGCATTTTGTTAAATCAGTCCGACGACTAATGTCAGGAAGATTCACCGTGTCATTGCCTTTCAAACGAAGTCTACAGCTGCTAGGTTCGTCTTTTGAAGTTGCACTTGAACGTCGCTTTTCGAAGGATTTGGAAATGAAAGAGCTATACAATACCTTTCTGAAAGAATATCTTCTTATAGGTCATATGTCTATAACAGTGACAACAAAATTCCTAATTATCCGCACTATTTTATACCGCATCAGTGTGTGTTACGACCACAAAGTAGTTCAACGAAACTGCGTGTAGTTTTCGATGCTTCATGCAAAACATCAACACAACTCTCATTAAACGACTTGTTAATGATTGGCCCTACTATACAGGAGGAGTTGTATTCTATACTCATTCGGTTTCGAACACACAAATACGCGCTTACGGCTGACATTGAGAAAATGTACCGTCAAGTGGAAATTGACGAGGCCGATAGAAATTTTCAATTAATACTATGGCGTGAAAAAACCACTGATCCTTTACAAATATACCGCCTAAATACCGTGACATATGGTACTTCACCCGTTCCATTTCTTGCCATTCGTTGTCTTTTTTAGATTGGTGATTTATATAAATATAAATATCCTATTGGCTCTAAAGTTATTCGCAGACTTTTATGTCGACGATTTGTTAACGGGTGCTGATTCAATTGAAGAACTTGAAGTTATTCGTACTGAAGTGACTGACATATTGCAATCTGCTGGTTTCAATTTAACTAAATTCTTCACAAATTATAAATATTCTGACATTCAAAAGAAGAAAACCATGCAAATTAATGACTTCGACTCAACTAAAGCTTTAGGAACATACTGGTTACCTAAGGAGGACAACTTTACGTACCATTTTCAGGAATCATTTGACGAATTAAAAGCTACAAAGCGTAACATTCTGTCTGTATCATCCAGGTTGTTCGATCCTTTAGGCTTACTGTGTCCACTGGTAGTCAAAGCCAAAATTCTACTACAAGAGCTTTGGCTTCAAAAGCTAGATTGGGATGAATCTATTCCTCAGCAGTTACATTCCTAATGGTAAGATTTCAAACAAAATTTGTCAAAAATTGACGTTATTAAAATTCCTAGGTACGTAGGGATGAGTAAAAACGCCAGTTGCGAAGTACATGGATTTTCTGATGCGTCAGGTAGAGCATATGGTTGCTGTATATACGTAAGGAGTCAGACTCCAAGTCAAACTATAGTGCGATTGTTGACAGCGAAATCGAGAGTAGCCCCTTTAAAAGTTATATCTCTACCTAGACTTGAACTTTGTGCAGCTCAATTGCTAGCTAAGCCCTGGTCAAAAGTCAAAAGCACGTTGAACTATAGAATAGAAAATGTTATATTCTGGACAGATTCCGAGATAGTCCTCCACTGGATCCAAGCTCATTCATCAACCTTAAAAACTTTTGTCGCTAACCGAGTGTCAGACATCCAAGACTTATCAGACCAGGTTACCTGGAGGCATGTTCCTACGAAACAAAATCCGGCAATGTAAACGAATTGGCCACTTCTATATGGTTTGAAGGTCCATAATTTTTACGTGAAAAATGCAATCAGTGGCCCATAAATAACCATTTTAATCTCAGTAAAGAGCAAGAACTCCTAGAAAAAGTAAAAACAACTAATCCACTTCTCGATATTGATAACGAAGCGCAAGAAAACGAGCCGTTCTTGAAAACAATTAATAAACATTCTTCTTATCTAAAAGTAATTCGTATATTTGCATACGTTTTCCGTTTTTTGGATGTATGCAAAGCAAACAAACAGAATAAGGGAATGCCTCTCACAGCGGAAGAAGTGAAATTGTCATTCTACCACATAATTCAAATAATACACGTTAGAGAATATACCAAAGAAATCGGTAAATTGAAAAAAAGGCGTATCATTCCCACAACATTTGCAAAGACTTAACCCATTCATTCACGTGTTAAAACACGAGACGCGAACAATTTCACTTATCAGGGTAGGCGGGAGATTGGCACCAATGCACCAATGCACCAATCTGTTACGACGCTAAATTTCCGCTGTTGATTCCACACAAATTTCATTTCACTACCTTATATTTGCGCACCAAAATAGTGCACGCTTTCATTATAAGCCTAAGCTAATGAGTCAAATTATGGGTAATTTACCCGCAGACCGTGTTCGAGCTCTTCGTCCATTCAAAATATGTGGAGTTGACTTTTGCGGTCCTGTAAATGTCACACTCAAAATTCGAGGACGACCATCTACCAAAATGTACATCGCGGTATTTGTATGTTTCGCATCCAAAGCTGTTCACTTAGAACTTGTCTCCAACCTTACGTCAAACTGTTTTATTTTATGTCTTAAAAGGTTCGTAGGAAGAAGAGGGCGCCCAGACAAAATCTACAGAGACAACGCAACCAATTTTGTAGGCGCTACCAGAGAACTGAGAGAATTCGCAACTGCGTTTCACCAGGAAGCTCCCAACATCGCATCGTACGCTGCCAGCAAGGCAATAGAGTTCACTTGCATACCACCCAGAGCTCCTCATTTCGGCGGCCTTTGGGAAGCTGCTGTGAAGTCCGCCAAAGGTCTTTTGTTCAGAACAGTGAAGAACGCATTACTAACGCTCGAAGAATTGCATACTATGCTAGTCGAAGTGGAAGCAGTACTCAATTCTCGCCCTCTGGCTCCACTCAGCAGCGACCCAAACGATGGCGAAGCGTTGACTCCGGCTCACTTGCTGATAGGAGAAAGCCTACGAGCGCTGCATCAAGGATTGCACAAAGGAGAACCCGGCAAGCCGGACTCAAGCAACGCTTCTGGCAGAGTTGGGCCAAAGATTACGTCCGCAGTCTACAAACTCGCAACAAATGGTCCGTAGAAGAGCCAGACCTCGACGTAGGGAAACTCGTCTTGATACAAGAAGAGAATCTGCCACCACTACAGTGGATGACAGGTCGAGTACAAGCCGTAATGCCAGGAAAAGACCACAAAACAAGGGTTGGGGAGATAAAGACGACAAAAGTCCAATTATTATATTATGTCATCTCGCTTAAACTTTGAACCCGTGTCACATGATAACAATTACTTGCGCTCTAGATTATATAATCGTTCCAATGCTTTTAATATAGGTCATTTCAACTGTCAAAGTTTCAGCATGTCTTCTAGGTCTACTAAACTGGATGAAATACGTAATATTTTAAATGGATGCCTTCTTGATATCGTTGGTGGCTCAAAACACATATCTTCTAGTAAATTCAAAACTCAGCTTCAAATGAAGGCAATCAAACTGGACAACGAGGTGGTGGTGTTGGTATTTACGTGTCTAATAAATATAAAGATAGGGTAGTCTTTAAATCAACTACTTTGGAGTTTTCGAATCTCTATTCATAGAAATCAACTATTCTAACTTTAAGTTGCTCTTAGGTGTTGTATACCTCCCCCGTGGTAATATTGATGTTATGGAAAATCGGTTAGGTGATTTACTGGTGAGATACAAGGACATTGTAATTATGGGCGACTTTAATCTTAATTTGTTTAATATTGAGAACTCTGATATTGTACTGTCAACATGTCGGCGTTTGGGTTTGTCCGATAGTAGTAGTAGTTTGTCTTCGGTTACGTCCACACGTGTTTGTTTTTTGTTGTCTTGTTGTATTCCGTGATCAATTACGTACAAATTTGTTATCGTCCGCGTTTAATTAAAAATCAATATGCATACATCATTACATACAATAAATAAACAAAAATAACAGTTATTCACAAAAACAAAATCATGGAACATTAAACCAAACTTCAATTAATATCAACATCAGCAAATTTAAATATAAAACCAAAATAAAACAAAAATAAAATAACACCAATATAACAAAAAGAACAACAAAATAAACATACATACCTACACAAAATATCAGTGTTGGCACTACATACCAGTGCTGGCACAGTGTTGCCGTTCCCGCTGCAATGACCAGACCAGGGCTTTTATTACCCTTTTATGTCATTGTGTTTCCTCCCCCATCTCCCCCTCATATCCTACACTAATTTAATTCTGTGGTAATGACGCCTTTCCTTTGGCTGCTGGTGGACTGTTCAGTGATGAAAGTATAACACTGATCAGTGAGCAGTCATTACAACAGTGATCAACGTGACTGGAGTCAGTGCTGCAGATGTAACATTTTATTTAAATTTTCGCGCGTTATTACTATGACAGATAAATTCAAAATGGACTTCTGCAACATACGGGGTCTGAGATCGAATTTTTTCTTTGTGTATGCACACATTTGTCTCCATCGGCCGAATGGTTTCGCCTTATGTGAGACCCAGGTGTCTGAGAATGTTGACCCAAAGGATTTTCAGATACCTGGTTATCACCTACTTTCGCTTTTTAATTTTCATCGGGGACTTGCAATGTACATTCGCAATGCAGTTGTGTACCAATGCCAGCAATCACTAGACTTATCTTATGCTGAATTTAGCTGTCTCTGGGTTAAATTCCAAATCAGGGCACACTGTTTGCATTTCGGATTCGTTTACAGAAGTCCAAACACAGAAAGGGATACTACCATTACTGGCTAAGATGCCCTTTCTGACTCCATATCGAAGATTCTAGAGAGTTGTCCGAACAGTGAAATCGTTATTGCTGGTGATTTCAATGTTCACAATTCAACTTGGCTTCGCCATTCGAGCCATACAACTACGGAAGGCCAATATATTGAGTTGTTCGCAGCACATAACAACCTAGTGCAACTTGTGAATGAACCAACACACATTCCGTGTGTTGAAGGGCACCAACAAAATACACTCGACCTCTTTCTTACTTCACACCCTCTCGGTAATTCAGATCACTGTACCATTTCGGCCTCCTTTTCGTTCTCAGCACTTCATAGCATTTCATCTACAGCTACGAAACGACTAAAATACGTCTACGAAAAGGCTCGTTGGGCTCAGCTCAACGAATTTTTTCGGCATTTTAATTGAAAAGTATGTTTTCTTGACAATGATGTCAATGCCATGGCCAAAATAGTTGAAAGTATAATTTTGATGGGTATGAAAGCTTTCATACCATCAAAAATAAAAAAAATATTAAGGAACCAGATGCTCTTGATGTTCTTGGCATGAAAATACAGTTTGATGTTCGATGGACTGAACACATTTTTCAAGTTGCAAAAGAAGCATTCTAGTGCCTCGGGTTTTTAAAGCGGTGCAAACGATATTTCACCCCATCCGATCTCCTTACTATTTATACCACTTATATCCAACCAAAAATGGATTACAACTCTCATGTATGGGCCGGCGCTTCAGTCTATTTTGGGGCTCGACCGCGTACAGGAGAGAGCGAAGAAGCTCATCGGTGACAGTAGGGTATCTATTGATTCATTGGAGCATCGACGCAATGTGGCGTGAGAAAGTTTAAATCAAATGTTCACAGACACTACTCCCTCTATCCTCCTTCCCTATAACATATTTTCCTAGTTCTAGCACAATGCATTGCATGAGTAGGGTTTATCCCCTGAGTGCTGGTCTTATTAAAAAATAAATAAAATAAAAAAAATAAAAAAAACATTAACGTCTCTTCACTACAACACCATTTTCTACAATACGATTTTTCTACCTTCTATACTAAACATGATGTTAATTCTCAACTGTCATCTCTCATGTCATGTGCACGTCATTTGCACTCTCTAGTACCGACTAGAAATGTCATGATCTCCCCGTCTAATGATAATTGGTTTAACACCCCGCTAATTAAATATCAACTCTTGCTTCGTGATCTTGCTTTCATGGAGTATTTACGAAACCCTTCACCTGAAAACTGGAGATGCTACTGTAGAGCTCGTAATAAATCGAAATCTGTTATCCGCAATGTGAAGCGTAAAGCACACAGTAACATCTTCCAGAATCTTGATACCAAAGGTATGTGTAGATTACTTCGGCAGAATGGTCTATATGATGCAATACCTGAAGAAAATATTTCTCCCGATGCACTGAATGTAGAATTTTCGAGCTATAGAACTGTTGATTCTTTTAATCCTTTTGATATTAGCTTTCCTAGCAATCGTTTCTCGTTTCGAAGCATTGTAATCGAAGACTTACGTAATGCACTGTCTAAAATTAAGTCCAATGCCGCAGGCCATGATGACCTGCCTCTCAAATTTGTTAGGCTAATTTTTCCACTCATAAATCAACAACTCTTATTTTTGTTTAACAATATAATCACTAGTTCTCAATTTCCCATGGATTGGAAAATTTTAAAAGTTATATTAGGAAAAAAAATTCAGAAGGTGAATTTAGACCAATATCACTTGTTCCAGTTTTGTCCAAGATCTTTGAATACGTTATAAAAGATCAAATCTTACAATTCTTAAACCAAAATTTTCTGCTAAACCCGTATCAGTCAGGCTTTCGTGAAGGATATAGCACAACTTCTCTTTTAATTGGTCTCTCAGATTCTATTAGAAGAATTATTGATAAGGACGATGTAGCTGTTTTACTTTCCTTATACCTATCAAAGGCTTTTGACAATGTTGGTCATGCTTATTTAATCAAAAAACTTTGCACATATTTCGATTTCTCTATATCCGCTTGTAAATTATTATATTCTTGTTTATCAGGTCGCTCACAATATGTTCAATGCAGTAACCTTAATTCGAGGTGCCTACCAGTCACTAGTGGTGTACCGCAGTGCTCTGTTATTGGCCCCTTACTATTTATGATATATATGAATGACTTCTTTGCTTTACTTACCGGCTTTGAATGTGAAGCCTTCGTATTTTCAGACGATATACAACTATTATTTAAGGGTCATACGCAGCTTATATATACTATAGATGTTATCGAATATGATATTAACACTTTAATGTCCAATGTTTCACGTTGGATGAGTAACTGCAAACTTAGTATAAGTTCTTCTAAGACCAAAGCGATGATTTTTAAACCGTCTAGTGCTACGATTAACCTGTCTATCATGATCGATGACCAACCCGTTGATTTTGTCGATCGAATGAAATGTCTTGGTGTTTTACTAGACAACACTCTTAGTTTCGGACACCATATTAGTGGACTATTTTCTAAAATAAACTTCACCTTAAGAAGACTATATGCAATGAATTTATACCTGCCATTACATATTATAAAGAGCATAGCTCACTCCTTATTGATGTCTAATCTATTGTATTGTATTGAGGTATATTCCCGCTGTAGCGCTGAAAATTTAAATTGGTTTGCCCTACTCTTTAACAGAATAATACGCTTTATATACCAACTAAGCATTAACGATCATGTTTCAATGTATGTTAATGATTTTTTGGGCTGTAGTTTTAAAAATTTCATACAGATTAGATCACTACTTTTCTTTTAAAATGTTATGCTCACAGGCTGTCCAGACTATGTCGGTAGACATTTTACGTTTTTGCAAAGTGATATAAACCCACAGCTTCTATTCCCCATTAGAAATCGTCTTATTTATGAAATATCATTTACTGTTCGAGTCGCCAAATGTTGGAACTCATTGCCACGATCCTTAAGAGCATTCCATCTTACTCGTAATTCATTCAAAGGTATGCTTGTTTTGAATACATATAGCTAATTTCATCCGCAATATATCTTCCAATTTACAATAATTTTATAACTACATATTATCATTTTTTCATGAATATTGTGCCTAGTTTATTTGTTGCCTACATGTTTAATTATTCTTATGCTATTCTTGTAGTCCACAAACTATATATGGCCCTATGGGTTCGGTTGGTTATTGTTAGAAATAAATAAATAAAATAAATTCACAAATTAGCAATGTTGCCGTGTGATTGAAGACCTTTGGCCCTTCAATGGGGCCGGTGTGTTTAGCCATCAATCTTATTTTTATTATTTACATTTTATCAATCTTATATTTTGCTGAATTAAACCATTTGAATTCAGCAGAATTCTATATACATTTCATTGTTGCTTTAACAAATCGTCAGTAGACTTCAACCACACATTTTGAACAGTCACAAACCTCTTATCTTATGCACAAACTTCCAAAAACTATTTGAGAATTCACAAATAATAATATTTTTGAAAATCACAAAAGCAAAATAAGCGTAGTAGGCTTAGAAACATACAAAACCCAGCAAATAATTTTTATTCGACATGAATCTATTTTATTTTTCTACACCTTTATACAATTAGGAATCCATTGGATAACAATAAAAGTATTAATAAGGCAAAATGAAAAATTAATGCTGGTTAACCAACAGCAAATAAATTTCACTTGTAATATAATTATGACAATATGTCGAATAATAAATTTCTTGAATATGTACATATGTATACAAAATAATATTAAGAAGAAAATAAATTGAGGAGTTGCTAAAGAAATAAAATTTATAAATTTTTCCCATAAACTCAGACTTGCTTCAAGAAAAACTGCTGTGTTTAAAACATGACATGCATGCGAAAATACACTTTAATACATAAAAAGCGCCCCAAATACAATTCAAGCAAAAATAAAGCAATTTTTTATAAAAATGCGAATTGGTAATTCCAATTTCATGAAATTTAAAATTCGGCTTCGAAAACCGGATAACTTCAAAACCGCATAAAAAAGGTTTGAGTACATGACAATAACAAATTAATGTTTTAAAATTTTTGTTGGTCAATTTGAGGCTACAACGTGTAAGTTTTTCATTGCATACATAGACATACTCGCATTTTAATAAGGATATTATTTAAAATTTTTATATAGAAAACAACAGTAAAATGCGCATAGGAACTAGATCGTTTGCCCCTCTAATTTTAATGTATTTTCTAAGGAATATTTAATGATATTTTAATAAAAAAATAAATAAATAAATAAATAATCTCTTTATTAGTATTATCAATACTTTTCATATACATTACATTACAATTAGTTTATAACATTTTCTCTATTCAATTATGCATTAAATTTTACAAAATATACTAGAATTATTTTCAAATTTTACATAATTTGGTAGGGAGTTGTAAATGTGTAGACCTTTGTAAAAAAGCGATCGCTGCATCGATGTTTTTGATACTCTCTCAATTCTAAAGTGGTTTATATTCCTTAGATTGTACGGTTGAGCCTCTCTCACATATACTATTTTTTCAGTTAAGTACTCTGGTGCTTCTCCGCTTCTGATTTTTGAATGAAACTGATAGTGTTAAGTTTTAGTCTTTGTTCAATGTTGAGAAATTTCAAGGATTCCAGCATGAGACGAATAGATGTATATCTGTTGCACTTCAATATAGTTCTCATTGCCTTATTTTGTAGTTTCTGAAGCCGTTCAATCTGACTTCTTGTGCAGCATGTAAATAATATTGCTGAGCCGTATTCGAAATGTGGTTTTATTATAGCATTATATATCTTTACTGCGGTTATAAGTGAAACTTGTTTTCTGATTCTTTTAAAAAAGCTAATTTTTTACAAATATAATCAATATGGATTTTAAATTTTAAATCTTTATCAATATTAAAGCCTAAATATTTTATTTGATCAACCTTCTCTATAATTTGATTATTTATTTTAAAAATTTCATTGCTGTTTGTATTTAATTCCATAATTTTCGTTTTATTTTCGTTCAGTTTAAGCTTATTCATGTTTAGCCAAACGCTTACATTTTCCATATCATGTGTAAGATTGTGATAGCATTCGGTGTTAGTTTCTCCTTCCGTGAAAATAAGTGTGTCATCAGCGTATAATACTAATAACTAATTTTTAAATGGGCAGATATTATATAAAAATGTAATGTTGTAGAAGGGACAAAAGTTAAGACAAGAAAAATTACATATCTTTAGTAATGGACGTTATTTTGAGTCATTTAATTTCTCAAAATATCCCCAAAAATGATATGTTTAAAGCCCTCCCGCTAAGTGCACTGGTTAAAAAAATTTCGCTTTTAGAAAATGAAATATTTTTACCACGGCAAACTTTTTTTTACGTTCTGTTACTTGAGGGAGGGGTGTCAAAATTGGGAAAAACAGCGTTACGTAATATGTGAACGGCCCCTAATGAGTTTTTAGCTTTAGCCAATGCACAGTAGCGACTTTTGGAAAATAAATGGTAATAAATCTGGAACTTCTAAGCTACTGATTGGATTTATCTGAAATTGCGATCATCTTTAGAGGAGGACTTAGGCTTTATAATACATGTCTTCTGACATAAGCTGGAGAGGTGTTACAGTGGGCTAAAGACCACCTGGTAGTCAAAAAAATCTGAGGCTTGTAACTTTTTAAAAATTAGAATATAAATAGAAGTTCCAGTTTTATTACCTTTAATTTTGCAAAAGACCTCACTGTGCACTGTAGACCCGAAACTGCAGATATTTTCTGTTGTTATGTTAATGGTTTCCGTTCTTCCATATCCAATGCTCTATATTGGTTGTTAATATTTTCAAAATTTTGCTTTTCGCTGGGAAATATTTTAATTAAAAGTGGCTTAAATAACGCTGTTGGTTTTACCAGATAAAACATTTTTAGGGGAAAACTTACTAAAACAAACTATCATTTCATTGTCAAAGTACACTTTTGCCCTTAGAACTTCACGGAATTTTACATAAAACTTTTACAATTTTCTTTAAACTGATTTAAGATAGTTGTTTCAACATATTTGCATTCCAATAAAAAAATCTAGCACTTCATTTCTTAATATTTATTAAAAAATTAATTTCAGTTTCAGAGAAAATTTCATGTAAGATTAATAGAAGTTTGCATAAATATTACGTTCTGACAGTTTTCTATTAAAATTGTTATACATATAAAGAAAATACCCTACATTCGAGTATTACAGAAAAAAAACAATAACAAATGTGCAGACTTACATTAACTTATTAATTTGTATGGAAATTTTTTGTTTTTTCGGCCTTTTTAGAAATAAGGAAGGTTCTTAAAGAAAAAAGTGAGCTTTTGCAGTCGACTGTATATAGGTATATTCTGAAAATCCAAATGATACATCACATCAGCATTTGAATATTAGTGTTAGTTCAGAATTATTATAGGGTGTTTTTTTAGAGGTATAGAACTTCGAATTGAAATAAAACACAAGAAAATCGTTTTAATGTCCATCAATTTGGCTTTATTGGAAGGATAATTTTATGCCATTAACGTTTAAATATGATTTCGGGCATGTGGCCGCCGCAGCTGGCTCGAATAAAGCCAATTCTACAGGTCCAATTTTCAACCACTTTTTCGAGCATATGGGGCCGTATGTTGGCAATAACGCCACGAATGTTGGCTTCCAAGTCCCCTAACGTTTCTGGTTTGTTGGCGTAGACGAGCGACTTCACATATCCCCAAAGAAAATAATCCAATGGTGTCAAATCACACGATCTTGGTGGCCAATTGACCGGTTAACCGAATTAATTGCTCTGATGGACGATTATGTCGACCATAAAATGGACGGAGCTTGCGGTAAACTTCGCGAACTGAACCATTATTTTCGAAATAAATTTGCACGATTTGCAAGCGTTGTTCTTTTGTCAACCTGTTCATGATGAAATGGCAAACCAAACTAAATATTAATCACTTGACAGCTGACAAAATGGCCGCCAGTTAAAAAAGTGATGCCAACTTAAAGTTCTATACCTCAATAAAAAACACCCACCCTTGTGCCTTCATCAAAAGTAGCGATGAGTGTTGGTTGGTGTATTATGAAGAAGGTCTGACAAACCAATGAGTGCGCTTCGATTATCCACTATTATCGGAGATGGTAAAATTTCCGCTTTTCTTTTTAACAACAACGTGCTTGATGGCAATGGCCAACTTTTTTCTTTAACAACCTTCCTATCGTATTTATTTCTCAAAAAGGCCCAGATTAAGAATGAGTGCTAGTTCGTCCACCGTAAAATGTTTACTATACTTTAACCTTTTTGTAGATGCAATTGGTAGCACATCTACAATTTTACCAGGGTGTTCGCTAAAATCAATTTGAATTTATAAAGGCTTCTTGTTTAATCCTTTTGCTCCTGCACCGAACGTTATCGTAATCTTCTTTTATATACATACATACATACATATACTCACTATGAATTTTTATTTTATTTTATTTTTTTATTTTAATAATAATTCAGCCAATAGATTACAATATCCTTACAGGCTAGCAATATAAATTAGTTTAATTATAAATCAGTTTAATAATATATTAGTTTAATAACTTAATAATACGTTCACTAAATCCTTATTCTCTAAATAAAGTTTGAAATCAGCATGAGATGAAGAAAAATCTAAATTCACAATATTATTTGCTTTATTAAACGTATTTAAAGCTCGTAACATTGGCTCATTCATAGCATAATTTGTACTACGAGTAGTTACAAGGAATAAGTCATTAGATCTGAGAGATTCAAAAGGTATACAAAAAGAAATTAAGTTAAATAAATATTCACAACCAGTGTTACCATTAATCAAATTGAAAAAAAACGTGAGGGAATGAAAGATTCTTCTCAAGTAAAGCGCTTTTAAGCCTAAAAGTAGGCAACGAGCATAATAGGAAGGAGGTAATAGGGTTTCTTGATTTCTACGAAGAGCAAATTTCACAAATTTTTTCTGAATTCTCTCAATTCTATTGACATGGATAGCATAAAACGGGTTCCATACAAAGGAGCAGTATTCTAATTTTGAGCGAACAAAAGCAGTATATAATATTTTCATAGTCAAAGGATCCAAAAATTCATTACAGTTCCTTTTAATAAATGCACACGCAGAATACGCTTTGGGGATTATATAATCAAGATGTGAATTAAAATTTAATTCGCAATCAAGCACAATGCCAAGATCCAACATTTGACCAACAATCTTCAAATTTTCATCATCTAACTTGTATTGGAAACCCCTAGAATTACGCAAATTTGATCTACTAAATGTCATCTGGTAACATTTATTTATGTTTAACGATAAATTATTAATAGAACACCAATTATACACTTCATTGATGCAATTTTGTAGAATCAAAACATCATTTTCTGAATGAATTTCTTTAAAAATTTTTAGATCATCAGCATACAACAAAAAATTAGAGCCCGAAATAAAATGTCCAATAACATTGATAAAAATTAAGAATAACAAAGGACCAAGTATGCTACCTTGTGGTACACCAGAATCAGCATAATAAGGGAACGACTCAAAATCTTCTACGATAACTGTATATTTCCTGTTACACAGATATGATTTTAACCAGCTTGAAGTTTAAGGTAAAGAATATTATGTGCTACTTTATCAAACGCTTTACACAGGTCCATAAAAATTGTATCAACACGATTATGTCTCTTAAATACCGAGATGCAAAAATTATTGAAAACAGCACAATTAGTAGTTGTTGAACGTACAGGAAAAAAGCCATGCTGCTCATTACAAATATGATGCTTAAGTGAAAAAAATATTTTTTCTTTGATTATATGTTGAAAAATTTTGGAGATGTTAGACAATTTAGAAATTGGCCGATAATTAGAAATATCCGATTTTTCCCCACTTTTAAAAATTGGTGTAATAGATGCATCTTTCCATCTGTCTATAAAACAGCCATTAGTTAAAGATTTATTAAAAATAAAATAATTTTTTGATTACAAAAGAACTCAGCCCATCAATGTCGATACCATAAGAATTCTTAATACTTTTAATGCCATTTAAAATATCCTCAGAAGTTAATTGAATAATACCACAGTCAACAACAGGCTTAATAAACTTTAAGACAGTAGGATCAATCGAACTAATTCTATTACCAAAATTTGATTGAAAAAACAGAGCAAACGAATTCGCAATCTCTAGGCCTGAATTTAGAAGCGTATCATTGAAATGCATAGTAGATGGATAAACTGAAATTGATTTTTTAGATCTTATAAAACTCCAAAATTTTTTTGGATTATTTTTAATTAAAGACTCAAAATTTAACAAATATTGTTTATATAAAAATTTATCAAGAAAATTAAATTCCCTCTTATAATGCTCGTAAGCCGCTTTATGGTTCAATTCACCAGTTACTTTAAACTTATTGTAATACTTATTTCTAAGATTTTTTAATTTTTTTAAGCCTTTTGTATACCAAGGAAGTCTATGAATCTTATTTGATGTAAGAGGAACAGAGCGTTTAAAAATATCAGTTATAGTGTTAATAAATTTACATAACATTCAGATGTGTCCTTATTATTAAAAAAAGAAAATTCCAATTAACTGCACTAATTTCAGAACTTAAATTTACATAATCACATACTTTGAAATTATAAAACATTTTATCTTTACCTCTAGTCGAAATATATTTAAACTGAGATAATGTTAAAATTAAGGGTACATGATGCATATCAGTCACACACATGGGAAACGGACAATCTGACAATGTATATTTTAAGGTATCAGATATAAATACTAAGTCAAGATACGATTTAATTTATTTCTATACGAATTAATTTTTGTTAAGCCAAGACTTAAGAAAGAATCAACGAGATTTATTTCGTATGACTTATTAACATTTGAGGGAGTCATAATACATTCATCAAATAAGTTAGTCCAACTAATATCTTTAAGATTATAATCACCAAGGACACAAAGATTATCAGCACCTGCAGTATTTGAAAGGTGAACAACATTATCAACATGAGACGTATAAATATCATCGCCACTATTTGGTGGAATATAAGAAACACTAATATACAACTGACCCAGCCCAGTGATACATACACAAAGTTGATCCAAAACAGGGTTAGGGTCAGGTAAGCAGATTAAATTGGCATTTAATGATCTCTTGATGGCTATAAAAACACCACCTCCACGAGTCGTACACGTATTTCCGTAATCACGATAGTAGGTTGTTTGTGGGGTTTCGCGACCATGATCCTCATACAAAATTTGGATCATGCCTACGCTACAGCCGGCATTTAAGTTAGTTGATTGGTTTGCTACATTGTGTTGTATGGAGTAGGGGTATGTTGTGTGAAAATCGACCATTACCGATGTTCTTTAGGTAGGGTGTCAAACCGCAAAGATGGTGTGACGATTGTAGGGTTTTGATTTTGTTGTGGAGGGGGTGCGTGTGTGTATGTATGTATGTTTTTGAAAATATATGTATGTGTGTGTATGTTAGTTTATAAAAAGTTGATAATATTTGTAGCAAACGCAGGTGCAGTGGTTTCTATTGTTGTAAAAAGTTTATAATTAGAATTATAAAAATTTTACGTTTGTGATAAGAAATGAATATATGGATAGAAATGTTTTTTAAAATAAAACTATTTAACCACAAATATGTATTCTTTAACTGTAATTACTGAAAAAAAAGTTATATGTAAATCGTATACTCTAAGAAAGAGATTAAATACTGCATATGTTCAAATATATCATCATTCTTATTTCAACCACTTTTCTCTAACAACGTCTAAATAAATATATTTATAAAAATGACTAAATTTATTTGTGAATTTTGTAAGAAAGAGTTCACTACGAATACAAATTTAAGGAGACATATTAGATTACATCATCAAGGGTCTTCCTCATCGTTTAAGTGTACAACGTGTAAGCTATATTTTTCAAACCGCGAGGAATGGGAACAACACTCTCATACTATATCAGACAGCGGTGCAATCAATATATATTGTGACAAATGTAGAACATATATATCAAATACTAAATGGCATTATCATATAAGAACAAATATGCATAAAACTAACAGTGCGGAAAAAACAGAGAAATATAATAACGATGACGGTAGTTTAAAGTGTATCAAGTCTGTATTCAATAATCGCATCATAACATATTTGATTGAAAATAGCAATGAAACTGATTTAATACCAGAAAACTTTCTGTATACAATTAGAGACAATGTCATGGAATTGTTATATAATGTGACACAGGAATATTCGAGTGTAAAATTTAATATTGAATTATTTTGCGAGTATATGTTGGTTAAGGAAGATCATGATACATGTATCATAGAAGTTAAATCGCATCAAACAAAAATGGTGATCCTAAGCATATCAACGACAAGTGATGACATTATTGACCTTTATAATGAACAATGTAATAATATAATTAAAAAAATGAGTGAATTTCAGGAACGTGATAGCGGATGGTCATTAATTAAAATATCACATCTTGAAATCAATGTCAACAAATATAAATGTATTAAAGGGTCACAATATATTCCATTACCTCTAACAATACAGAGAAAGTTTGCTTGCATCAATGTCCAAAATACTGATATATATTGTTTTAAGTGGGCTATAATATCAGCACTTTATCCAGTTGATTTGCATACCAATAGATGTTCATCATATAAAGTTAACAACATAAATGAAGAAATCATAACGCTTGAAAATAATATAATATTAAATTTTAAAAGTCTGCATTTTCCTCTACCACTTAATAAAATCAAAGTGTTCGAAAGTAAAAATCCTGATATAAGTATTAATGTGTTTGGATTGGGCGATGATAATAATATAGTCGGTCCATACTATTTTACTGTGCAGGAAAAATTCCAACACATCAATTTGTTGCTTTTGGAGGAAGGAGAAGGAAGATTCCATTATGTATGGATAAAAAATATATCAAGGTAATTGTAAAGAATATATATTCTTCAATAATTTTATACTAATTAAGTTTTTCTTTATATTTACAGATTAATTAAAAGTCAAGTAACGAAACATAAAACTATGGCATATGTATGCAATACCTGTTTAATACATTTCCATTCTCATTCATCATTAAACATACACAAACAGCATTGCAATAAAATGATAACTAAGATGCCAACTGAAGACAATAATTTAGTAAGTTTTAGGAATTTTAAAAAGCAAATGGATGTACCTTTTATAGTATACGCTGATTTTGAATGTATTCTAAAATCAGTTGATATTCAAAATTCTGCAAATATTAAATCTATACAAAAGCACATTCCATTTGCATACAGTTATTATATTAAATGTACATTTAACTCTAATTTAGATATATTTAGAATTTATAATGGTGCTGATGACGCACCTAATCATTTCTTTAAGAGTTTAGTTAAAGATATAAGATATATCTATAAGAATTATTTAAGTGTAGTAAAACCAATGAATTCCTTAACACCACTTCAACAGATCAGACAAATGGAGGACAAAATTTGTCACATTTGTGAATGTTTGCTATCTGTTGAAGATCGTGTGGCTGATCATTGTCATCTAACGGGTGAATATAGAGGTCCCGCACACAAAAAATGCAATTTAGAATTTCAAATTGCAAACTTCATTCCGATATTTTTTCACAATCTTTCGGCATATGATTGTCATTTGTTTATTAGAGAATTATCATGTATTAAAGGTGATATAAATATAATTCCTTTCAATAAGGAATTATATGTATCTATATCGAAAAGAATTTCGGTTAATGATTCCATTGATAATGATGTTGATAATGATGATGATGATGATGATGATGATGATAATGGTGATAATGATAAGACAATAGAATTACGTTTTCTAGATTCTTTTCGATTTATGCCGTCGAGCTTAGAAAAACTAGCTAGCTATTTGTCTGATGATGACTTGACGACAGTAAAATTAATCTATCAAACTCATAATGAATTCAGTTTAATGAAGCGTAAAGGTGTCTTTCCATATGACTTTCTTAACTCAGTTGATCGGCTGGAGGAAACACAACTACCACCGCGATCATGTTTCTTTAATAAACTTACAAATGAGTCGTGCAGTATAGATGATTATGAACATGCTGAAAATGTTTGGAATACATTTAATTGCAACAAATTGTTGGACTATCTTCTATTATATCTAAAAGTAGATGTTCTCTTGCTATGTGATATATTTGAAAATTTCCGTAAAGTTTGTAAGAAAATTTACAATTTAGACCCTTGTCAATATTATACTACTCCAGGCTTATCTTGGGATGCAATGTTGAAAACAACTAAAATAGAATTGGAATTACTAACAGATATTAACATGTACAATTTCGTTGTACGAGGTATTAGGGGAGGTATTGTTCAGTGTAGTAAACGGCACACCATAGTAAATAATAAATACGTTAATGATTATGATCCCACAAAAGAATCAAATTATCTAATGTATTTTGATGTAAATAATTTATATGGATATGCAATGTCGCAGTATCTTCCCTTTAAAAATTTTAAATGGTTTGAAAACGTTGAAGACTTTAATATACATGTAGTGGAAGAAGACTCAGAAATTGGTTACATATTAGAAGTAGACTTGGAATATCCAAGTACACTGCACGACCGTCATAGCGATTTTCCATTCTGTGCAGAAAATAAAAAAATTGGGGGCATGAAACAGCAAAAATTAATAACAGACTTAAACAATAAAACCAATTACATAATACACTATCGCAATCTGCAACAATGTCTTCAACATGGTTTGATTTTAAGGAAAATTCATAGAATTCTTCAATTTAATCAGTCAGATTGGTTGAAAAAATATATTGATATAAATAACTATCACCGAACATTGGGTAAGAATGTATTTGAACAGAACTTTTTTAAATTGTTAAATAATGCAGTATATGGGAAGACAATGGAAAATGTTGATAAAAGAAAAGATATAAAATTAGTATGTGAATGGGAGAGTAGGGGGAAGAGATTAGGAGCTAGAGCTCTTATTGCCAAACCTAATTTTCACAGTTGTCTGAAAATTCATGAACAAATGGTTGCGATTCAATTGAAAAGAGTACGAACTGTGTACGACAAACCCATTTACATTGGATTTTCTGTCTTGGAACTCTCGAAACATAAAATGTATAATTTTCACTACGAATATATGAAACCGAAATATTGTGAAAATATTAATTTAAATTATATGGACACGGACTCGTTTATATATGATATTAGAACGGATGATCTATACAACGATATTAGAAACGATGTACGAAATCAGTTTGATACATCTGGGTATCCGAAAGATAATATCTATAATTTACCGCTTGTCAATAAAAAAGTATTAGGAATGATGAAGGATGAATGTAATGGTAAAATAATTAAAGAGTTCATTGGTTTACGCGCTAAAATGTATTCAATTAAAATTGATGAGGAGGAAAAAGAAATTAAAAAAATTAAAGGAGTTAAAAAATGCGTAACCAATAGACTAACGATTAATGACTTTAGAAAATGTTTATTTGAAAAAAAAATGTACTATGATTCTATGTATGTATTTAGATCAAAGATTCATGAAATATATACTCAACACATTAGTAAATTAGCATTAAGTTATTTAGATGATAAGCGATTTATTAGAGATAATAGTATTAATACATATGCATGGGGACATTATGCAATAAATAGTCAACAACCATCATCATCATCATCATCATCATCATCATCATATCCCAATGAAAATGTATTAACATCATCTTCAAGTGATAATATTGTACAATAGTATTAAGTGATTTTAGATTATAAGTGAATATATATATATATAACGTGAAAAAAACAATAAATAAATAAATAAATAAAGAATATCATTAAAATATTTTAGTTTGTTTTTATTTTAAACTATAGTCATCTATTGAATAGGAATTTTAAACACAAGTAACCACAATTTGTTTTTGTGTGAATAAAATTTAATCGTGCTTGTTCTTAACCTTACTCAACTAAGTTGATATAAAATTTAATCGTTTAGAAATAAAAAAAATCAAAACAAAACTTTTTTATATATTATTTTATTTTTTTGAGAATTTTATAATATAATAAAAATAAATCTCATATTGAAGTATATATAATATTATTGAAGTTCATCTTTATTGATCCAAGAATTATGTTGATTGGAAAATCCCAACCATTTTACGTACGCCTGGTGCCCCTTAGTTTTAATAACATTTTCAATCAAGTATGTATTTGGAAAATGTGTCTTTAATAGTTCATGTTCATAGAATCCACCAACAATCGGATTCCTTTGATAGTCTTCCAATAAATAGGTAATGGGGTTTGTGTTCTGTAAAGTACGAATTTTAAAAATTTCAGTTGTCCAGTTTGGAGTATATCCTTTTGAAAAAATATGTTTATATTTGCTAATTCGAACGTGATCTCCAACTTTTAGTTTACCAGATTTATATATTTTGGGATGATTATAGACTTGTTTTAGTATAGAACTTTCATTTTCTGCGTTAACAGACTTTGGTGTCATTCCAATTGTTCTATGCTTTTTATTATTATATTGATTAATTAAATCCTTGCATATATGTATCCATTGATAATTTCCTTGTAGACTAAAATTTTTCCACATCATTCCTTTTAGAGTTCTATTAAATCGTTCTACAATAGACGCTTTCATGATACTATATGTAGAATAGTGGTTGATATTATGTTTTTTCATCAAGTTTTGAAATATTTTATTATAGAACTCTTTACCATTATCGGTTTGCAAGTTTTTTGGAATTCTCTTTAGCGAAAAAATAGATTGCATAGCATTGGTTATATCTTCACTACTTTTAGATTTTACAGGTACAGCCCAAGCAAACTTTGAAAATGTATCTATAACTGTTAAAATAAATCTATAGCCTTTGTTATATTTTGAGTAAGCACCCATTTCAACAAGATCTGCTTGCCAAAGATCATCAATTCCCTTGACCACCACTCGACGTCGAATGAAATTTCTACGTGCTTGCTTATGAAGCTCCTGAACCACTTCTTGTCGCTCCATTTCTAACGTCTATCTTACAGATTACATCAATTTAAATGCTGTTGATATTGAATTTAAATCAAAAACGATTTATATATCTATCTTTAAATGCTTTGTAATGAGCTTCGTTTTTTCATTTAGACGTTCTTCAACTGAATCAATTTTGTGATTAAATAATGATTTCATTTCATTTAGTGATTGATTGAGATTATTTAGTATTATACTTTGATCATGTATTAATTTACTTAAACGTGTTTCTACATTATCAAATTTTTCTGTAGTCAACACGTTTTGTTGTTGTATTATTTCGTTAAAACGATCCTCCATTCCCTTAATTCTCTCCATATACATTGTATCCAGTTGTTTCTTTATTTCACTTAAATAAGTTTTCATGTAAATTTTGTTTACGGCATCGTTTTCCAATACAGGACTAGCAATATTTTTTATTCTCCGCAAGTTAAAGTTGAAATTACGATCACTATCCAAATGAATCTTGAAATGTTGATTTTGGTATCTTACAGATCTTTCAATATAATGTCCAAACTTATCGATAGGCATTTTATGAATATGAATTGTTTGTACATTTTTAAGTCTATTTATATAATAATTTTTGCTTCTCTCAATTCCTCAATAATTGATACAATTTCATTATTATGATTTGAGTGACCAGCTGTTGTTGATGAAATCAAAAGACGCAATCTATCAACCAATTCATTAGGATCATCCCAATAAACATAATTATGCTTTTTTCTATTCAATTTCATTAAACCTTTTCCCTCATGAATTTTCTGTTGTTTAAATAGGTTTTTAATAATCGTTGTATATTTAATTGAACGATTTCCTTTAATCTGGCCATTAATACTGTTATTTCGTTTATGGACATTAGTCATCTCCAATATTTGTTTATAATTATTTAAATCTGTTTTATTATAACTGATTGGTTTCTTATAAACTAACAATTCATATAAGCCTGATGTGAAGGGCCATTTTAAATTACCTACAGTAATATTGGTTGAATTGAAAGCGATGGGTTCATTACCCAGTCTCCATATTTGATTTTTATCCTTATGAGGACCATAGGTTTTATCATATATATTTAAGTTAACTTTTGATAAATTATATTGAATACTTTGATTGGGATGTATTGCAATGGTGTTATCATCATCATTGTTATCATCCTCATTATCAACATTATCATTATTATCATCATCATCATCATCATGGTCATCATCAAATGATTGAAACGTGTTTGAACTTTTCTCGATTTTCTTGTTATTAGAGCTTGAAGAAAACGTGTTATAATCAAGCTTACTCTTTTTATATGGTGTACTGAAGGCAACTTTATTATTCTCAAGATCATGTTTAAAAGAGCCATCCGGATATTTTTCATGTTTTATAATGGTGTTATTATTATTATTATTATTATTATTATTAGTTGATTGAACTAATTCTTTTAATGGTTTTGATATTGGTTTCAATGTCTTTTCCAACAATTCATCATTTGCAATTTCTCCAAGCAAAATATTCTTATATTTCTTTTTTAAAATATTTCGAGTTTTAATAAGATTATTAACTAGATTTGTGTTCATATTTATAGGTTGAATTAGAAACAGATTCAAAACAGATCAGTTTAGCAGTTTAGCAGTATAGCAGTATAGCAATTTAGCAGTTAGCAGTTTAATAGTTGAGAAGCTATTAGTTTAATAATTAATCTTGTACTGATTTTAAAGTGTCTGTAATATTTCTTTTATAGCTTTATAAATATATCGAAACCTTTTCTATATCGACCATTATTCATAGGGTCATCTTTGTTAATAACTAGAAAACCATATTTTTCTTTCCAACACTCGGTACTTAACTCATGAAATGTTTTCAAAGTCATATCAGAACCAACATGATCATTGTAAATATGCTTAATATTCATTGCATCCTGTTTGAAAATTATAATTATATTAGCATTATCGCGAATCAACTGTTTTGGTATACGTGTATATGTTTGACATAAATAAAAACTATCAATATCTTTATGACGACCCATACAGAAGTAGGCACGTACATGATTTTGTTTCTCACAAGCTATATCGTCGAATATAAATACTGAATTTGGTTTAACTTCGTCTGGCGATAGAACATCATCATTATTGGAAAATGATGAAAAATTTATCTCCTTAATGGGTTTAATTAGACTTTCTAAGTACTTATATTTCGGTTGTTGTGTTGACTTTGAATATAAGTAAATATTTTTAAATTTCAATCCATGAGGACTTTCAATAAGACTGATCATCACATTTGTTTTTCCACAATTTGATGGACCCACAATAAGAGCTCGAATAGAATTCGGTAGTAATGAACTATGACGAATTTTATTTGATGAATCGAACTTTGATTCGATATTCTTTACGTTAATCCTTTTATGTTGTTTAAAAAAGCGCATTCTGAAATCTAATGATAACATAATATATAAACCAGTCTCTTTTATTTGTTTTCAATCAATTTGATTTTAATCTTTAATCGACAAAATATCAATAGATATGACAATCATTTATAAAAAGATATTCAATCGTCATCCATCCTTCATTGGTAAAGGTTTTCTAAATAAAATAATTAATAAACTTCCCATTGAACTTCATCTACCCGGTTATCAATTTTGCGGACCTGGTACAAAATTAAAGAAACGTTTAGAAAGAGGTGATCAAGGAATCAATCCATTGGATACTGCTTGCAGAGAGCACGATATAGCATACTCAAACAATAAAGATTTAGAGAAAAGGCATATTGCTGATAGAATCTTAACTGAAAAGGCTTGGCAAAGGGTCAAAGCAAGCGATAGTAGTTTGAGTGAAAAATCAAACGCTTGGTTTGTTGCTACTGCAATGAAAGCAAAAACAAAATTCGGTATGGGTAACGTTATTAGTAAAACTAAAAAGTCGTCTCCAGTAAATACCCACAAACTATTTACACATGCATTGAAAAGTGCAAGAAAGAATATAAAGAAAAGTGAAAACTTGAAAGATGCTATAAAGATTTCACGAAAAGTTGTAAACAATATTTTCAAGGGGAAGAAAAAATCGTTAATAAAAACACCTCGAATAATACCGCTACCAAAATCTGGAGGTTTTCTTCCACTTGCCCCTATATTTGCTGCACTGGGTGCACTTGGTGGTTTAGCTGGTGGTGTATCTGGTATTACAAAAGCAATCAATGCAGTTAAAAATGGAAAGGAACAGCTGACTGAAGCAAAACGACACAATAATACAATGGAAGCCATTGCGATGGGAAAAGGCATGTTCTTAAAACCATATAAAAAAGGTTTTGGATTATATTTGAAGCCTTATCAACAAAATTTTTAATGAAGCTACCTAAAAGAGCCCTTTCTGATGTAGACTTGAGAAAATATGCAAAACATATTCCAAATTTTAGAGGTGTGTTTATGTGTAACACTCTTCCAAGCAAACCATTTAAAAAAGAATGTGGAATAATTAATCTGGATACTTCAAAGGGCCCTGGCACACATTGGGTAGCATACTGGAAAAACAACAATCAAATCGAATATTTTGATAGCTTTGGCAATTTGCAACCACCAAAACAATTAATAAAATATTTAGGAAAAAACATTAGTTATAATTATGATAGATATCAAAATTTTAATACAATAAATTGTGGTCATTTATGTTTAAAATTTTTGTTTTCGAAGCTAAACTAAAAAGAAACTATAAATGTTTTTTAATAAAATACATTGATTAAGAATTAAAAATATCTTGTTTTATTTATATATATATATATATATATATATATATAAAAATTTTTTTTTGTTTTTTCATTTATTAAAAATTTTAAAAGAAATATTAGAATTAAATAATTTTTCTAATTTCACTTGTTAGAGGTGAGTATTCGATTAAGCGATCATGAATAACTAAACAGTATGCTGATGTTTTTTCTGGAATTGGTTTGTTTGCTTCAGTATCAAATTCAATTCGTACATCAATAGGTCCAATTTTAACAGTTTCATTTTGATGTGAAACATCAACAACAATAAGCGGTGCGTAAGACTTGTAATCATTAACATCCAGCAATGGTTCAGGTTCTCGCATGTAAAAGCCTTGTTGAAATTTTGCATACATATTATATAGTACAGAATACTGGCCATTTTCAAAACGATTATGTAAATCATCATATGGATATGACTCTGAGTTTAGATATACTTTTAAATTAGAGATATTACAATGGTCAAATATATTTCCTTGTTCTTTACTTTTCACTTTTTGTAAACCAATTATAAGAAATCGTGGTCTTTCGTTTTGTGGAGAAAGCTTTACATTCCATAAAACCTTTGTAGTCGTTGGTAGTGCAGGATTTACATGACAATCCCAACTACGAAATGCAATTGGTATAGAATTTTTGTTGTTGATTATCTTAAACATTTCCAATTTTGCAAAGTCTGATAGTTGAATATGTGGCATTTTCCATGTTATATCCAGAATTGTTAACTTCAACTGATCAGTTGTATTTGTAGAATAATATGATCTCTCATCGGATGTCGAACGTTGAAGAATGAGCTCATGTTTCGAATTTAATAGTATTTTGTTATAATCTTCAGCAAAACCCATCCACATTTTCAGAGGTATACAACAGCTAAAATGACTTTTTTCTAAAACAAAAGTTTCTTTAAGACACCAACCAGCGTTTTTTAGTGTAGCACTTTCAGCCTTATTCAATGATATAAAATTTTTCATGGTAGATGAAATTCCAAGTTTGCGTGTACGATCAACTTCAAAACCATTAATTTCATAACGAATTTCATCGAACAAATATGAAACAAAGTTGTTTTTAAATTTCACCTCTGTAGCTGGAACCTCTTTGTTTGCTTCCTTCTTCACTATAAAACCATGAATGTAAATCATACTCTCACTTGGTAAGACAAAGAGATCCTGATTTTGAATTGGTATACGAATTTCATCATTGTTGTTGAATGATTTTAGATATGGAGAGTAACTATGATATTCCCTTTTTACAATACTCTCATCATATATAGGTTTTTGAAGGACATTTAGTATTTCATTCATTGTTGAAGATTAAATCCTAATGATTTCAAGTATTCTATATTATATGATGTTAACGGGTTTTTTTTATTTTTTATAGTTTCTCGAATGCGAGTTGATGAGGGATTGAATGGCAATCCTCTTTGCATTACGTTTTTATTGTAAATTATCATTATTCTGGTTTGAAGTGGAGTCTAAGAGTGATTTTTTCTCCTCTAAAATTTATAAGTTCACCGTCTTGATTTAAGATTCTAATCGTTATGTTGTTTATTTGCTGACAGTTGACGGGAAAATAAATAACATTTCGAGGTTTTTCGCTTATTTTATATCCTGGAGGAACATCAAGAGGAAATTCATGAATAGCATGATTCGAAGTATTATTAATAAATGATCCGGTTGTTAAGTTGCTTTCAATGCGTATTGTATTAACATTCGTAATATGTGCAGGTAAGTCAGATTCAAATAACCTTGTAGTATTCAATTGATTAATATCTACAATCATCACTTCCACAGATTTATCATTTTGAAGATTTTGATCAGTGTTATAATATTCAGTTGAATTTACTTCTAATTTACTTTTGCTAAATCCGAGCAACTTTCCTATACTGTTTGGTTGTGAAAAATCTATATCCATTGATGAGGTTATTTCAGTTTTAAGTGTGTTATTGTTAGCTTCAATTACTAGATAAATTGATTCATCAATATCTTTTAAGCTTGAGTTTAAGAAAAAATCAATATCCTCAAGTTCATATGAACCAACCGGAATAGTAATAATATGATTTCCTATATGAAACAAATTGTTGTGAACATCTACATTAGGTATGGAGTTGAATGCTACAAAATCAATAAGTCCACAAACATATTTTGTAGGGAGTTCAATTGGAGGAAAATATTCTCCAACCAGAGTTGATTTGTTTCCGTTTAAAGATATTGTTATTGACATTTCAAGTATTCAGAATGAACTGATGATGTTTGATGATTATTCTATCTGATTTAAGTGTTAAATAATAAATCCAAAAAAAGAAAAAATGTCTTTTATAATTTTATGTTTTCTTTATTAATATTTGATTTAATAAACTTTCTTAAGAGTATTACATTTTTTTGAGCACATATACAGTATTTTCTATGATAACAACAAACATTTACAGATTCATCATTTTGATATAATGTTTTTAAATTTGGACAATTTAAATCATCCAGGTTATAAAAATTAATTTTATCCTTAAAAATATTTTGAATCCACTTAATTTTTTCTAATCCTTTAGCATAATAAATATAATTTTTATCTTTAACATGCGCAATATAATATTCCACAATATTTGTTAAGGATGAATCACCATCTTTCCATTTTAATCCATGATGATGATTATAAAGCCAATTAATTGAATATTTTTCTTTTGTTGTCAACGATGAATATGGAAAAGGTGGTTTAATAATAAATGTTTGAACTTGTGAGTCGTCAATTGAAATACTCAGTTCTTTTACAATGAATTTATTGTTGAGATAAAAACCTTGTACGTCTACAACTAATATTCTCTCCTCCGACATTGTTTAGTACTAATCAAGTCACAACGACGACTGTAGAACTGTTTATAAAGTCTATGTTTTTAAATTATTATAAAAATTCATTATATATAATGCTTGATCCCAACTGTTATCGATAAGGGAACATTTACAGGTATCAGGTCCACAAGTTGTTTCATTGTTGGACCACACACAATTGGTGTAATGATATCCAAATTTTGATTTACTTTTCTTATAAAATGCATATTCATCGAATTGAGTTTTTAATTTCTTCAAAATAATCTCATGTTCATACCACAAAAACCTTTCTTCGTTCAAGAAGTCATGTAAAATTTTCGAATAAAACTGATTGTTCATTATTTTTCTTATTTTAATTTTTTTATTTATGTTAAATAAATGTTCTTAACACATCAACAACAAAGTTTATATTAAGTAGTAGTAAATGTATTTCATCATATTAGTTAATTTATGATATTTCCATATCCAAATCATGTGTATAATCTTGAATGTTGATTAATGTCATATCGGATCGGTATGTAGTATCATCCTCAGAAACCGTCTCAATTTCACCATTACTTAAAATTCTCTCGTATTCAACTTGACGGTATTCGAAACATGAAATATTTAATCGACGTTTCAAGTAATTGCTGTTATATGTACAACGGATTCTCAATTTTATATTATCTTTGTATTGAAGTTGAAAATGTCTATAAAATGGAGCCGAACTTTCAATTATTCCTGCAATATTTTTTTCTTTTTTTACTAAATCTTGCCTAAATGCTTCAATAGCTTGTTCAACAGTAAAAGATTGATTTATAGGTGGTGGTGGTGGGGAGTCTTCTTGTTCTTCGTTTGATTCATATTCTGCTTTTGTTGTTGTTGTTGACTCGATGTTTTTATGTAAATCATTACTATACTTTAAAAGTTTGAAATTTAGTTGTATGCTCACAGTATCATTATTCGGTAATTTTATTGCAAATTCTGTATTTTTAAGTTCATTTTCACTCAAATCAATAGGTAATGAAGCTGAAAACACTTGTATGATATAGATATATGAAAAAAATATGATAAAAATATTTTTCATTTTAATTTTTCTTTTTTTAATATATATATATATATATATATATATGTATATATGTTCTTAAGTTAGCGATATATTTTTGAATGAGATGATAAGAATTGTTTCTCATATTTATATACTAATTTAATAATCTTCGTATTGAAATGAGTCATCATCACCACCGCTAGCACCACCAGCTGCTTTCTTAACTATACTATTATTAACCATTTTTTGAGGGAGGAGGAGGAGAGGTTTTTGTTGATTTTTATTCAATGAGCGGATACCAGTCTTACCATTATAAGATTTAGTTGTACCACTAAAAACATGTTCATCTATTTCACTATACGCGCATGATGGTTTGTATGAGTGTACATTTATATCTTTAAAACCACCCTCATAGACTGTTCCGACTAGTGATATCATACCACCAATAACCTCAATTTTTATATGTTGATTGTGACTAAATTGAAATATTGGAATATTTGTTGGCATTTGTTGTCCTCTATTAAGAGAAAAAATTTGCGTTCTAGTCCCTCCTTCTGCAGTTAGAAACACCTGCATTATAATATCCAAAACTATTGCATTTATTATTTGAAAAGTTTTCCACTGTGCATGACAAGTACAATATTTATCACCAGTTTTTAAAAATTGACCCCAATACATATTTATCAAAGTTTTAATTTAACTGAATCTCTTTTTATATATGCATATATATATATATATATATGTATATGTATGCATACACGTATACTTAACCGCAACTGATAAGAAGTTATTGAAATATCTAAAAACGTCTTATACTATCAATTATTGAATATAAAGAATCAGTTTGAAAGTTCGTCTTACGGTGAAAAGTTGAAAGCAAAAAAAAATAAAAAAAAATGAGGGCAAGCTTAAGAAAATTGTTTCAAAGTTCTAATATTACATACTTACCTTTAAAGAATATGGAAGAAAATACTATATATGAAATCAACAAGATAGATCGAGTAGATACAAAATATGGTGAAAGTATAAGATGTGATCTAAATAACGAATATTACATTTATTTACCTAAACGATTTCTGATTATTACTAAAAATCAGATGGATTATCTAAACACAACTCCACACATTTTAAAGAAAGTTAAAGAAGTGAAGGGGTCATATACTCTAATCCTTAAAAAGAAGAAGCAATTTGTATTCTACAACAACTTGTATAACAGTACTGAAGAAGACGATGATGATGATGATGATGATGAAATAGAAAACACATTTTAAACAATGCACGAAACAGAAACCTTTTAAAATTAAAATCATATATATTTATGTATATATATATATATATATATATATATATATTAACAAAACTCTGCATACATTAAAATTTCTTTCACATTTGATTAAATAGAAACTTTATAAAAAAAAAAAAAAAAACGGAAAAACCGCAACAGAAACTTTTTAAAATTTTCTCATACATTTTAATTAAATAACAACTTTATAAAATTGAAAAACCGCAACGGAAACTTTTTAAAATTAAATTCTCACAACATTAAAATTTTAACCACATTTTTCCTGTTTAGAAACAAAATTACATTTCAGAATTTTGTATAAAAACCCTCTCTAGTTCTACTTTAATTTACTATTCAAGTAATGGAAGCACACCTAAAAACAATATTTAAAAAAAGTCAAAATAAAACCATTCTCCCTGTAAAAGAGATGGTTTTTAACCATAACTATAAAATTACGAAGATGGAGCGTGTACAAACACGCTTTGGGACAAAAATTCGTTGTCTGGTGGAAGCGAATAAATATATATACCTACCGAGCATATTCAATAACACCATAGATGATGCTACTATTGCGGAATTTGACCGCAATACCTACTACCTTTTAAAAGAAAGAAAAGGTAGCGAAGATAGCAGCAGCAGCAATAAATATTATGAACTAACTATAAATGCAGCTGCAACAGGTAATTTTTGGTAAATAGTTTTTTTATTTATTTTATTATTATTAAATCTAAATATTATTTTTTGTTATCGTTCTAGCTCAAGATACACTAAAGAAACAAGATGCACTAAATAACTAAAAGTATAATTACACCAACTTTTTTACCATTTTTTTATTATATTGTAAAATTTTTAAACAAATTAATAAATAAAATATATAAGTACATAAATAGTATTGCTTTGGGTTTTTTTATTTCTTATCAACTTTGTTGTGTATGGTTAGGGTCTTGTATTCAAATAATTTCAAATTGTTGTGTATGGTTAGAGTCTTGTATTCAAATAATTTCAAATTCAAACAAATTTAATCAACTGTTTCAAACACACACACACACACACATTCATACATATCAACGAAACGAATGAAAAAACCATAACAGAATTTTTAACAACAGAACAACAATACAATAGGGTGGCACTTATGTATATCATCGTTGTTAGTTTTCTCATACAAAATTAGTACACAAATCCTAACCAACACCTTAAATACTAGCAAAAAAATCACAGACTTTCGTAAACCGCCCTAATGTAGTTTAATTCATATTGTATTAACCCTCTAACTTCAACAAAAATAACATCCACCACGACTTCACTTTAAGCAAAACCGAACACGCTGCCGCCTCATAACACAAAATATCATAGAGTCGAATTTAACCCCAACGACCGTTAAAGGGTTAAGGTATGCACATTTATAAACTAACATACACACACATACATATATTTTCAAAAACATACATACATACACACACGCACCCCCTCCACAACAAAATCAAAACCCTACAATCGTCACACCATCTTTGCGGTTTGACACCCTACCTAAAGAACATCGGTAATGGTCGATTTTCACACAACATACCCCTACTCCATACAACACAATGTAGCAAACCAATCAACTAACTTAAATGCCGGCTGTAGCGTAGGCATGATCCAAATTTTGTATGAGGATCATGGTCGCGAAACCCCACAAACAACCTACTCACGATCCTTACGAAATATTTGATACAGTCTTAAATCACAGAATTCGCTGTCAAGTATATCAGGTTTTAGCCAAGTCTCCACAATTACAATTACATCATAATTAGTTTGCGCTGTAAATTTAAATACATCATTTATTTTAGTGCGAATACCAGAAGCATTTTGGAAAAAAATTTTTATGCTATTGTTAGGAGCTTGAGATACAGAGCATTTTTTTATTCGGTGGCTGCATTTCTGGGCTTGGTCTTCGGAAAAAACTTAAAAGGACGTACACGTACATTTGAGGGCCAAATAGAAGCATTAAACAAAGAATTATAGCATGATTCAGCAATACCGACCTTGAAGTTTACAAACTTTAGGTTTTCAATTAATGTGCCTTTATTGACTAGTTTGTAGCAAGATATATCTGATCTGGTAATATCCAATTTCTCCCCAATATACGATATAATCTGCTCCTCGCTAACTGATGTCTTGAACGATGAAATGTGCACCCATTTTTTTCTTTCTGCAACATCGAGACTGGCATCTTCATTAATTCCATAAACAACATTCGATCTTATATTTCTATCCAGTTTTTTGCAAGTCAACAATTCAATATCAATCGACTTACTATTATTTGGACCGCGGTTTTCCGACACCTGCATAGAAACAGCTATATCCGAACAATGCACATTGTCATCACTAACATCAATAGCAACAAAGTTTTCAGTTGTATTATTACAAGCATTACGTTGAGAAATATTAGCGGTATATTGATTAGTTTTAAGAGAAATTGGCACACAAGTATTAGTTTTATTCTCGCGCGCAGTAACAGATTTACTCATAAAACGTTTATGTTTTTATTCATTCCAATCAACTCGTTTAATTTACTTTTTAAATCAGTTACATCAGACAACAAACAATCCATAGATTCATGTGTTTTTGCAGCATTATTCTTAACAACAACAACATCTTCAGCAATATTATTATTTGTTTTTCCAATAACTTGCACTTCAGTGTACATTTTTCGTAGGTCATTTACATTTATATCATTAAGTTTAAGGGCATCGTCTAATTTTTTAAATCTTTCATTATATCGTTTTTCGATAGCCTCTAGGAGATGTTTAATTTCAACTTCATTTTCTTTAAGCGAAGCCTTGAATTCACCTCTATATTTAACAAGGTTTTCTTTGTTTTTGTTAACATTCTCTTGAACATTACTGAGTACTAAATCAATATTATGTATGTATTGGAGACAATCGTCACACATAAACCTGATGAAACTACCAGAATCCAGCATTCCTCTGGAGTATTGGTCTATACCCGAAAATTTTTGGACACTATGAAAAATTTTCTTACAGATTCCTTCACACATCAAGCCCGTTTCACCACGAATTGTTGTTTTGCAACGATTGCACTCAGCCATATTTGTTTGATAACAAGTAGAAAACAACTTTCTTTCAGTTATTAATTTTGTTTATTTATTTTAGTTTTTATTTTTATTATTTGAACTTTTAACTATTTTATTTCTAGTTGTTTTAGAACAGTTTTAGAGATGCTTTTATTATTCAGACAGGGGTTATTTATTTATTTAATATTTTTTGAAAAAATTTTAGCGGATCTTAGATTTTTGCTTGCTTCTCTCACGAACTATATATATATATACATATATATATATATATATATATATATTATAAATCGGCCTTGCACTACTTGTGTTGGTTCCCCGCCTAAATACATTATTTGATATCTTCTAGTAGTAACATGGGTCCTGTTGTCAGTGGTAATTCATATTTTAAGTAGGTTTTCAGTAACTATAGCCATGTTCAAAGTTGGTCATTTAAATTGTCGCAGTATGAGACCTTCTTTAAACTCAACCAAGATTGATGAGATTGAAACGTGGTTGGATTCCACTCTTTCAAACCGTGGTAGGAGTGATAGGGCTTCAAGAGGGGGTGGAGTTGGGGTATTTTTCAAGGAAACTTAAGTTCAGATCGGTCCGAAAGGTTTTTGTTGCTGGACAGTGTGAATCCCTTTTCCTTGAACAGTATTTTGGTAGAGTAAAGATTTTATTTGGTGTGGTTTATTTGCCTTATGGGAATCTGTCTGTGTTTGAGGAGCACCACCGTGATATTTTGAGTCGATATTCTGATATTATTGTCGTCGGTGACTTCAACTGTAATATATTTAACTCCACAAAATCGCTTGCCATGAGGTCGTTATGTTTGAGACTTGGGTTATCTGTTGCTCATAATTCGATACCTTCGCATTATGATTTAGCTAATGACACATCGTCATTGTTGGACTACTTTCTTGTAAATAGTTTTTCCTTAGTTACTTTTTCTAGTCAAATGCAATGCCCTACTTTATCTTTCGACTTTGTGAAATATCGTGATTATGATAATGTGGACTGGAATGAATTACTCTCATGTATATCTATGTTTGATCATTACCTTATATTAAATTCCTCAACCATTAACGAGAAATGTTTTGCTTTTTCAGCTCTACTTACCAAACTATTTTCCTTTACTCCTCTTGTTAAAAGAAGGGTAGATTTGGGTGATAATAGATGAATGGACTCAAGGGATATTTCTATGGCACGATGTTTGAGAGATATTGCTTATTCTGTTTACCGTATGGATAGATCTACTCAGAATTGGAGGGTATATTGTAAGCTAAGAAATAAAGCTAAAAACTGTATAAGGAGAGAGAAGAATTTTTCTAGAATTTTTCGGGCCTAAATACTTCTGGTTTGTGGGGGCTTCTACGTAGTAATGGATGTACAAGTGATCGTGATGTATCGTGGGAAGATGATGTAAACCGTTTGAATAATCATTTTGTTGGTGACAGTTTTTCAGGTAGTAGTGTTGAATTTGATTTTGATGGGTTCGTAAATAATCCAGGTTCTTTCTCTTTTCGATCTGTTGATGAATTGGCAATTATTAAGATTAAATCTGGTGATGTGGGAATCGATGATATTCCTATTAAATTCATTAAGCTTATCTTTCCTTACATATCTGGCCTTGTGCTAAATATAGTTAATTTCATACTTACTTCCTCTAATTTTCCAGCTTCTTGGAAAATTGCTCGTGAGTTGCCGTTACCAAAGATGATCTAAGACCGATTTCTATTCTTCCATCTCTTTCAAAAATCGTTGAACACCTTATCAAGAATCAAATCCTCGAGTGTGTTAGGGCGAATGTGTATGAGGCGCAGTATGCTTTCCGGCAGGGTTACAGTACTACTTTTTTGTTGCTTAGTCTTACTGATTCGATTAGAGACCATGTTAATGCTGGCGGATTGAGTGCTCTTATATGTCTTGATTTATCCAAGGCTTTTAATTCCCTAAGCCATATGACCATGATCAGGAAATTAAGAGACCAATAATTTTTCTAGTTCTGCATGTAAGCTTATTTTTTCCTTTCTTGTGGGTAGGCAAAAGTTTGTTGACTTCAAAGGGATGCAATCAACTATGCTGCATCTAAATTCTGGAGTTCCTCAGGGATTTGAGGCCCCTGTTATTTATACTATATGTCAATGACTCGCATTTACAACTGAACTCGAGATTATGTGAAACATTTTTATTTGTTGATGACGTTTTTTTATTATTCAATGGCTATTGTACCTCACTTATGGATTTTCAAAGAAATATTAACGACTGCTTAGTGTCTGTTCTAGAGTGGACATCAGAGAATTTATTAAACATTAATACATCAACTAAAGAAATTTTGTATTGTGTATACTTTATGTATTTTGGCCAAAGTCAGTTGTTTTATTTTTTAAGTTTTTCAATAAGCTAATTAGGCCTAACTTCTTCAATGTAAATAAAACAATTTTTAATTACATTTTTCCCTGACGTTTCGTCAATGTTTTGTTGACTTTTTCAAGGGTTATATATCTATTTTTGAATAAAAACATTACATTATTTTAAATACTTTTAAACAATAAAATTTTTCCAACTCACAATTATATTTTGTTTTTCTTCTACATTAAATTATATGCACATTTAACACAAAAAACAATTTTGGTTACATATACATACAAACAAATATTTACTTCACAACTTAAAGCTATTATCACAGACTTTATTTTATTGCCACTTTATAGCTTGCACTGATGTTGTCAGTATCCTCTTTTAGGTTCAGCGTCTTTTCTCTCTTTTGTTGTAGTCGCAGGCTTTCAATGGTGTATCTCTTCTTTTCAACTTTTTCTTTGTTCAAAATATTTACATTATCAAAGTCAGCTGTATGACCCATCTCTAATAAATGTTGTGCTAAAGCTGTTGTTTTTTCCGTTTTTCAATGTCATTTTTATGTTCTTTTATTCTTGTTTCTAAAGTGCGCTTTGTTGTACCAATGTAGGAAAGATTGCATGTGATGTTGTTTCCTTTGCACTTTATTTCATATACTACATTGTTTTGTTGTACTTTTTCAATAAGTGTTTTTATTTTTGAGAATATTGTGTTTAGTGTGATATTTGGTTTGTAGGCGAAGTTTATGTTATTGTTTTGAATTGTGTTTTTGATGTTTTTGTTATCTGTTAGTCCAGGGATGTAACGTACACTGCAAAAATGTTTATCGTCGGCGTTATTTGGGTTCCTGTTTTCACCGCTGTTTTTAATTTTATTGAACGTTTCGTTTATTAGCGTGTTAATTAATTTGTTGAGGAAGCTGTTCCTATTAATGTTTTGGTGATGTGTTGTATATTGTCATTATGAAATTGTTCATCGCTAATGCTGAGTACTCTATTAATGAAGCTTTGTTCATCGCTAATGCTGAGTACTCTATTAATGAAGCTTTTTGCAGTATTGATTATTTGGCTCATTGGTTGTGTGGAGTTGTAGTTCATAATTCTACCAGATGCAGTGTTTTTTCTATACCAGTCAAATGTTAATTTATTTTTGTTCCTATATATTATAGTATCTAAATATGTTATTGAATTCTGGATTTCAATCTCTAAAGTGAACTGTATTTTAATATGATTGATGAAATCTGGCAACTCTATGTGTAACTAAAGTGATTTTGTTTGGAGGAGCAAAATTTATGAATTAATTAAATATTTTTGAAGAATAATTGAGTAGAAATTCCTCAAAGTGTTTTTATAATCGAGTGGAAGCTGAGCTGTTGAAATTTGCCTGATTGGCTTATAATATAAACAAATTTTCTGATTGCTTATATGAGTTGTTTCTGGTCTGTGCTATTTACTGCTTGAGTTGTTGCTGATTTATATACATACATACGTGTACATATATACATATATACATATTTTTTATTTTGCCGCCAAGTTATTATATACTTTTGGAACTTCTTATATACATATGTATGTATATTAAAATGCCGGGAAAAAAGAAAGATGTTTTTCCATGTTCCTGCAACAAGAACGTAACTAAAACGCAGAGTAGTGTGGGATGTTTCCTTTGTGGCAGATTTTTCCATATAAATTGTGCGAATGTTTCAATAGAACAACATAAAATTTTTTGCCAAAACAAAAAGGTTTTCCGATACATATGTGCCAAAGGAAAAGTATGTTCCAAATGTATCAGTTTCTGGAAATATACAGCAAGAACTCCATAATATTTCCACGGATATTGGAATGCAGTTTGAGGAGCATAATCGAATTTTTGAGAAACAAGTACATGCTAGTATTGCAGCCCTTGAGCGTAAAATGGTTGAAGTTTTTGATAAGTTTCGTGCTGAGCAGGAGGAGAAGATGAAGGCATTGAGGAATGTGAGAAGTAATCTCAACTACAATAATGAATATGCTGCAATTAAAATACGTTTGGATGATTTAGAGACTCGCAACAATATATTGCAAAGGAGGCTAAATAGGAGCAGCGTTATAATAAGAGGATTACCTAGTAATGTTATTGACCTACAAGTTTTGAAAATAGCATCGCTCTGTGGTTTGGTATTTACTAGTAATGATTTACATCATTGTGCCTATATGTATAATGGCAGGGCTGTTTTAGTGCAATTTAATTCTGTGCAGTTGCGTGATAAGTTAATGGCAAATTTTTCCCGGAAGCGATTTTTATTGCTCAAGGACGTAATTGGTGGTGACATTTCATCCAGGGTTCGACTTTTGGATAATTTGACTCCAGTGGCAGCCAAGCTTATGACGATTTGTAAGCAACTGCATATAAATAAAAAAATTTTTAGTTACAAGCTCATTAATATGGATGTACCAAAAGTAAAACTGACGTTTCCTAATAATGTGCATAAAGTTTTTAATATGGAACAATGTACTGGTTTGCTCAATAATGGGCTTAATTTGGAAGCTGATAATATGTCGGGTGCCGTTGGCCTGGATGCTTGTGATCCTGTGATACAGCCTGTAACACCTTTAGTTGCTGTTGGTGGAGCTGCAACTGGTGATGTGGAGTGCTTTGGTGATGTTGAATCTTGAAGGTCGTATTTTAATTAAATTTTTTTTTTATTCAAATTTTTATACATATATGTAGCTACTCTACTTAAATATTTGATTGTTCTTTGTTTGCTTCAATAACATATATTCAATTTACATTTGATTAATAGGAGTGTTATGCAGAATTTAGGGCCAGCTTTCAGTGATAACAGTTATTTGAGATGTCATTTTAGCAACTTAAATAGTAATCTTAATATAGGCCATTTAAATTGCGCAAGTTTTAACTTGACACCAAATTCATCTAAGTTTTCGGAAATTAAACATTTGTTGGATGGTGAGATTTTGAGTGTGTTTGGCGTTAGTGAGACTTGGTTAAAGGAAACAGTTTCTGATGGTGTTATTGACATTCCTGGTTATATATGTCATAGAAATGATCGTCCGTGTAATAGAGGTGGTGGTGTAGCTCTATATGTTTCCAGAACTCTTAAGCATAGAGTAGTTTATAGGGGAAGTGGTTTTGGAGTTGTTGAGTCCTTGTTTGTGGAACTTTGTATTGGTTGTGACAAAATTTTGGTTGGAGTTGTGTATCTTCCTCATGGGGATTTTAATTCTTTTGAGAGTGAAGTATCGGACTTGCTTGTACGATATGCTAACATTGTCATTGTTGGTGATTTTAACAACAATCTGTTTAATACTGCTACGTCTTCTTTGGTGCGCAGTATTTGTAATAGAATGGGTCTTTCTGTTGTCCATAACTCAATGCCAACGCATTTTGATGTACAACACAGTTCAACATCCTTGTTGGATTATTTTCTTGTCTCTTTACCCGATATGGTGGTTAAAAGCGGTAAATTTCAGTGTCCTGGTATTACACGGCACTCATTTATATTTCTCTCGCTTAGAGCTTCACGGTCGGTTACAGCACAAATGTTTGAATATTATGATTATAATGCTATTAATAATGAATTGATTCAGAGTAAATTGCATGAATGCTGGCTTGATAATATGTACTTGACTGATGATGTGGATGAGCAGTTAGGAATACTAAATAATAATAATGTAAATAGTTTTTACATTCGTTTGTGCCTTTAAAGAGGAAGATTATTAAGTTTTGTGGGGATCGTTGGATAAACTCACCGGAGATTAATTATCAAAAATCACTTAGAGATCTTGTCTATAATGTGTATTTACAAAACAGAACTGTTGAGAACTGGAAAGTCTTTTGTAAGCATAGAAATAAAGTTAAGTCAGTTATTAGGAAATTTAAGAGAATAGCCCATAGTTAAATTTTTGAGAACAAGGATAGTAGGGAAATCTGGTCGATACTGAATAAGAATGGAGTTGGTGGCACTTCTGATGATTTAGTTTTGTTTGATGTGAATACTTTGAATGATACTTTTTCTAGGCATCAAATTGCGTGCGATGATGATTATGTTGATTTTTCTAGCATTCCTTGTATTGGTTTTTCTTTTCGGAGGGTTGATGTTTTGGAAATGTATGCTGCTTTTGATTTAATTAAGTCGAAAGCTGTTGGCTTTGATGATTTTGCTCTTAAATTTATTAAATTTTTAATGCCAGTAATTGGTAAATATGTTCTGCACTTAGTTAATACTATTCTTACATCCTCCAAATTTCCGTTGTTGTGGAAGGTTGCTAAAATTGTTCCTATTAAGAAGAGTAATAGTATTAATTGTGTTGATGATTTGAGACCCATTTCAACATTACCTATTTTGTCGAAAATTGTTGAACATCTTATTAAAATACAGCTTATTAAACATGTTGATGGAAATAACTTTTTAGATGATTGTCAATCTGGATTCAGGTGCAATAGAAGTACTGCCTCTTTGTTAATTGGCTTAACTGATAATATCAGGAAGAATATAACTGGAAGGAATGTTTGCGTTTTACTTTCGTTAGATTTGGCAAAGGCTTTTGATAGAGTAAGTCATTCTCGTCTGGTGTATAAGTTGTATAGATTGTATTTATTTTCTAGATCGGCTTGTAAATTGATTTATTCTTATTTTGCCAACAGGAAACAGTATGTAGTTAGTAATGGTTGTAGCTCTGGAATGCTTCCTATTATTAGTGGTGTACCACAAGGATCTGTTTTAGGTCCCCTATTGTTTATATTATACATTAATGATCTTTTCGGGACTCTAACCAGCAATATGTGCCAGCCATTTTCCTTTGCAGATGATATACAACTGTTGTTTAAGGGTAGTTGTGATTTTCCTGATGTGCGGCAAAATATGATTGATTATACTGTCGGTAAGCATAGTGATTGGATGGATGATAATCAACTGTATATTAATGCTTCTAAGACCAAAGCGATGCTTTTAGGTGGTAGTGGATGTCGTAATATTTCTATTTTATTGGGAGGTGTCTCAATTGAATTTGTTGACAAGATTAAATGTCATGGATTTATTATTGATGTTAAGTTGAATTTGAGATTCATATTAACTCCGTCGTTTCGAGGGTTAACTTTGTATTACGTAAACTATATAGCTTAGATTTGCTTTTACCTTTCCACATTAAGAAGCGTATTGTTTATGGGTTAATTATGCCTTTATTTTTATATGCTCTGGAAGTTTATTCTGGAAGTTTGGGTTATATATTCAAGAAGATTCGCTTAGTTTTTAATAGAGTTATCAGGTATCTTTATTCACTTAGATTGCGTCAACATGTTTCATCGTATGTTTTAGATTTTTTAGGATTGTCATTTGCAGATTTTGTTAAATTTCGTAATCTATTACACTTCTATAAGACATTTAAGTTGCAGGTACCTACATTCCTTATTGACTTATTTGACTTCTGTAGATCACGTAGAAGTAGGCAAATTAGGATACCAAGATTAACAACAATATTGGAGCGTTCTTATAATGTAAAATGTAAGAGTAGCTAGGGCATATAATGAACTACCATCTGATTTAAAAGTATTTAATTTATCTGTGGAAACTTTCAAAAGAAAGCTTTTTCTACATATACGTCAAAATAGCGTGTTGTTGTAGTTTTTTTTTTTTTTTTTTTTTTTTTTTTTTTTACTGTACACCTTGGACCACTGACTCACGCCAGCTTTCATATCTTTATTTCCTTCATCTTGTGATGATGGTCTTCCAGTTAATAACTTGTGCTTTATTATTATTTTTTTTTTTTTTTTTTTTTTTATTATTTTTTTTTATTATCATTATTATTATGCATTTATTAATTTAATTGTTTTAAACTTTGTTTAGTATACATTCATATTTATATATTTTTGGTTAATACGTTAAGGATTTTTTTTATTTTTTTTCTGTTATATTATTATATTTGTTAAATATTTATAGATATTATTAAACTTCATTGTTGTATACAAAATAATTATTGTCACACAGACAAAAATTTAGTATATTCAGAAAAGTAGATTTTTGTATTTTGGTGAAATTTTTAATTAAGGTCCATTTTTCCATTATGACATTCTTGAAAAAGTCAACAAAACATTGACGAAACGTTGGGGAAAAATTTAATTAAAAATTACATTGAAGAAGTTAGGCCTAATTAGCTTATTGAAAACTTAAAGCAATTTTGTTTGGCCATACTGATAATCCTTCTCGTGGTATTAGTTTTCGACTTGGTAATGCTGACATCGAATGTGTTGACAGGCACAGGTATTTATTTATTGTCATTGACAGTGGACTCCTTTTTTCTAATCATATAGATATTATTTCTGGTAGAGTGTGTGGTTCGTTGCGTAGAATATATGCCAAGATTGGCTCATGCTCTTCTCATGCCGCAGATTCTGTATGGCCTTGAGGTTATATCTGCATCAACTGTCGAGATATTTAATAGGTTACGGCGCATAGCAAATATGATTGCTAGATTTGTCTATAAGGTCAGACGCAGCGATCATATTTCCCCTTTTGTTTTCCGTTTTCTTGGCTGTACCTTTTTTCCTTTGCCCCTGCGTAACCTAGAATACACAGATTGATTTTTGAAAAATCTTATGTTGTGAGAGTTGCACGTGTTGCCTTATGATCTTCGTATTTTTTCACAATCAAACAATGTTTTTCGACGCAAACTTATGAAATTTTTCTCTACATCAACTTGATTAGCTCTTCTCAATCTGTGTAGTTGATTTTAACAATGATGAAATACAACTGATATTGCCGCTGTTTGGGACCATAGTCTTGTTTTATTTGTTTTTAATATACTTTTTCTTATCTAATTTTTTGGCTGGGGAGCCGATTCTACATAATTAAAAAAATTTTAAATTTCAATCGGTGTTTGCCGATAAACTATACGTAGTAGTTGTTATATACATACATATGTATATACAACATTTGGTCAACCTTGCCTGACCGAGTAGTCCCAATCAATTTGCAGAGCCATTTATTTTTAATTTTTATATCCATCATAGCTTTAATTGAAATAATAACATTGAACGCATCGCAAGTTAAATGTATAGGCATGTATTTTGAAAGCAACGCATACAAATCAGCGTTTAAAAACTTCCCATTCGTGTATTTTCTTTTGCTTCTGCTCATACTCCTGCATCTGAAAATTCAAGTCTCGTTGTAGAAATTAACACAATAAACGAATAGCTATACAAAACGAAGAGCTTCAGCTTTCGACATGTTCGGAAAGTTTTCTGTTTGTTACTAATGTTAATGCTATTTGTCGAAAAAGAAATTTAATTCTTGGCAAAAATATATGCATTCGCGCGTCTTCTGACTGCATTTCTAAATTGACTGTGAGAATATCAAATGAGTTGGGGGAGTACTACGGTACTTTTTCATGTCAAATAGTATCAAAAAAAGTACAATCGTACCAACTTTCTAATCAATGAACTATGTATTTCATATAAATAAAGTTTTACTATTGCATTTTTAATCAAAATTTGATGATATGAAGAAATATTTTCAGGGCTCCCACTGTTCAAGGACTCTATCTACAACAGCTTAACAAGCCAACAAACGTTTTGGGGAATATTATAGATTTAGATGAACTTCAGAGTTGAAATATTTCTGAAAATTTAGACAATCATCTTTTGGACATGATCTGTTGCAAAAAAAAATTTATTCCTTTTAATAAATCGTCAATGTCTCAAAGCAAACATTCATTGGGCCCCGTTACTTTTCCCCTATCACAACAAAACGGTTGTCAGCCCCAAATCCAATACTTAAAAACGTAAATAGTACAACAACATCCAATAGTGCTCAAAATGACACAATTGTGTTACATTTGCCATCACTGCTGAGTACCCTTCCACAATCTTCTCACGCCTCTCATAGTAAACTGAATTATTTATTTTTTTTTTTTTTTTTTTATCTATATATGTATGTATATAAAAATGAATCCCTATTTCCTTTGAAACGCTTGAACGGCTGGACCGATTTCAGCATTTTTTTTTGTTGTGTTTCTTATTGTCAGGAAAAGGTTCTTATGAAAGAAAAAATTAAAAAAAATTGCACGGGAAATTAGAAAATTTAAGAATACTATTTATATAGCCAAACGGGACAACAAACAAATTGTTGAATCCATACAATAAAACATAGTATTTAACAGGTTTTTTGTATAATGTTAACGAGCAAAACTCCGCCATTTTTTTTTCCATATAAAAAAGTACACACATTTTTTTTTTTTTTGGGAGGGGAGGAAGGTGTCACAGCTAATTTCCCGCCCCAGTAATTGATCCCAAGTAACTTAGTCATCTATCGACCAATTTTCAAAGCGCACCGGGTTAAGCTAGTGTATTTCAAAAAAACCAACCGAGCTCATATATAGTTGGTAGAATAATATAAAAATTTAAATATAAATATGTAAGCAACAACTATTAATACAATAAAGATTTTAACAACTAATGATAAGAAAAAATTTTCATATAGGTACATATGTAAATTTGTATATATAAATATAGATAACTAGTCTCCAAAATGAATTAATTGCTGCAACAAAAATTGCAAGTCTGGACGGGGAGTTATTTGGTATATTTAAACGTTCGAAAAACGACAGATACATCATTCTTACCTGTTAGCATACTTTCGTCAACAATACAACTTCCACGCAATAAAACCAAGTCACAGGGAACAATATTAGCATTCTGAGATCTAGTTATTGAGACCAAATCACCAGGTAACAACTGATCTGAAACCATCTGTCTCCATTTGTTTTGACGAAAAACATTTATTAGGTACGGCTTATTTCCCATTTTACGAATTTCGGACATATTACGCAACTGTTGTTGTACCAAAGTGCATTCGAAAACAATCAGCATGAATAGCGTAAATAAAGAGTAATACCAGTATTCATCCAAGCACCAAAGACCGACAGAAAATATTTGAAATACAAAAAAGGGCGCAGTAGCTCTTTCGATAAATAGTTCAACAAATTCCGGTACGACCATCTCCATTTGGTTGTTACCATATATCTTTTCAGCCAATGTAATGGCAGTATCAGTTTCAAGACCGCGTGATTTTTTATACTGCTCTAAGAGTTCACAAACGGGAAACTCTATGCCTCTGAAGGTCGACTTTTCTTCGTCCCAAACATATTTAGTTTTTTGAAATATAAAGTAATACAATTCTCGATCGTTTTCTAAAATAGTTTTTCTAATAGTTACTATTTCCGACGAACCGTTATTCGGTGTCGGTACTACTTTGGCTAGTACACCTATTTTAGGGACTTTAACCTTTCGATAGTTCAAAAAAGCAAGCACATGAACACTCCAAAAGCAGCAGAGCAATATTAATACATGAATAAAGGCAATTACTGTAATTGTAACAAGACCGGCTTCATAATGTTCTTCAATTCCATATACCGCAACCCATAAGTAAAATGCTCCCAGATACAAAGGAGCGAATGGCCACACTACACCACATAAAACTATTGGATTCTTTACGTAGAGTGTTACATATTGGACTAAATCATCAATACAAGAACTGTAGGCAGCAGATGAAATTTTGCCTTTTGGATTTATTGCTTTGGCGGAGCAGAATACTTGGTTTTGTATAATAAATTTATTTTTGATATCTTTGTCTTCTTTAGTATTATCCATTTTATTAACAAGATAAATTATTGATTGTCATTTGTTTTTGAAAACGTCTGCAATAATTTTAACTAAAAACCACTCAAGAAAAATTTCATACAACCTGAAATTTTCAGGCTGAAAACCACGATTTTATGCATATCAAATGCATATGTGTGTACTGTAGAGCTGCAAATCTATCGATAGTACTATCGATAGTTTTGTTTTAAATGAAACATCGATAGTTTTTTTCACTATCGATACTATCGGTCAAAAGAAACAAGTAACTAAAAGATCGCCGTGAAGAAAAAAAACTTTTTAAAAAACTTTTTCACTCACGTAAAAAACTTTTTTCAGAGTTGCAAAAAAGGTATCATTTTGCGTGTAGGTGTGAGCACGTGCGTTTTTTGAGAGAGTATGTGTGCCACGTGCTAGCATGAAATTTATATCCAGAAATTAACTTTAAATAAATAATAAATATATTAGATGTGCGCTATTAATTTATATACCATTCAATAAAGGACAAAATTAGGTATCAGAATAAGTAGATTTCATTTTTTTAATTACTTGATTTCGAAAGTTATAGCCCAGCAAACTTTTTAGTGCCAAAAAAGTTTTCATTTTATACAATCAAAACGATTAAGTGTGCTCTATTGACATATATACCAACCAATAGAAAATTAATATACCTTTCAGAACTAGTAACTGTCATATTCAGATTTACTTTAGTTCAGAAGTTATAGCCCAGCAAACTTTTTATTAGCAAAAAAAAGTTTTGCTTTATAAAATCAAAACCGTTATTTGTGCGCTATTAACACATATACCAATCAATTACAAATTAAAATATGTTTCTGAATCTGTATTTATTATATTCAGATTTACTTTAGTTCAGAAGTTATAGGTCAGCAAACTTTTTAGTGCCAAAAAAACTTTTGCCTTATTAAACCAAAACGGTAAAGTGTGCGCTATTAAGACACATGATAATCAATTAGGAATCAAAATATCTTTTAGAACCTGTACTTGGTATATTCAGATTTACTTTCGTTCAGAAGTTATAGCCCAGCAAACTTTTTAGTGGCAAAAAAAGTTTTGCCTTAAAAAACCAAAACGGTTAAGTGTGCGCTATTAGGACATATACTAATCGAAAGCAAATATAAATACCTTTGAGACGCTGTACTTACTATATTCAGATTTACTTTCGTTCAGGAGTTATAGCCCAGCAAACTATTTAGTGGCAAAAAAAGTTTTGCCTTATAAAACTAAAATGGTTTGCTGTGCGCTATTGACACATATATCACTCGATTAAGAATTAAAATACCTTCCAGAACCTGTACTTGTTATATTTAGATTTACTTTAGTTCTGAAGTTATAGCCCAGCAAACTTTTTAGTGCCGAAAAAATAGAAAAAAGTTTTCGTCTTATTAAGCCAAAACAATTCATTGTGCACTATTGAGACATATACCAATCGATAAAGGACAAAAATACTTTTCAGAATTGGTGACAGTATTTTTCTGAATTACTTTAGTTCAGAAGTTATAGTCCAGCAAACTTTTAAAAATTTTCATAATTTTTGTGATAATACAGTTTTTCCCATTAAGTGTGCAAGTGGCAACCTCGTGTTAATTTGCCTAGTAAAATATGTAAACAAACTTTGGAAAAAATACTGATTTTGCAAATAAAAAAAAAATAGGTAATTCTTAACTTTATTGAAAAAAAATTATAAAGTTTTATGGTTTCGTATGAGTAGAATCAGATTTAATAGATGTCATTATTTTTATTTGAAAAACTATGGAAAAAAACACTCTCGAAAATTACTCCAAGCAAAAGTTTGTTCTTGAATATAAATTAAAAATTATTAATTGTGCCCAATTAAGATATATACCAATCGATAGGAAATAAAAACATCTTTTAAAATTTGCGACTCTTATATTCTTTCCTCGAAAAATCTAAATTATGTGAAAAACAATAAAAAATTTTTGTTTGAATAGAAAATTTTATATTGAGGCCACGTTTGATAGAGCCTATACAATCAACTTCTTTATCGCAGTGCTGCCAACCATCCAATATTTGCTTCTTCAGCCACCCCTGTTTTTGTAATACACCACTGTTATCGACATCATAAAAATGGTATTTTTAATGTTTAACTTGTTTAATATTTATTAATAATTGCAAATATAAGCTAATAATAAACATTATTAATAATAATACTTGTTAATAGTTCCAATTCGTGGTGGTAGTTCTTTTTTGTGCTGCCACATATAACTGTGCTATCAATAGAAGCACATTACTATCTACAGTTGCACACTATTATTGACAACTTATATAAAGTCTGCGAATTGAAAAATATTTACAAAGTTGTAATTTTGATGTTGAATATCTTCTGAATTCCACAAAGTCAGAAAATGACAGTCACCAATTTAAAAAAGCAGTTATGTTTTCAATCGATTGTTATATGTTGCAATACGATAATGTGAATGTTTTCTGTTTTATGAGCAGAAAACTTTTGTCCTTATTTTAGTGCTTTCGAAGAGTTTTCTAGGATATAACTTCTGAAACAAAGTAATGCAGAAAATGACAGTACCCAATTCTCAAAGGTAATTTTATTAACTATCGACAGATATATAACCGAATACCTTACAATCAGTAATTACTATTTTATACGCATTCAACTTTTTTGTTAAATTTTAATGATATAAAATTTTTTATTTGGACATATCTTCTGAACTAAAGTAATTCAGAATATAAGAGTCGCAAATTTTAAAAGATGTTTTTATTTCCTATCGATTGGTATATATCTTAATTGGGCACAATTAATAATTTTTAATTTATATTCAAGAACAAACTTTTGCTTGGAGTAATTTTCGAGAGTGTTTTTTTCCATAGTTTTTCAAATAAAAATAATGACATCTATTAAATCTGATTCTACTCATACGAAACCATAAAACTTTATAATTTTTTTTCAATAAAGTTAAGAATTACCTATTTTTTTTTTATTTGCAAAATCAGTATTTTTTCCAAAGTTTGTTTACATATTTTACTAGGCAAATTAACACGAGGTTGCCACTTGCACACTTAATGGGAAAAACTGTATTATCACAAAAATTATGAAAATTTTTAAAAGTTTGCTGGACTATAACTTCTGAACTAAAGTAATTCAGAAAAATACTGTCACCAATTCTGAAAAGTATTTTTGTCCTTTATCGATTGGTATATGTCTCAATAGTGCACAATGAATTGTTTTGGCTTAATAAGACGAAAACTTTTTTCTATTTTTTCGGCACTAAAAAGTTTGCTGGGCTATAACTTCAGAACTAAAGTAAATCTAAATATAACAAGTACAGGTTCTGGAAGGTATTTTAATTCTTAATCGAGTGATATATGTGTCAATAGCGCACAGCAAACCATTTTAGTTTTATAAGGCAAAACTTTTTTTGCCACTAAATAGTTTGCTGGGCTATAACTCCTGAACGAAAGTAAATCTGAATATAGTAAGTACAGCGTCTCAAAGGTATTTATATTTGCTTTCGATTAGTATATGTCCTAATAGCGCACACTTAACCGTTTTGGTTTTTTAAGGCAAAACTTTTTTTGCCACTAAAAAGTTTGCTGGGCTATAACTTCTGAACGAAAGTAAATCTGAATATACCAAGTACAGGTTCTAAAAGATATTTTGATTCCTAATTGATTATCATGTGTCTTAATAGCGCACACTTTACCGTTTTGGTTTAATAAGGCAAAAGTTTTTTTGGCACTAAAAAGTTTGCTGACCTATAACTTCTGAACTAAAGTAAATCTGAATATAATAAATACAGATTCAGAAACATATTTTAATTTGTAATTGATTGGTATATGTGTTAATAGCGCACAAATAACGGTTTTGATTTTATAAAGCAAAACTTTTTTTTGCTAATAAAAAGTTTGCTGGGCTATAACTTCTGAACTAAAGTAAATCTGAATATGACAGTTACTAGTTCTGAAAGGTATATTAATTTTCTATTGGTTGGTATATATGTCAATAGAGCACACTTAATCGTTTTGATTGTATAAAATGAAAACTTTTTTGGCACTAAAAAGTTTGCTGGGCTATAACTTCTGAACGAAAATAAATCTGAATATACTAAGTACAGGTTCTAAAAGATATTTTGATTTCTAATTGATTATCATGTGTCTTAATAGCGCACACTTTACCGTTTTGGTTTAATAAGGTAAAAGTTTTTTTGGCACTAAAAAGTTTGCTGGGCTATAACTTCTGAACTAAAGTAAATCTGAATATAACAAGTACAGGTTCTGGAAGGTATTTTGATTCTTAATCGAGTGGTATATGTGTCAATAGCGCACAGCTAACCGTTTTAGTTTTATAAGGCAAAACTTTTTTTGCCACTAAAAAGTTTGCTGGGCTATAACTTCTTAATCAAAGTAAATCTGGATATGACAGTTATTAGTTATGAAAGGTATTTTTATTTCCAATAGACTAATATATATCTCAATAGCGCACAAGTAACCGTTTTGGTTCTATAAAGCAAAACTTTTTTGTCAATAAAAAATTTGCGGGGCTATAACATCAGAACTAAAGTAAATCTAAATGTGACAGTTATCAACTTTGAAAGGTATTTTTGCCCTTTATTCATTGGTATGCGCGGCAATAAGGCACAATCAATACTGTACATTTAGCACTTTAATTACTATATGAGGGTATATATATAAATTTATTTTATATGTTTGAATTGATATTGGCATTGCACAAGTTGTAATGTTAACAGAAATAATGTTTTGTTTTGGTAAAATCGAAATTTCATGGTATTTTGCCCAAGCACGTGCTCGAGCAATGTAAACAAAACAATTACGCGCCCACGAGCACATGTTTTTAATGTAAACAAAAACAAAAATACTCCTATTTTTGCAACTCGGCGGAAAAAAGTTTGGTAAAAAAAAGTTTTTTTTCTTCTCTTCCGTAACTAAAAGAGTAAAGGTAGATACGCAAGTGAAGAAAACAAACTGGGAAAAACGTCAACATTTTTCAGTTCTGACAACATTGATGAAAAATGTAAACAAAAAATGATAAAAATATTGCCAATTTCATTGCATTATTTTTACATTAATTTTGTAATAAATTATATATCTAGATATTGGAATTAATAGCGAAAAGCCTCTAGTATCAGATTATTTAACTGTCATTGTTGACATTTTACTGATATTGAATATATCTGATGTTTTCATTAGACACTTTTGCAACACTTTTTCACTAATAACTCATAAACTAGACTTCGTGCGCATATGGCGCTACCATCAATCAATAGCTTATTACAATGCGCGTCGGTAGTTATAAGGCTTATATCTCGGGAGACTTTCTGAAAAAAGTTATAGAGCAAAAAACATTTTTTTTACTTAAAATAACAAAGTCATAGTTTTTTGCTTGTAACTCATAAATTAGATCGCGTGCGCATATGATGCTACCTGCAATCGATAGCAAACTGAAATACGCGTCGATTAAAGGTTCAATGACTTTCCGGGAGACTTTCTGAAAAAAGTTATAGGATCAGCAACATTTTTTTTTATTAAAAATTTGCAACAAAAAAGCATATTTAGATTTTTGCTCATATCTCAAAACCTAGATCTCGTGCGCATATCGCACTACCTTCAATGAATTAAGAACAAAAGTACGCGTCTATAATGGGTACTATGTAGTTCCGGGAGACTTTCTGGAAAAAGTTATAGGTCCAGCAACATTTTTTTTGTTAAAAACATGCCAAAAAACCATCTTCACTTTTTCACTAATTACTTATGAACTAGATCTCGTACCTATATGACATTAGTGTTAATCAATTAAGAATAAAAATACGCGTCGATAATGGGTTCCAGCTTTTCCCGGGAGACTTTTTGGAAAAAGTTATAAGCAAATAAAAAAATTAAAAATTAGAAAATATTTTATATTGAGGAACAACTGGGCAGCACTGATCAACTTTTTAGCGAAGCACGTTTTTTCTATTTTCGTATGTGCTAAATGTAAACAAAAGGTGAAAAAAACTATGCTTTTTAATGCAATATTTCTAAAGTAATTTTTTACTAAATTATAAATTAAAAAACAGGAGTAATTAGCGAAAGACCTCTAGTATCAGATTATTTGACTGTCATTGTTGACATTTTAGTCATGTTAAATATATCCGATGTGTAAATTAGACACTTTTTCAAATACTTTTTCGCTTATATCTCGTAAACTAGACTTCGTGCGCACATGGCGCTACCTTCAATAGATAGCTTATTACAATACGCGTCGGTTGTTATAAGGTTTATATCTCGTGAGACTTTCTGAAAAAAATTATAGACCAACAAACTTCTTTTTGTACTTAAAAAAATACAGTTTGAGTTTTTTACTCATAACTCATAAATCAGATTGCGTGCTCATATGACGCTACCTGCAATCGATAACAGACAAAAATATGCGTCGAATAAGGGTTCAATCATTTTCCAGGAGACTTTCGGGAAAAAGTTATTGGTTTGGCAAAAAAAAATTTTATTAAAAAACAAACCAAAAAGCGCCTTTAGTGTTTAGCTACTAATTTAAAAACGAGACCTCGTGCCCACATAGCTTTACCTTCTGTCGCTTTAGGATATAAATAGGCATATATAATGGGAACTGTCATTTCCCGGGAGACTTTCTGGAAAAAGTTATAGGCCCACAAAAAATTATAAAATGGAAAATACTTAAAAAGAAAATGAGCTTGGTGTCAGTGATACCTAGTCAATTTTTAGCCAAATACAAAGCTGCATGGTGAAAAATTGTTTCATTTTCTTTCGTTCTTAACGAACGTCTGGCAACATTTTAAAACGTGTTGAAAAACTAATTGTCAAACAGCAAGAAGACAAAACGTGTTGCAATAATCCAAGCAAGACATGAAATAAATAAATTTAATAAAATATATAAATTTGATATGCCTTGGATCCAAGGTGCCGGCATAGAATTCTCACAACTTAGAAGTATCCGCACAATCAAGGCACATTAAATATGCCTTGCGCACAATGTACTTCTGTATTAATTACCTCCCATAGAAGATATACATACAAATACAATAATTTTAAGAATTAGCATTGGAACGATTAAAAAGAGTATTGCGAATTTTGGAACAGGCGCGCACGAAAAATTTGAGTTTGCTTTCAGATGATTGGAAAGAGTATGTGCATGCAGAACTATCACGGGATGGCTTAAAAGGTTATCTGCGACTATGCAAAAATGGGGGTTCATCGGCAACCAACAATGCGAGCAAACATGAGTTTGAATTGGAAGCCAGGCGCCGGTATTACATATCACATTTTATATTAAGAATCGTTTACTGTCGAACTATGGAATTAAAGTGGTAAGTTAAAGAGCCGAACTTCATTGTGTTTTATTCATCACAATAATTTTATATTAGTTGGTTCTTGGCACGTGAAATGGAGCTCTTCAAATACAAATTTTCCCTTAAGAATTGGTACGATCCAGGCGCTGTTAATACAAACGATTTTATATCGATTACTGCGGTCAAACAAATGGATAAAATTTAACAAATTGTCAGCTGCTGGCTTGTCATCGGCCCATGTACAAGAAGTTATGGGATATTTGACTCGTCGTAAAAGATCAATTTCATTTGATGAATTCCTGATGTCTGCTGCAATATCATCTAAGTTGCCCCGTCCAAGTTGTTTTCATATTTTCATTTCATATCATTTATTTGTTAATATGTAATACATGTAGCCTTTTGGGCATTATAATTATGTTACAAGATGAAAATATACAATCTATTTACAAGTATTTAACAATATAATAATTCAAAATATATTTTGTATTTAAATGTTCTTGTGCCTATGTAATCAATATCTATTTATGCATTTAAGTGCTGGACAAAATGTTAAAAGTTAAAAGAAAATAAGTTCCTCAGGATGTATCGTTGGTCATTTCCAAAGTTTTTGAGACTACACAAACTGAAATGAAATAGCAAAAGAAGTCGGTGTTAGGAAATATTTAAATTTTTAAATAAAATACTTCCTTTTTTTGTGGCAATTTGCAAATATTTGTGTTGTGAAGCTGAAGTGAATAATTTCTTAATCAGTAATTTCAATTCTTATTGAAATTCACTACAGTTCAATTAAATTGTTTTACAAAATGAATTCTTCACTTTTCACTTAGTAGTATAGAACTTTCTTTGTATTTATTTCTTTTAAGAACTTTATTAATTCTTTTTGTATCAAAATCAATAGAGTTTTTTCTTTCAGTTTATTTCTAACCTCTAGTTCTAGAGATCCTACACGTGACCCAATTTCTTGAGAAGATTAGTGGTCATTTTGGCGACATATGGAAGTGCACACGTGTGACACTGTATAGTTTAGGTAGTTCTAGAGGTCCTACACGTGACCCAATCGGTCACGTTTCTAAAATAATTTTGGAAATCGCCAAAAAAATATTTTTTGAAATCTGCTTTTTAGTGCCATTTCTTGAGAAGATTAGTGGTCATTTTAGCGACATATGGAAGTGCACACGTGTGACACTGTATAGTTTAGGTAGTTCTAGAGGTCCTACACGTGACCCAATCGGTCACGTTTCTAAAATAATTTTGGAAATCGCCAAAAAAATCGTTCCAAAAAATATTGGTTTATACCAAAAAATTTTTTTGTTTATTATTCAAAATTTCAATTTAGAGTTGTATAAGTTTCGGTTAATAAAAAAAATACTTGCCTTGTTCATAAAAAATATTTCAGGTTTATTAAGTGCTTATTTGACATATTTGGTTTCCACACTTAATAATCCTAAGCCTGTAAATTTAACAAATGAAATTAAAATTGATGTAGTAAATAATACTAAGTCTGTAGATATAGATACTAGTAACATGGAATGCAATAATACCTTAATAAAAAATTATTCAATTTCTAATGAAAATTTCGTGCATGTTTTAAATGACAACAATAAAGATAGCCAGACCTTAGCAATAGTTTCAATGGGAAATGTAACTCCTACTTCTCCCAAAATAGAAACTATAACCTTGGGTGAAACTTTATGTTTTTCAAGCAGTCAGATCAATATAAGTGATTGTTCGGCAAATATTTTAAACAACAGCAACGCAACACTAGGGCCCTTCGAAGTGTCAGATAAAAGTTTAAAATTAGCAATGTTCGAAGCGTACAGAAAAACTCCTAATCCGCAGGAAAAACTTAATAGAGATGTCATAAGATCAAAGGGCGTAGAAACAAGCCGAGCCAGAATATTTGAAAATAAAAGTTTTGATTCCGAGTTTAAAATTGGTGCCAATTTAATTTTTGGCGCGAAAGATAACAGAGTTATCAAATTAACCAAAAACAAATTTGTACTAGACATCATTCGTCAGAAATACTCGGAAATTAACAATGCATGCATTCTATCTTCCTACAGCACCAGAAAAACAAAATCTGGTCTACTGATATATGCATCATGTAAATTTAACGATTGCTCCAAATATAGATTTAAAATTGGTTTTGATGGAAAGGTAGAAGTTCACAGAAGTGCGACATCTCTATTAAGTTTTTCCTGCGGATACATCCTGAGGAACTTATTTTCTTTTAACTTTTAACATTTTGTCCTAGCACTTAAATGAATAAATAGATATTGATTGAAAAACATAAAATTTCACCCAAGGTTATAGTTTCTATTTTGGGAGAAGTAGGAGTTACATTTCCCATTGAAACTATTGCTAAGGTCTGGCTATCTTTATTGTTGTCATTTAAAACATGCACGAAATTTTCATTAGAAATTGAATAATTTTTTATTAAGGTATTATTGCATTCCATGTTACTAGTATCTATATCTACAGACTTAGTATTATTTACTACATCAATTTTAATTTCATTTGTTAAATTTACAGGCTTATGATTATTAAGTGTGGAAACCTAATATGTCAAATAAGCACTTAATAAACCTGAAATATTTTTTATGAACAAGGCAAGTATTTTTTTTAACCGAAACTTATACAACTCTAAATTGAAATTTTGAATAATAAACAAAACAATTTTTTGGTATAAACCAATATTTTTTGGAACGATTTTTTTTTGGCGATTTCCAAAATTATTTTAGAAACGTGACCGATTGGGTCACGTGTAGGACCTCTAGAACTACCTAAACTATACAGTGTCACACGTGTGCACTTCCATATTTCGCCAAAATGACCACTAATCTTCTCAAGAAATGGCACTAAAAAGCAGATTTCAAAAAATATTTTTTTGGCGATTTCCAAAATTATTTTAGAAACGTGACCGATTGGGTCACGTGTAGGACCTCTAGAACTACCTAAACTATACAGTGTCACACGTGTGCACTTCCATATGTCGCCAAAATGACCACTAATCTTCTCAAGAAATTGGGTCACGTGTAGGATCTCTAGAACTAGAGGTTAGAAATAAACTGAAAGAAAAAACTCTATTGATTTTGATACAAAAAGAATTAATAAAGTTCTTAAAAGAAATAAATACAAAGAAAGTTCTATACTACTAAGTGAAAAGTGAAGAATTCATTTTGTAAAACAATTTAATTGAACTGTAGTGAATTTCAATAAGAATTGAAATTACTGATTAAGAAATTATTCACTTCAGCTTCACAACACAAATATTTGCAAATTGCCACAAAAAAAGGAAGTATTTTATTTAAAAATTTAAATATTTCCTAACACCGACTTCTTTTGCTATTTCATTTCAGTTTGTGTAGTCTCAAAAACTTTGGAAATGACCAACGATACATCCTGAGGAACTTATTTTCTTTTAACTTTTAACATTTTGTCCAGCACTTAAATGCATAAATAGATATTGATTACATAGGCACAAGAACATTTAAATACAAAATATATTTTGAATTATTATATTGTTAAATACTTGTAAATAGATTGTATATTTTCATCTTGTAACATAATTATAATGCCCAAAAGGCTACATGTATTACATATTAACAAATAAATGATATGAAATGAAAATACGAAAACAACTTGGACGGGGCAACTTAGATGATATTGCAGCAGACATCAGGAATTCATCAAATGAAATTGATCTTTTACGACGAGTCAAATATCCCATAACTTCTTGTACATGGGCCGATGACAAGCCAGCAGCTGACAATTTGTTAAATTTTATCCATTTGTTTGACCGCAGTAATCGATATAAAATCGTTTGTATTAACAGCGCCTGGATCGTACCAATTCTTAAGGGAAAATTTGTATTTGAAGAGCTCCATTTCACGTGCCAAGAACCAACTAATATAAAATTATTGTGATGAATAAAACACAATGAAGTTCGGCTCTTTAACTTACCACTTTAATTCCATAGTTCGACAGTAAACGATTCTTAATATAAAATGTGATATGTAATCTCGGCGCCTGGCTTCCAATTCAAACTCATGTTTGCTCGCATTGTTGGTTGCCGATGAACCCCCATTTTTGCATAGTCGCAGATAACCTTTTAAGCCATCCCGTGATAGTTCTGCATGCACATACTCTTTCCAATCATCTGAAAGCAAACTCAAATTTTTCGTGCGCGCCTGTTCCAAAATTCGCAATACTCTTTTTAATCGTTCCAATGCTAATTCTTAAAATTATTGTATTTGTATGTATATCTTCTATGGGAGGTAATTAATACAGAAGTACATTGTGCGCAAGGCATATTTAATGTACCTTGATTGTGCGGATACTTCTAAGTTGTGAGAATTTTATGCCGGCACCTTGGATCCAAGGCATATCAAATTTATATATTTTATTAAATTAATTTATTTCATGTCTTGCTTGGATTATTGCAACACGTTTTGTCTTTTTGCTGTTTGACAATTAGTTTTTCAACACGTTTTAAAATGTTGCCAGACGTTCGTTAAGAACGAAAGAAAATGAAACAATTTTTCACCATGCAGCTTTGTATTTGGCTAAAAATTGACTAGGTATCACTGACACCAAGTTCATTTTCTTTTTAAGTATTTTCCATTTTATAATTTTTTGTGGGCCTATAACTTTTTCCAGAAAGTCTCCCGGGAAATGACAGTTCCCATTATATATGCCTATTTATATCCTAAAGCGACAGAAGGTAAAGCTATGTGGGCACGAGGTCTCGTTTTTAAATTAGTAGCTAAACACTAAAGGCGCTTTTTGGTTTGTTTTTTAATAAAATTTCTTTTTGCCAAACCAATAACTTTTTCCCGAAAGTCTCCTGGAAAATGATTGAACCCTTATTCGACGCATATTTTTGTCTGTTATCGATTGCAGGTAGCGTCATATGAGCACGCAATCTGATTTATGAGTTATGAGTAAAAAACCCAAACTGTATTTTTTTAAGTACAAAAAGAAGTTTGTTGGTCTATAATTTATTTCAGAAAGTCTCACGAGATATTAACCTTATAACAACCGACGCGTATTGTAATAAGCTATCTATTGAAGGTAGCGCCATGTGCGCACGAAGTCTAGTTTACGAGATATAAGCGAAAAAGTATTTGAAAAAGTGTCTAATTAACACATCGGATATATTTAACATGACTAAAATGTCAACAATGACAGTCAAATAATCTGATACTAGAGGTCTTTCGCTAATTACTCCTGTTTTTTAATTTATAATTTAGTAAAAAATTACTTTAAAAATATTGCATTAAAAAGCATAGTTTTTTTTCACCTTTTGTTTACATTTAGCACGTACGAAAATAGAAAAAACGTGCTTCGCTAAAAAGTTGATCAGTGCTGCCCAGTTGTTCCTCAATATAAAATATTTTCTAATTTTTAATTTTTTTATTTGCTTATAACTTTTTCCAAAAAGTCTCCCGGGAAAAGCTGGAACCCATTATCGACGCGTATTTTTATTCTTAATTGATTAACACTAATGTCATATAGGTACGAGATCTAGTTCATAAGTAATTAGTGAAAAAGTGAAGATGGTTTTTTGGCATGTTTTTAACAAAAAAAATGTTGCTGGACCTATAACTTTTTCCAGAAAGTCTCCCGGAACTACATAGTACCCATTATAGACGCGTATTTTTGTTCTTAATTCATTGAAGGTAGTGCGATATGCGCACGAGATCTAGGTTTTGAGATATGAGCAAAAATCTAAATATGCTTTTTTGTTGCAAATTTTTAATAAAAAAAATGTTGCTGATCCTATAACTTTTTTCAGAAAGTCTCCCGGAATAAAAAAGTACCCATTATATACGCGTAATTTTGTCCTTAATCTATTGAAGGTAGTGCGACATACGCACGACATCTAGATTTTGAGATATGAGCAAAAACCTGAAAATGTTTTTTTGTTGCAAATTTTTTATAAAAAAAAATTTGCTAAGCCAATAACTTTTTCCAGAAAGTCTCCCGGAAAGTCATTGAACCTTTAATCGACGCGTATTTCACTTTGCTATCGATTGCAGGTAGCGTCATATGCGCACGCGATCTAGTTTATGAGTTACAAGCAAAAAACTATGACTTTGTTATTTTAAGTAAAAAAAAATGTTTTTTGCTCTATAACTTTTTTCAGAAAGTCTCCCGAGATATAAGCCTTATAACTACAGACGCGCATTGTAATAAGCTATTGATTGATGGTAGCGCCATATGCGCACGAAGTCTAGTTTATGAGTTATTAGTAAAAAAGTGTTGCAAAAGTGTCTAATGAAAACATCAGATATATTCAATATCAGTAAAATGTCAACAATGACAGTTAAATAATCTGATACTAGAGGCTTTTCGCTATTAAATCCAATATCTAGATATATAATTTATTACAAAATTACTTTAAAAATAATGCAATGAAATTCGCAATATTTTTTCATTTTTTGTTTACATTTCACCCAAGGTTATAGTTTCTATTTTGGGAGAAGTAGGAGTTACATTTCCCATTGAAACTATTGCTATCTTTATTGTTGTCATTTAAAACATGCACGAAATTTTCATTAGAAATTGAATAATTTTTTATTAAGGTATTATTGCATTCCATGTTACTAGTATCTATATCTACAGACTTAGTATTATTTACTACATCAATTTTAATTTCATTTGTTAAATTTACAGGCTTAGGATTATTAAGTGTGGAAACCAAATATGTCAAATAAGCACTTAATAAACCTGAAATATTTTTTATGAACAAGGCAAGTATTTTTTTTATTAACCGAAACTTATACAACTCTAAATTGAAATTTTGAATAATAAACAAAAAAATTTTTTGGTATAAACCAATATTTTTTGGAACGATTTTTTTGGCGATTTCCAAAATTATTTTAGAAACGTGACCGATTGGGTCACGTGTAGGACCTCTAGAACTACCTAAACTATACAGTGTCACACGTGTGCACTTCCATATGTCGCTAAAATGACCACTAATCTTCTCAAGAAATGGCACTAAAAAGCAGATTTCAAAAAATATTTTTTTGGCGATTTCCAAAATTATTTTAGAAACGTGACCGATTGGGTCACGTGTAGGACCTCTAGAACTACCTAAACTATACAGTGTCACACGTGTGCACTTCCATATGTCGCCAAAATGACCAATAATCTTCTCAAAAAATTGGGTCACGTGTAGGATCTCTAGAACTAGAGGTTAGAAATAAACTGAAAGAAAAAACTCTATTGATTTTGATACAAAAAGAATTAATAAAGTTCTTAAAAGAAATAAATACAAAGAAAGTTCTATACTACTAAGTGAAAAGTGAAGAATTCATTTTGTAAAACAATTTAATTGAACTGTAGTGAATTTCAATAAGAATTGAAATTACTGATTACGAAATTATTCACTTCAGCTTCACAACACAAATATTTGCAAATTGCCACAAAAAAAGGAAGTATTTTATTTAAAAATTTAAATATTTCCTAACACCGACTTCTTTTGCTATTTCATTTCAGTTTGTGTAGTCTCAAAAACTTTGGAAATGACCAACAATACATCCTGAGGAACTTATTTTCTTTTAACTTTTAACATTTTGTCCAGCACTTAAATGCATAAATAGATATTGATTACATAGGCACAAGAACATTTAAATACAAAATATATTTTGAATTATTATATTGTTAAATACTTGTAAATAGATTGTATATTTTCATCTTGTAACATAATTATAATGCCCAAAAGGCTACATGTATTACATATTAGGTTAGGTTATGTTAGGTTAGCAGGCTGCTGGTAAGGAAAGGTGAAATTTAGAGACCAGCTCACTTGGGTCCAATACAATGATCCCTTTGTGTTACCTGTTAGTTGAAGAGAAGATAGTCAGAGAGGGTGATAGGGAAGGGATAGTGTTAGAGAAGACAAGTGGTGAAGGAAGATGGAGGAAAGCTTCATTCTTTTACAACTCTGCTTTTTTGCACGCTTTTTTGATAATGCAGTGTTGCAGCGCCTTCTGGTGTTAAATGAGGCGTATGAAATTTTGAAGCTATGTTTAGTAGCTATTTTATTAGTTATTTTACTTCGCCAATGATTCACTACACAACGAAGGAGGGCGCTCTGATGTTACATTAGGATTAGTATCTGATGATGCAGGTGTAGTTTTTAGTGACCAGTCCTTATGCCTGCATCACTACAACTTTTCCCACAACAACTGATTCAAAGGACACTAATGCACATCAGAAAAATGCGTGGTGTTATTATTTTTAATGACTGTCGGAGACCGGGCTCGAACCCGGGATCTTAGGTTGTTAGTCAACGTGCCAACGCCACCCTCTATTACATATTAACAAATAAATGATATGAAATGAAAATATGAAAACAACTTGGACGGGGCAACTTAGATGTTATTGCAGCAGACATCAGGAATTCATCAAATGAAATTGATCTTTTACGACGAGTCAAATATCCCATAACTTCTTGTACATGGGCCGATGACATGTACAAATTTATTTATTTCATGTCTTGCTTGGATTATTGCAACACGTTTTGTCTTCTTGCTGTTTGACAATTAGTTTTTCAACACGTTTTAAAATGTTGCCAGACGTTCGTTAAGAACGAAAGAAAATGAAACAATTTTTCACCATGCAGCTTTGTATTTGGCTAAAAATTGACTAGGTATCACTGACACCAAGTTCATTTTCTTTTTAAGTATTTTCCATTTTATAATTTTTTGTGGGCCTATAACTTTTTCCAGAAAGTCTCCCGGGAAATGACAGTTCCCATTATATATGCCTATTTATATCCTAAAGCGACAGAAGGTAAAGCTATGTGGGCACGAGGTCTCGTTTTTAAATTAGTAGCTAAACACTAAAGGCGCTTTTTGGTTTGTTTTTTAATAAAATTTCTTTTTGCCAAACCAATAACTTTTTCCCGAAAGTCTCCTGGAAATCGATTGAATCCTTGTTCGACCCATATTTTTGTCTGCTATCGATTGCAGGTAGCGTCATATGAGCACGCAATCTGATTTATGAGTTATGAGTAAAAAACCCAAACTGTATTTTTTTAAGTACAAAAAGAAGTTTGTTGGTCTATAATTTATTTCAGAAAGTCTCACGAGATATTAACCTTATAACAACCGACGCGTATTGTAATAAGCTATCTATTGAAGGTAGCGCCATGTGCGCACGAAGTCTAGTTTACGAGATATAAGCGAAAAAGTATTTGAAAAAGTGTCTAATTAACACATCGGATATATTTAACATGACTAAAATGTCAACAATGACAGTCAAATAATCTGATACTAGAGGTCTTTCGCTAATTACTCCTGTTTTTTAATTTATAATTTAGTAAAAAATTACTTTAAAAATATTGCATTAAAAAGCATAGTTTTTTTTCACCTTTTGTTTACATTTAGCACGTACGAAAATAGAAAAAACGTGCTTCGCTAAAAAGTTGATCAGTGCTGCCCAGTTGTTCCTCAATATAAAATATTTTCTAATTTTTAATTTTTTTATTTGCTTATAACTTTTTCCAAAAAGTCTCCCGGGAAAAGCTGGAACCCATTATCGACGCGTATTTTTATTCTTAATTGATTAACACTAATGTCATATAGGTACGAGATCTAGTTCATAAGTAATTAGTGAAAAAGTGAAGATGGTTTTTTGGCATGTTTTTAACAAAAAAAATGTTGCTGGACCTATAACTTTTTCCAGAAAGTCTCCCGGAACTACATAGTACCCATTATAGACGCGTATTTTTGTTCTTAATTCATTGAAGGTAGTGCGATATGGGCACGAGATCTAGGTTTTGAGATATGAGCAAAAATCTAAATATGCTTTTTTGTTGCAAATTTTTAATAAAAAAAATGTTGCTGATCCCATAACTTTTTTCAGAAAGTCTCCCGGAATAAAAAAGAACCCATTATATACGCGTATTTTTGTCCTTAATCTATTGAAGGTAGTGCGACATGCGCATGACATCTAGATTTTGAGATATGAGCAAAAACCTGAAAATGTTTTTTTGTTGCAAATTTTTTATAAAAAAAAATTTGCTAAGCCAATAACTTTTTCCAGAAAGTCTCCCGGAAAGTCATTGAACCTTTAATCGACGCGTATTTCAGTTTGCTATCAATTTCAGGTAGCGTCATATGCGCACGCGATCTAGTTTATGAGTTACAAGCAAAAAACTATGACTTTGTTATTTTAAGTAAAAAAAAATGTTTTTTGCTCTATAACTTTTTTCAGAAAGTCTCCCGAGATATAGGCCTTATAACTACAGACGCGCATTGTATAAAGCTATTGATTGAAGGTAGCGCCATATGCGCACGAAGTCTAGTTTATGAGTTATTAGTAAAAAAGTGTTGCAAAAGTGTCTAATGAAAACATCAGATATATTCAATATCAGTAAAATGTCAACAATGACATTTAAATAATCTGATACTAGAGGCTTTTCGCTATTAATTCCAATATCTAGATATATAATTTATTATAAAATTACTTTAAAAATAATGCAATGAAATTGGCAATATTTTTTCATTTTTTGTTTATATTTTGCATGGTGTAAGATAGCAAACCAAAACATCCGGTTTGCTAAAAATGTTGTTTTCTTCACGACGATTGATAAAAATATTGCCAATTTCATTATGCCTTGGATCCAAGGTGGCGGCATAAAATTCTCACAACTTAGAAGTATCCGCACAATCAAGGCACATTAAATATGCCTTGCGCACAATGTACTTCTGTATTAATTACCTCCCATAGAAGATATACAAATACAAGATTTTGAAGAATTAGCATTGGAACGATTAAAAAGAGTATTGCGAATTTTGGAACATTCGCGCAAGTTACATATGTAATTCCACAACCACCCCTCGTGGATTCTAGCGATATCTCCGGAATAATTTCAAAATACTTAAACCAACATTCATAACTTTAATATTTACAAAAAGTCAACGACACTAGAAAAATATAAGTGCCGTTGCCTCAAGTTTTGAAATACATAAAAAAACAACCAAACATACATACAACCAAACACATATCGAATTTCACTTTAAATTTAAATAACTAGCATATTTTTAAGCAAAGGCATCGACACAAAACAAAGTGTCGTTGCACCATAAAAATTAAAGAAAATAAACAAAACTTTAAAATTTGACTACTTAAGTATAATTTTTAAGCCAAGGCATTGACATGAAACAAAGTGTCGTTGCATAATAAAATTCTAAATAAACAAAAAGAAAATAACCAAACACAATCGATACAAAATTTTACGATCGATTTTGCTTGGTAAGAATTTTTAAATGTAAGAAAGCAAAAATAAATTCTGGATAGTTGTTAAAAAGATTTTAGAAAATAATTTAGTCTTAAGATTCATTTAATAAAGCGAAGACGCAAAAAATAAAAATTCAAGCAGTGTTTTCCTTTAAACAAATAACTGGCGCAGTCAACGTTGTCTTACCCTAAGGACTAAGATAAAAGAACCTAACTCATATTATTCTAAAGAATAAAATAATAATATTAACTATATATATATTTATATAATAAAAGGACAATTTTAAACAAATACTTTACATACGTGTTTATACATTAATACTAAAAGTGAATAAATAAAACAATATTAAACAAATAAAGAAAAAAAACAAAACAATGTCATGACACGAAGAATTTGATGCAAACCGACAACTGAACGCTGGAAACAACGTTAACGAATTAAGCGAACAAATAAAGCAATTGCAAGAGGTAATAATCCAACAGGAGCAAATGTTGGCACAACAAAAGCAAGAAAACCAACAAATACAACAGGTACTACTAACACCAAAAGATGTACTACAACAATTCAGATAACTACGATGTCTCGATGAAAACAACAGTGCGATGCCCTTCATCAGTTCAGTGGAAGCAGTAATGTCGCTAGGCCCAAGATACAATACAGAATTGATGAACCTGGCACTATACATAATAATCAACGAAAAAATAACAGGAGAAGCAGCATACTATGTGAGGGAAATTGGTGGCAACCCAACATGGAACGAAATTAAGGAGAAACTTATCGAGCAGTACAAACCAAAAACTTCATACGGACAGGTATTCAACAGGTGTAGAAGCATGAAAGTGAGTAATTTAAGAGTACTTTTTGATCAAATAAAAAAAGCTAAATTTGAAATTGATGAAATATATTTATATGATAATGAAAAACCAGACCTCTATACACCGAACTGTGTTGACAAACACTTAGTTAATATTCTAACCGAAAAGATAGATATACCTTTAAGGCACCATATAGATCAAAATAATACAATAGGAGATATATATACCAAATATACTCAAATTCAGGCCCTTGATGATCCAAGATGCATTCATTTTAAATTTAGGAAACATAACACACACAAAACTTACACAGAAAACAGATACAGCGATAGTAAACAGAACTATTACAACGCAAAAAACAATAGCAATGAAGTAAACAAATACATGCAACATTCTCACAATCATTTCGTACCAACTAACCACGAAAACCAGCACCACACTAGGAATTATTCTTACAAAAATTTGGCTAATAAAAATGCCAGCCACAACAATCATAAATCAAATCGATCAGGCCAAACTCACCAATCTCTTATGAGCGTAGATCAATCTAATCTTACTCGAACAAATAATTATATGGAAATCGACAATATCCAATAACAAAATCCTAATGGCGAGGTAAATTTTACAATTCAGCCTCCGGATCAAAATTACCAATAATAACAGTTAATATTGGTAGGCAGGTATTGAAGTGCTTAATAGATACTGGATCAGATACAAGCATTATCAAGCCAACAGCACTTTTAGGTTTCATACCAGAACTTTTAAAAAATAAATTATATTACAAAACAATTAATGGTGTTATTGAAGTTACACAATGCATCATTACACCAATACCAAAAGAATTTAACTCCATAGGGGCAATTTCATGGAAGATAGTAGATTTCCACAGCAAAAGTTACAATGCAATCATCGGACAGAATTTTCTTATCCCATTTAAATCTAGAATCAACTCATATGATCGTTATATCGAAATATTCAGAAACAAAATATTTTTCGAGGATAATATACAGTCCTTTTCATACGAAGAAATTAGAGCGATGGAACCGGTTAATGAGAGACACATAAAAAGCTCCATTGATCTTAGCCATTTAAACAATGAAGAACAGAACGAAGTAAATAAAATATTAGATGAATTTAATGATGTTTTTTATAAAGAGGGAGACAAATTAACAGCAACCGAGATAGTAAAACACGAAATCAACACAAAAACCGATAAAGCTTTATTCTCAAAAATATATAGGTACCCACAGATCCACGAAAAAGAAATAGAACGACAAATCAACGACATGCTAGAGCAAAAAATCATAACACACAGTAACTCACCTTATAACAGTCCACTTTGGATTGTGCCAAAGAAAATTGATAACTCAGGCAAAGCGAAATGGCGCCTAGTCGTCTATTATAGGGCTTTGAATGCAAATACTGTTAACGACAAATTTCCGATACCGAATTTAAACAGCATTCATAAGCTAGGGAGGTCACAATATTTTACGACCTTAGACCTGGCAAAAGGCTTTTATCAAATAAAAGTTAACGAAGGGGATAGGGTTAAAACAGCCACCAACACCATTCGGGCATTATGAGTTTATCAGGATGCCCTTTGGTCTAAAGAACGCCCCTTCCACGTTCCAAAGACTAATCAATTCGGTTCTGAGGAGGCATATTAATAAGATATGCGTCGTCTACATGGACGATATCCTCATTTTCGGTACATCCCTGGAGGAACATATCTCTAATGTGAGGCTTGTCTTACATGACCTCAGGCGGGCAAATTTGAAGATTCAACCCGACAAATGTGACTTTCTTAAGAAAGAAACCTTATTTTTGGGTCACGTCCTGACGACAGATGGTGTCAAACCAGATAATCGAAAAATCGATATAATTCGAAATTTAAAATTGCCAGTCAACCAGAAGCAAATAAAATCCTTCCTGGGTATGACAGGATTTTATAGAAAGTTTATCAAGGATTATGCTAAAATAGCAGCACCAATGATACAATACTTGCGAAAAGACGGAAAAGTCAATAAAAATGATCCAAACTACATATTCGCCTTCGAAAAGTTAAAAGATATAGTAATTCAAACCCCTATTCTAAGATATCCAAATTTTACAAAAAAATTCAAATTGATAACGGATGCAAGCAATTTTGCTCTGGGAGCAGTTTTAACACAGGAAGGCCACCCAGTTGCATATGCATCTAGAAGACTAAATAAACACGAACGTAATTACTCTACGGTCGAAAAAGAATTGCTGGCCATTGTCTGGGCAGTTCAATATTTCCGGCCTTACTTATATGGTCGAGAATTCGATCTGCAAACAGATCATCAGCCGCTGAAATGGCTGCACACTAAATTCGCTGGAAAGGATATAAATCCAAGGCTACAAAGATGGATCCTACAATTAGGAGAATATGATGCCAGAATTGAACATATAAAAGGCAAAGACAATAAAATAGCGGACTTTTTAAGTCGAATAAATACAGAATGTTCTGAAATCAATTGTCTTAACGACATAACCAACCTCGAAAGTGACAATGGGAGTTCTTTGGCGCTTGCAACAACCCATTCACAAAAAGAAGAGCTTAATGATCACATTCCTATACTTACTACCGTCGTGAATAGATTCCGCCAACAGATAATATTTCTACACACGAAACGTAAGGAATTTGAGCGCATATTTAACAATAGGAGACTATTTGTAGATCTAAAGGATTTATCGCAAAATGCTATAGCAAGATTAATTTCAAAGTACTTTTCAAAGGGAAAAATTGCAATATATGCCGATACGAACGATCATGAATATAATAAAATACAACAAGCTATAATAAAAAAGTTCAATGGAAGCCCTCTAAAATTTATTAAGTGTTCCCATTTTGCAGAGGACATCCATAAAGAAGACGAACTCTGTAAGCAAATAGCACTTTTCCATAAAAACGAAACCGGACATGCTGGTATTATAGCAACATACGAAGGCATGAAAATTATATAAAATTATATATTTATAAATTATAAATTATAAAATTATCAATAATTGCGACATATGCACTGGTGGGAAGTACGATAGGAAACCTATAAAAAATGAGTTTGCTTTAACAGAAACACCCAAAAGTAAAAACGAAATAATTCATATAGATACATATATAAATAGTAGGCAACCTTTCGTAATTTTTGTCGATAAGTTCTCAAAACACGCAATATCTTTCCCACTAATGGATAGAAATAGTAGAACCCTCGTCTCTAAGATTCAAGAATTTCTGTCAATAAAGGGCAAAATAAAAAAATTTGTATTCGATATTGAATTTAATAATGCAAATTTTAAGGACTTCTTAAGAAAATAATGTATTGATTTTCACTTCACGAAAACAAACAGCCATACTGGCAATGCAGATGCGGAAAGACTAAACAACACAATATCCGAAAAAATTAGAACATTAAACATCGAAGAAAAAATACCAATAATAGAACAGATGAGTAAAGCCATTTACCATTACAATAACATATACCATAGCACAATAAAGTGTACGCCATTTGATGCAGAAAATAATAAAGTAAACATAAAGAAAATAAAATTACTAAGGCAAACAGAAATAGGGAAGTATACTCAGAAAATAGGCAACAGGGATTCATTAAAAATTATAAAAGCGTTAGACATAAAGAGGAACCTAAATTTGTGAAAAAAAATCTGGAGAGGATTCACACAAACAATATTAAAAGACCTTTAAAATTTTCAGGCCATCATAATAACACTTCTACTGTCAATCATACACATAACGGGATCAACCCTAACAGTTCATCCACTAACGAATGAAAATGGTTACGCATTAATTAACATGTTCGAGACGGAGCTCATTAATGAAACAAAAATTATATTACACCTTATAAAACCGCAAGAAATTCAAAATATATTTTCCGACCTGGAAAAAACCACCGATTCATTGGGCGAGGAATATAAAAATATAATAAAGAATGAAATAAAAATTGCTAAAGCAAAACTACAATCAATAATTATAATACAAAATAGGAAAAAACGTGGTCTCCTGAACGCAATAGGATCTGCACAAAAATGGTTGTTCGGACTCATGGACGTCGAGGACCGACAAAACATATTAAAGCATTTAGAAGTAACTGTTGGTAATAATCACAACATTATTACAGCCACAAATAGACAGATAGTTATTAACCAACATTTTAACAAGATTATTATATTAATCAAGAATAGTATAGACGAAGATAGATAGAAAATAAGAACCACAATTAACAGTATACAAAAATCATACGATCAGGTATTTGACGGATTACAATTCCATAACCTTATTGTGAAGTTAAAAATGCTAGAAGGAAAGATAGACCAGATTCAAGATAATATAGCATCCGCAAAATATAATATATTCCATCCCTCAATACTGACATCTGAAGAAATAGAAATGAATAGTATTGATTTTTACAAACTAAAACTCATCAAGATGGGAGTATTACTTTACGAAGATGATACAATAGTTTTGGCTATAAAGATACCAGAAAGTTACATTCGTACGACAGTAAAACTAATCATAGCCTTACCAAATAAGGACGAACTCGAAAAAGACCAAAGTAAAGAACTTGTTACGGAAATAAACGACATTATATACAGATATGAAGAGGAAAAAATATTTAAGGATTTAAAGATAAGCAAAAATTGTATATTTCATAATAATTGTTATTGGATAAAAAATAATGAAACTAGAATAGAAACACTAACTGATGACACAATTTTGATTGTTAATGCAACAAATACAGAACTTCATCATAATTGTAATAATAAAAGGAACGTAGAATTAAATAAAAATTATATCATTACGTTTAATAATTGCAAAAAAAAAGTGTCACACTGTGCACTTCCATATGTCGCCAAAATGACCACTAATCTTCTCAACTAGAGGTTAGAAATAAACTGAAAGAAAAACCTCTATTGATTTTGATACAAAAAGAATTAATAAAGTTCTTAAAAGAAATAAATACAAAGAAAGTTCTATACTAATAAGTGAAAAGTGAAGAATTCATTTTGTAAAACAATATATTGAACTGTAGTGAATTTCAATAAGAATTGAAATTACTGATTAAGAAATTATTCACCTCAGCTTCACAACACAACTATTTGCAAATTGCCACAAAAAAAGGAGAGTATTTTATTTAAAAATTTATTAAAAATTTAAATATTTTCTAACACCGACTTCTTTTACTATTTCATTTCAGTTTGTGTAGTCTCAAAGACTTTGGAAATGACCAACGATACATCCTGAGGAACTTATTTTCTTTTAACTTTTAACATTTTGTCCTGGCACTAAAATGCATAAATAGATATTGATTACATAGGCACAAGAACATTTGAATACAAAATTTATTTTGAATTAGTATATTGTTAAATACTTGTAAATAGGCACTAAAATGCATAAATACATATTGATTACATAGGCACAAGAACATTTAAATACAAAATATATTTTGAATTACTATATTGTTAAATACTTGTAAATAGATTGTATATTTTAATCTTGTAACATAATTATAATGCCCAAAAGGCTACATGTATTACATATTAACAAATAAATGATATGAAATGAAAATATGAAAACAACTTGGACGGGGCAACTTAGATGATATTGCAGCAGACATCAGGAATTCATCAAATGAAATTGATCTTTTACGACGAGTCAAATATCCCATAACTTCTTGTACATGGTCCGATGACAAGCCAGCAGCTGACAATTTGTTAAATTTTATCCATTTGTTTGACCGCAGTAATCGATATAAAATCGTTTGTATTAACAGCGCCTGGATCGTACCAATTCTTAAGGGAAAATTTGTATTTGAACAGCTCCATTTCACGTGCCAAGAACCAACTAATATAAAATTATTGTGATGAATAAAACACAATGAAGTTCGGCTCTTTAACTTACCACTTTAATTCCATAGTTCGACAGTAAACGATTCATAATATAAAATGTAATATGTAATCTCGGCGCCTGGCTTCCAATTCAAACTCATGTTTGCTCGCATTGTTGGTTGCCGATGAACCCCCATTTGTGCATAGTCGTATATAACCTTTCAAGCCATCCCGTGATAGTTCTGCATGCACATACTCTTTCCAATCATCTGAAAGCAAACTCAAATTTTTCGTGCGAGTTATTTGTTTAAAGGAAAACACTGCTTGAATTTTTATTTTTTGCGTCTTCGCTTTATTAAATGAATCTTAAGGCTAAATTATTTTCTAAAATCTGTTTAACAACTATCCAGAATTTATTTTTGCTTTCTTACATTTAAAAATTCTTACCAAGCAAAATCGATCGTAAAATTTTGTATCGATTGTGTTTGGTTATTTTCTTTTTGTTTATTTAGAATTTTATTGTGCAACGACACTTTGTTTCATGTCAATGCCTTGGCTTAAAAATTATACTTAAGTAATAAAATTTTAAAGTTTTGTTTATTTTCTTTAATTTTTATGGTGCAACGACACTTTGTTTTGTGTCGATGCCTTTGCTTAAAAATATGCTAGTTATTTAAATTTAAAGTGAAATTCGATATGTGTTTGGTTGTATGTATGTTTGGTTGTTTTTTTATGTATTTCAAAACTTGAGGCAACGGCACTTATATTTTTCTAGTGTCGTTGACTTTTTGTAAACATTAAAGTTATGAATGTTGGTTTAAGTATTTTGAAATTATTCCGGAGATATCGCTAGAATCCACGAGGGGTGGTTGTGGAATTACATATGTAACTCCTCCCCCGTTAGATGAAGGATTCTCCCGAATTCTCTCGTTTACAACCACCGTTTCCCTTTTTTTCGTGTATATTATTATTACCAATATTACTACGACTATTAAGAATATCATAACAATTGGAGCACTATATAATATTACTTCGTTTTTAAATTTTATTTCCTTAATTTCCTTAACATTTTCGAAATGTCCTAACATTATCTCAATAAATGTTAATTTCCGAGTGAAAGTCTTTCTGAATGTTGGCGGTTCCACAATCTTATCGTTAAATTCTAGTTTTTTATTTGAGTAGATATTATTTTCGATGTTTATCGTGCAATTATTAAACGTAATGATATAATTTTTATTTAATTCTACGTTCCTTTTATTATTACAATTATGATGAAGTTCTGTATTTGTTGCATTAACAATCAAAATTGTGTCATCAGTTAGTGTTTCTATTCTAGTTTCATTATTTTTTATCCAATAACAATTATTATGAAATATAAAATTTTTGCTTATCTTTAAATCCTTAAATATTTTTTCCTCTTCATATGTGTATATAATGTCGTTTATTTCCGTAACAAGTTCTTTACTTTGGTCTATTTCGAGTTCGTCCTTATTTGGTAAGGCTATGATTAGTTTTACTGTCGTACGAATGAAACTTTCTGGTATCTTTATAGCCAAAACTATTGTATCATCTTCGTAAAGTAATACTCCCATCTTGATGAGTTTTAGTTTGTAAAAATCAATACTATTCATTTCTATTTCTTCAGATGTCAGTATTGAGGGATGGAATATATTATATTTTGCGGATGCTATATTATCTTGAATCTGGTCTATCTTTCCTTCTAGCATTTTTAACTTCACAATAAGGTTATGGAATTGTAATCCGTCAAATACCTGATCGTATGATTTTTGTATACTGTTAATTGTGGTTCTTATTTTCTGTCTATCTTCGTCTATACTATTCTTGATTAATATAATAATCTTGTTAAAATGTTGGTTAATAACTATCTGTCTATTTGTGGCTGTAATAATGTTGTGATTATTACCAACAGTTACTTCTAAATGCTTTAATATGTTTTGTCGGTCCTCGACGTCCATGAGTCCGAACAACCATTTTTGTACAGATCCTATTGCGTTCAGGAGACCACGTTTTTTCCTATTTTGTATTATAATTATTGATTGTAGTTTTGCTTTAGCAATTTTTATTTCATTCTTTATTATATTTTTATATTCCTCGCCCAATGAATCGGTGGTTTTTTCCAGGTCGGAAAATATATTTTGAATTTCTTGCGGTTTTATAAGGTGTAATATAATTTTTGTTTCATTAATGAGCTCCGTCTCGAACATGTTAATTAATGCGTAACCATTTTCATTCGTTAGTGGATGAACTGTTAGGGTTGATCCCGTTATGTGTATGATTGACAGTAGAAGTATTATTATGATGGCCTGAAAATTTTAAAGGTCTTTTAATATTGTTTGTGTGAATCCTCTCCAGATTTTTTTTCACAAATTTAGGTTCCTCTTTATGTCTAACGCTTTTATAATTTTTAATGAATCCCTGTTGCCTATTTTCTGAGTATACTTCCCTATTTCTGTTTGCCTTAGTAATTTTATTTTCTTTATGTTTAATTAAATTGTTGTAAATCACGATTTGCTTTGCTTTTGTTGTGCTATGGTATATGTTATTGTAATGGTAAATGGCTTTACTCATCTGTTCTATTATTGGCATTTTTTCTTCGATGTTTAATGTTCTAATTTTTTCGGATATTGTGTTGTTTAGTCTTTCCGCATCTGCATTGCCAGTATGGCTGTTTGGTTTCGTGAAGTGAAAATCAATACATTATTTTCTTAAGAAGTCCTTAAAATTTGCATTATTAAATTCAATATCGAATACAAATTTTTTTATTTTGCCCTTTATTGACAGAAATTCTTGAATCTTAGAGACGAGGGTTCTACTATTTCTATCCATTAGTGGGAAAGATATTGCGTGTTTTGAGAACTTATCGACAAAAATTACGAAAGGTTGCCTACTATTTATATATGTATCTATATGAATTATTTCGTTTTTACTTTTGGGTGTTTCTGTTAAAGCAAACTCATTTTTTATAGGTTTCCTATCGTACTTCCCACCAGTGCATATGTCGCAATTATTGATAATTTTATGAACACTTTCTTTTAATTTTGGGTTATAAATTTTGGTTTTCATGCCTTCGTATGTTGCTATAATACCAGCATATCCGGTTTCGTTTTTATGGAAAAGTGCTATTTGCTTACAGAGTTCGTCTTCGTTATGGATGTCCTCTGCAAAATGGGAACACTTAATAAATTTTAGAGGGCTTCCATTGAACTTTTTTATTATAGCTTGTTGTATTTTATTATATTCATGATCGTTCGTATCGGCATATATTGCAATTTTTCCCTTTGAAAAGTACTTTGAAATTAATCTTGCTATAGAATTTTGCGATAAATCCTTTAGATCTACAAATAGTCTCCTATTGTTAAATATGCGCTCAAATTCCTTACGTTTCGTGTGTAGAAAGGTTATCTGTTGGCGGAATCTATTCACGACGGTAGTAAGTATAGGAATGTGATCATTAAGCTCTTCTTTTTGTGAATGGGTTGTTGCAAGCGCCAAAGAACTCCCATTGTCACTTTCGAGGTTGGTTATGTCGTTAAGACAATTGATTTCAGAACATTCTGTATTTATTCGACTTAAAAAGTCCGCTATTTTATTGTCTTTGCCTTTTATATGTTCAATTCTGGCATCATATTCTCCTAATTGTAGGATCCATCTTTGTAGCCTTGGATTTATATCCTTTCCAGCGAATTTAGTGTGCAGCCATTTCAGCGGCTGATGATCTGTTTGCAGATCGAATTCTCGACCATATAAGTAAGGCCGGAAATATTGAACTGCCCAGACAATGGCCAGCAATTCTTTTTCGACCGTAGAGTAATTACGTTCGTGTTTATTTAGTCTTCTAGATGCATATGCAACTGGGTGGCCTTCCTGTGTTAAAACTGCTCCCAGAGCAAAATTGCTTGCATCCGTTATCAATTTGAATTTTTTTGTAAAATTTGGATATCTTAGAATAGGGGTTTGAATTACTATATCTTTTAACTTTTCGAAGGCGAATATGTAGTTTGGATCATTTTTATTGACTTTTCCGTCTTTTCGCAAGTATTGTATCATTGGTGCTGCTATTTTAGCATAATCCTTGATAAACTTTCTATAAAATCCTGTCATACCCAGGAAGGATTTTATTTGCTTCTGGTTGACTGGCAATTTTAAATTTCGAATTATATCGATTTTTCGATTATCTGGTTTGACACCATCTGTCGTCAGGACGTGACCCAAAAATAAGGTTTCTTTCTTAAGAAAGTCACATTTGTCGGGTTGAATCTTCAAATTTGCCCGCCTGAGGGCATGTAAGACAAGCCTCACATTAGAGATATGTTCCTCCAGGGATGTACCGAAAATGAGGATATCGTCCATGTAGACGACGCATATCTTATTAATATGCCTCCTCAGAACCGAATTGATTAGTCTTTGGAACGTGGAAGGGGCGTTCTTTAGACCAAAGGGCATCCTGATAAACTCATAATGCCCGAATGGTGTTGGTGGCTGTTTTAACCCTATCCCCTTCGTTAACTTTTATTTGATAAAAGCCTTTTGCCAGGTCTAAGGTCGTAAAATATTGTGACCTCCCTAGCTTATGAATGCTGTTTAAATTCGGTATCGGAAATTTGTCGTTAACAGTATTTGCATTCAAAGCCCTATAATAGACGACTAGGCGCCATTTCGCTTTGCCTGAGTTATCAATTTTCTTTGGCACAATCCAAAGTGGACTGTTATAAGGTGAGTTACTGTGTGTTATGATTTTTTGCTCTAGCATGTCGTTGATTTGTCGTTCTATTTCTTTTTCGTGGATCTGTGGGTACCTATATATTTTTGAGAATAAAGCTTTATCGGTTTTTGTGTTGATTTCGTGTTTTACTATCTCGGTTGCTGTTAATTTGTCTCCCTCTTTATAAAAAACATCATTAAATTCATCTAATATTTTATTTACTTCGTTCTGCTCTTCATTGTTTAAATGGCTAAGATCAATGGAGCTTTTTATGTGTCTCTCATTAACCGGTTCCATCGCTCTAATTTCTTCGTATGAAAAGGACTGTATATTATCCTCGAAAAATATTTTGTTTCCGAATATTTCGATATAACGATCATATGAGTTGATTCTAGATTTAAATGGGATAAGAAAATTCTGTCCGCTGATTGCATTGTAACTTTTGCTGTGGAAATCTACTATCTTCCATGAAATTGTCCCTATGGAGTTAAATTCTTTTGGTATTGGTGTAATGATGCATTGTGTAACTTCAATAACACCATTAATTGTTTTGTAATATAATTTATTTTTTTTTAAAGTTCTGGTATGAAACCTAAAAGTGCTGTTGGCTTGATAATGCTTGTATCTGATCCAGTATCTATTAAGCACTTCAATACCTGCCTACCAATATTAACTGTTATTATTGGTAATTTTGATCCGGAGGCTGAATTGTAAAATTTACCTCGCCATTAGGATTTTGATTTTGTTGTTGTATATTGTCGATTTCCATATAATTATTTGTTTGAGTAAGATTAGATTGATCTACTCTCATAAGAGATTGGTGAGTTTGGCCTGATCGATTTGATTTATGATTGTTGTGGCTGGCATTTTTATTAGCCAAATTTTTGTAAGAATAATTCCTAGTGTGGTGCTGGTTTTCGTGGTTAGTTGGTACGAAATGATTGTTAGAATGTTGCATGTATTTGTTTACTTCATTGCTATTGTTTTTGCGTTATAATAGTTCTGTTTACTATCGCTGTATCTGTTTTGTTTGTAAGTTTTGTGTGTGTTATGTTTCCTAAATTTAAAATGAATGCATCTTGGATCATCAAGGGCCTGAATCTGAGTATATTTGGTATATATATCTCCTATTGTATTATTTTGATCTATATGGTGCCTTAAAGGTATATCTATCTTTTCGGTTAGAATATTAACTAAGTGTTTGTCAACACAGTTCGGTGTATAGAGGTCTGGTTTTTCATTATCATATAAATATATTTCATCAATTTCAAATTTAGATTTTTTTATTTGATCAAAAAGTACTCTTAAATTACTCACTTTCATGCTTCTACACCTGTTGAATACCTGTCCGTATGAAGTTTTTGGTTTGTACTGCTCGATAAGTTTCTCCTTAATTTCGTTCCATGTTGGGTTGCCACCAATTTCCCTCACATAGTATGCTGCTTCTCCTGTTATTTTTTCGTTGATTATTATTTATAGTGCCAGGTTCATCAATTCTGTGTTGTATCTTGGGCATAGCGACATTACTGCTTCCACTGAACTGATGAAGGGCATCGCACTGTTGTTTTCATCGAGACATCGTAGTTATCTGAATTGTTGTAGTACATCTTTTGGTGTTAGTAGTACCTGTTGTATTTGTTGGTTTTCTTGCTTTTGTTGTGCCAACATTTGCTCCTGTTGGATTATTACCTCTTGCAATTGCTTTATTTGTTCGCTTAATTCGTTAACGTTGTTTCCAGCGTTCAGTTGTCGGTTTGCATCAAATTCTTCGTGTCATGACATTGTTTTGTTTTTTTTCTTTATTTGTTTAATATTGTTTTATTTATTCACTTTTAGTATTAATGTATAAACACGTATGTAAAGTATTTGTTTAAAATTGTCCTTTTATTATATAAATATATATATATATAGTTAATATTATTATTTTATTCTTTAGAATAATATGAGTTAGGTTCTTTTATCTTAGTCCTTAGGGTAAGACAACGTTGACTGCGCCAGTTATTTGTTTAAAGGAAAACACTGCTAGAATCTTAAGACTAAATTATTTTCTAAAATCTTTTTAACAACTATCCAGAATTTATTTTTGCTTTCTTACATTTAAAAATTCTTACCAAGCAAAATCGATCGTAAAATTTTGTATCGATTGTGTTTGGTTATTTTCTTTTTGTTTATTTAGAATTTTATTGTGCAACGACACTTTGTTTCATGTCAATGCCTTGGCTTAACAATTATACTTAAGTAATCAAATTTTAAAGTTTTGTTTATTTTCTTTAATTTTTATGGTGCACTTTGTTTTGTGTCGATGCCTTTGCTTAAAAATATGCTAGTTATTTAAATTTAAAGTGAAATTCGATATGTGTTTGGTTGTATGTATGTTTGGTTGTGTTTTTATGTATTTCAAAACTTGAGGAAACGGCACTTATATTTTTCTAGTGTCGTTGACTTTTTGTAAATATTAAAGTTATGAATGTTGGTTTAAGTATTTTGAAATTATTCCGGAGATATCGCTAGAATCCACGAGGGGTGGTTGTGGAATTACATATGTAACTTGCGCGAATGTTCCAAAATTCGCAATACTCTTTTTAATCGTTCCAATGCTAATTCTTCAAAATCTTGTATTTGTATATCTTCTATGGGAGGTAATTAATACAGAAGTACATTGTGCGCAAGGCATATTTAATGTGCCTTGATTGTGCGGATACTTCTAAGTTGTGAGAATTTTATGCCGCCACCTTGGATCCAAGGCATATCAAATTTATATATTTTATTAAATTTATTTATTTCATGTCTTGCTTGGATTATTGCAACACGTTTTGTCTTCTTGCTGTTTGACAATTAGTTTTTCAACACGTTTTAAAATGTTGCCAGACGTTCGTTAAGAACGAAAGAAAATGAAACAATTTTTCACCATGCAGCTTTGTATTTGGCTAAAAATTGACTAGGTATCACTGACACCAAGCTCATTTTCTTTTTAAGTATTTTCCATTTTATAATTTTTTGTGGGCCTATAACTTTTTCCAGAAAGTCTCCCGGGAAATGACAGTTCCCATTATATATGCCTATTTATATCCTAAAGCGACAGAAGGTAAAGCTATGTGGGCACGAGGTCTCGTTTTTAAATTAGTAGCTAAACACTAAAGGCGCTTTTTGGTTTGTTTTTTAATAAAATTTTTTTTTGCCAAACCAATAACTTTTTCCCGAAAGTCTCCTGGAAAATGATTGAACCCTTATTCGACGCATATTTTTGTCTGTTATCGATTGCAGGTAGCGTCATATGAGCACGCAATCTGATTTATGAGTTATGAGTAAAAAACTCAAACTGTATTTTTTTAAGTACAAAAAGAAGTTTGTTGGTCTATAATTTTTTTCAGAAAGTCTCACGAGATATAAACCTTATAACAACCGACGCGTATTGTAATAAGCTATCTATTGAAGGTAGCGCCATGTGCACACGAAGTCTAGTTTACGAGATATAAGCGAAAAAGTATTTGAAAAAGTGTCTAATTAACACATCGGATATATTTAACATGACTAAAATGTCAACAATGACAGTCAAATAATCTGATACTAGAGGTCTTTCGCTAATTACTCCTGTTTTTTAATTTATAATTTAGTAAAAAATTACTTTAAAAATATTGTAAGTAGTAGGGAACTGGGGATTCTGGGGCAATTAAACTTGTGAAATTGTGGGCTGAAATTGTTAAATTGTGGCTGAAATTGTTAAATTGTGGGCTGAAATTGTTAAATTGTGGCTGAAATTTTAAAATTCTTGGAAATTTGTTTACATTAGGAGTTTTTTGTTTATATTAACTTTTTTTGTTTATATTAAGTATATGTATGTATGTATGTATGTATGACCGTGGGAACTTGTGCGCAGAATATTTTGTGGGAATACATTAAGGGGGTTTATATGTTTGAAGCTGTTATATGTATATGATTTTCTAATGCCGACTGGATAACATCTTTATTTTTTCTAATACCGACGGGAAAGTTATGATTGTTGTTAGACTGTGGAAATTTGTTGATGTCCGTGATTTGGGCAGGTGAGGTTTTTGTAACATGTAACCGTGGGAATTTGCGGGTGTATCTTTAAGGCAGCCTGTGTTTGGGGGGGGCGGTGTTGTTGTAATATGTATCCGTGGGAATTTGTGTGCGGAATATTTTGTAGGAATACATTAAGGGGTTTATAGGTTTGAGGCTTTTATATGTGTATGATTTCCTGATGCCAACGGGAAAACATGTTTATTTTTTTCAAATGCCGACGGGAAAACATGTTTAGTTTTTTCAAATGCCGACGGGAAAATCATGGAAATAATTTTTCCTAATGCCGACGGAAAATTTGAGGGAATGTCTAGCTGTAAGAATTGAAGTCTGGCTGTGCTTGGTGGAGGGCGGGGTGTGTCTAGATTGTAAGACCTTAAGGCTGACCGTGATTTGGGTAGGTGAGGGTGTTTTGTAATATGTAACCGCGGGAATTCGGTGAAGTTTATGCTTGTTGGAATTTAAACCAAGCTGTGCTCGTAGAGGGGCGGGATGTATTTGAGGTAGATCGACTGGTGGAGGTCAGGGTGTTGTTGTAATATGTATCCGTGGGAATCTGTGTACATGTATGTATGTATATATGTATGTCTGTAAGAGTTTAAGGTTGTCTGTGATTTATCAAAGGTGAGGTGAGAGTGTTCATGTAATACGTATCCGTGGGAATCTGTGTATATGTATGTTCGTAGGAGTTTAAGACTGATTGTGATTTGAGGTGGGGGAGGGTCTTGTTGTGATAGATAGATAGAATGTGCCTATGTGTGTATGTGTATGTATGTATTTATATATAGCAGTTTAAGTCTGTCCTTGATTTGAGGTAGGCGGGGGGTGTTATTGTAATATGTATCTATAGGAATTTGGGAGTTTATATGTTTGTAGAAATTTTTGTGTATGTATGTCTGTAGAAGTTTAAGGCTGATCGTGATTTGGATTGTTCAGATTAACGATTGTATGTGACCTTGAGAATTTGTGTATGTATATCTGTAGGAAATTTAAGGCTTATCGTGATTTATGAGGGGCGAAGTGTTCATGAAATATATAACAACGCAATTTGTGTGTATATCTGTAGGTAAGGCTGATCATGATTAATGAGAGGTGAGGTGAAGGTGTTCATGTATATGTATACGTATCTGTGTGTATGTATGTCTATATGAGTTTAAGGCTGATCGTGATTTAGGTTGTGAGATTGATAGATTGTATGTTACCTTGAGATTTTGTGTATATATATCTGTAAGAACTTTAGGCTGACTGTGATTTGTGAGGGGAGGGGCGTTGTTGAAATAGGTTTAATTTTTCGTAGATGAATTTTAGTATGTGTGTGTGTGTGTATGTGATTTTCTCACCCTAGTATTTATATGTACGTTGAAATAAATTATTTCTCGTATGAACATTTTTTGCTAGAAAATATTATCATATATCTGAACTTCCCTAATCCTAGTATGTTTTTCATATTGGAGGATGAGATTGCTTTATATTTTATCAAGCTTAAATTTGTCCAGTGTTAAAGTCTGTCGGTCAGAAATTTGTTTATATTTGTATAAATATTAATTTCAGATTTTGCAAAATTCTTGCGTACGATCGTGGTGATTTTGTGTATGTGTATGTGTATGTGTGTATGCGCGATAGAGTTTGACTGGTCTGTGATAAGTTTGTTTATTTAAGTACATTTGTCTTCTTCGACTTTCGTCTTCAAGCGTCAATAGCTTGGAGAACGGTTTGTAAGTGTGATTGTTAAAATCCAATAAATACTTGAGCATGGGTAAGAAATTTGATAATATGTGTACATATGTACATATGGATCTACAAATTGATTTTATGTATGTATGTATGTACATACAAATAAGTCTGGAGCTCCCTGTTTAAATACATTTTTTTTGTCATGTGCTGTTGTTGCTGTTGTAAATATTCGCGTGGTCTTTTGTGTATAGATGTGAAATATCTCGGTAGTTTTTTTATTTGAAATTAAAAAAACTTTCTTTTAATTTTTAGATGTATTTACTTAAAAGTTTGTGAGGAGTTTCTGGTTTAAGTAAAATTGAATTCCTCTCTAGTTGTAGTAACTATAGTATAAATATTTAATATTTTTTATTTCCATTTGTTTAAAGTTGATGTAGCCTATATAGTCAACGTTAGAAATTTCTCGGTGTAAAATTTTTTCCAACTATCTTATTTTTTCTTCACCTTTTTCATATATTTTAGAACATCTTGCATTAGCTTTAAAAATGATAAACGCTTTGAAATGAAACTGATCCAGCAGTCCAGCTGGTGGTGGTTTTATAATGAAATTGTTATACTCATTATTGTTAAAAACATCCGCTACTTCTTTTTGTAATGAAAATCATTCGAAACCTTACTCGTATATTAAAACCATTTCTTCATTCATATTACTTAATTTATAAGACTTGCAGGACTTTCTATTATTCGATCATCAGTAAAAATGCAGTAGCTGAGGTCCTTGCTTACTGTTTCATATTAAATTTCTATATCAATTGGGCCGCTATTGAATAAAAGGAACTTTTATCTTAAACTTTAGTGCATTTGGAAGTGCTTGAGATTCTTTCATATAATAGCTTTGTTGGAATCCTAGATACGAGTACATATAATATAGAATTGCATAACGTTTATTTTTAATTTTTATGTTAAGATCATCATCATTTGGATATGAGACTGAATTTAAATGTACTTTTAAATTAGTTAAATCATAATGAGGAAACTTCTTTTCTTCTTGAATAGCGATCAACAGAAAACGAAATCGTTTTCTTACAATTTAGGTCTGGTCTCTCAACGGTTCCTCTAGTATATAAGATGACTTTCTATGTCAACATATCTCTCTACTCTTTGTCAGAGTTAAGGGACAATTAAATGTTAAAATTTTAACTCCTCAAATTGTGTTACTTCATACTGATAATATGTTTTCATTAATAAGGTATATGTTTATATTATGAAGGTTACTCGCCTATGGCTTTTATTTGATGTTCTAGATTTTTTTTTCTCATTTTATTAAAGTTCAGCGTATTGTGCATATATTTCTGATATTTTTAAGCGCGCTTTATTTACCTGTCAGACAAAGTGTACGTATCAGTTGATCACTCAGTCTCTCTTTTTAATAATTTTTTTCTTTTAATATGCCACTACTATTTTTCAGATTTTACTACTTGAAAAAGAGAATATTTATGTAATTTTTAAATGTATTCATATATACATATAGGTAAATATATGTATATATGTATAGAGAAATTACTTTATCTACAAAGAAATACATGTTTAATAATCAACTATTCTAGAAAATCGATCTCAAATAACGCAGTTACCTCCATCATCAATTCACCGTCGGTGTTTTTATAGTGTCAGAAACACTAGAATATCTATGTTTGAGAGAATTTTTACATCGAGTTTTTCTACATGAGGTTTGCTGGTTGACATCCTTGAAGTTATTGTTGACGTAGGCTGGGTTGTATCACATTCAGATGTAATAATTTCCTACTTAAAAAAGGTCCTCATTACTATCAACTATATCTGTATACATTTCATTCATGAGTTGGGTTGATCCAGATACAATTGCTGTCTACAGATTAATGATTAGAAACAAGTTTCTCATCACCTTCTAACAGATTTATATATTTTGCTAGCATGCATGCCTTAGCATGCTTCTATCGATAGTGACGCGAGAGTCCGACATGTAGTGGTGTTTCAATTAAAAATCTATACTATTAGATTTTACGATTTCGCTCTTTTTATTCTTTTACAAAGTAGATACATATTTATGTATTTCATTTAGCACAGAGTCATAAAATTTCTTTGCTTACAAAATTGTGTGACATTCTTTTAAATTTGCATGCTTAGGCATGCTTTCAATATTTTTTCTGTAAATTTATTTGATACTCATACAGTTACAGATATAAAGTAAGATCTGCTTACATTGCATTTTACAATTTATGTATGCTTCAGCATGATTCCAGTTGAAGTCCATATTTATTCAGTAAGTTTGTTTGATACTAATTCATACACATATACATTCTTAAAGATTGGAAATCTAAGTCCAATTTATGTAGTTTATCTATATTTTCTAAAGATTTGATAGCTATAGAAATTAATAGAGTAAAGATCTATTATAATAGCCCATGGACATATTTTAAAATTTCGCTTGCTAGAGCTTTCGAAATGGAAAATGTACAATTTTCACTATAAAAAGTGATAATATTAGGTGTTACTGAATATTACACTGTGTTGTAATTTATTTTGATCACTTAAGTTTTCACAATATTTCATACAGGCCAACAAGTTTAGAAAATTTCCAGTATATTAAGTTAATTATCTTTCTTAAGACCTATCATTCCTTCAAAAATACAAACCAAACTAGATTTTTCCTGTTTAATTTTATTTTTTACTTTCATTAAATTTCAACATTTTGTTCATCTTCAAATTATTATATTTAGCAGCTTTTTCTCATTTGTTGAGTTAACTTTAATCGGAAAAATTTAAATAGTGAGATGAACTTTTATATTGTATACGAGTACATTAAGTAATTCTTGGTATATTTCATTTATATGAACCATCATCACATAATTCCTTTGGATGATCTATTAAATCATTCTACTATTGATGCTTTCATATTAAGTAATGTTTAATATTCTACATATGCATGAATTTTCCAGTGTCTATTAAAAAATTCTTTACAATCATCCATTTGTAAACTTTTTGGTACTCATAACATTTCAAAAATATTTTCCACAGCCTAGGTTTTTTCGAATGCAACTTTTATTTTCAACGGTATTGACCATAGAAACTTTGTGAATGAATCATTTACAGTCTACAATAATCAATAATTTCTATTTTCTGTAGAATAGTTTCCCATTTCACCTAAATCAACTATTCCTTTCATTACATATCTACAATGCACAAACAATTTTCGAGATTTATTATAGAGTTCGTCTACTAAATTTCTTTTTAAAGACATTGAGTTATTTTAAAGATTTTTTGGAGAGTGTTGTGATCTACTTGATGCACTTTCAGCTATTTATACTATCATGTAGTTCATTTTCCAATCTATAAATTTTATCGTTCAGCTTTTCAATTTGTTTTTTCAAAAGATGATTTGATTTTTAGTATGTATTTTATCAATTTTATAACTATCTTCTATCTCTAATTGTATTTCACGTTGTACTCTATCAATTTGCATTTTAATATATTCTTGAATTATATTAATTCCTTAAGCTATATTATTAATTTGTCCTATAGTTTATCGTTTGGAGTTTCCAGAAACAATTTACTGATAACATCATTCTCTGTCAGTGAATGATGATGATGATTAGTAGAAATTATATATTTTATATAGTTTTCAACATCAAATTTCTCATAGTATTTCCATGTTTTATTATCAATCATTAAAGAAAATAAAGCTACTATTAGGGCCTATATTTGACCATCAACTTGTATTTTATCTTCATTTAGTTTTAGGTTACTATCACCAAACTTTCATTCATTATTCAAATCTTGATGTGGGCCATAGTTTGTATCTAATTCAATTCTTCCTTCCAAGACTGATAAATGAGTATAAGTGTCTTCAGAATTAGAAGTCTATGAGTAAAAATCATCTTCATCATCCTTATCATCATTCTCAGTATTAGCATCATTAAATAAGATGATGATATCATCAAATATTGTTCCTTCTGAAAGTTTCTTTGGTGTACTTGTCTCTATATTGACTGATGGCTTTAAACTTGTATTATTTTCAGCTTCTATCTTGATTTTACTTTCTTCTTTCTTGCGAATTCTTTCAATATTTCTAGAACTATTTATGAATTCTTTGAGAGGTTCTGTTATAGCTTTAAATGTATCTTTTATTGCTCACATGTATCTATTTCACCAGTTTTTATACTACGAAGCTTTTTCTTCAAGACATTTCTTGTCAACACCAACTGTTTTAAAATTTTCTCATCCATGTTTAATAATAGTAAATAACAGGTATCAGCTATTAGATCAGGTATCAGCTATCAGATCAGGTTATCAGGTAACTGGTCTGGTTTTCAGATCAGCTTATCAGGACCTGGTCTGTTTTTCAGATCAGCTTATCATGACCTGGTCTGGTTTTCAGATCAGCTTATCAGAACCTGATCTGGTTTTCAGATCAGCTTAATAGGACCTGGTCTGGTTTTCAGATCAGCTTATCAGAACCTGATCTGGTTTTCAGATCAGCTTAATAGGACCTGGTCTGGTTTTCAGATCAGCTTATCAGGACCTGGTCTGGTTTTCAGATCAGCTTTTCAGGACCTGGTCTGGTTTTCAGATCAGCTTATCAGGACCTGGTATGGTTTTCAGATCAGCTTATCTGATTCAGATTGGGTTATCAGTTTACAAGTAGCTGCCCATTTATAACATTTAGATGAATGCAGTTTAAGGTCAGATGAAAAACGAAAAAGTAAACTTTTATGTAGTCAAATTCTCTTTTTTTCTACAACGATCATCGTTCAATTCAATATCGTTGCTTATAATCAAAATCCATATTTATCCTTCCAACATGCTTTATATTTGTCTCATCTTACTTAAAAATTATAATTACATTATGATTATCTAGTATCAAATGTTTGGTGATTCTGGTATAAGTTTGACATCAGCAGAATGCATCAACATTCTTATCTCACTCCATACAAAAATATGTTTCTCACATCTAACATCGTTAAATATCATATCGGAATTACTTTTAGCTTTGTTAGGAGAAATAACAGATTCAGTATCTGTAAATGTGTATTATCCCATTCCTTTAATTATGAAATTATGTAATTACTTTAAGTATCCATATTTGGGTTGATAGAGAGATTTTGAGTATTAATATGTAGAGGTTTTAAAATTTTAGTTCATTAAGACTTTTTAGCAAGCCAATCATAACATATTATTTTTTATTTTATTTTTTTTACAATTTGACAGACCAACTATTTTTGCGCAAATAAAATTTGATAGAGGGGGAACTATGACTTGTTTTTGAACTAACGTTTGATGAATCATCAAAAATTTCGTACCATCCTATTTTTAGGTTGTTTTGACTATGAGTATGCACCAATATTTATGAAATGTGTTTCATAAATATTGTCTCTTATATAGGAAAAATAAAATAATACAGCTATACGACACCAGAAAATATTTTCTGGTATCGTATAGCTATATTATTTTATTTTTCCTATATAAGAGATAATGGTCCCTACTCATAGTCAAAACAAAGTATATTTTAAGAGTTTAAAACCAGTATTATCATAAAAAATACTGATTTTAAACTCTTACAGTCTTATTTATAAAAATTATTAAGACTTTATAAAGGTTTTTTTAGACAAATTTTCATAAAAAATTTTTCTAAAAAAGCCTTTATAAAGTCTTAATAACTTTTATAAATAAGGCTGTTAAAATATACTTTGTTTCACTAACCACATTTGTGTAACTAATTGCATTTCATAAATATTGACGTATACTCATAATCAAAACAAATGATAGTTTTATGTTGTTTTGAATGTGAGTATACATCATTATCTCTTATTAAATAAATAAAATAATGCAGCTAAACGATTTCAGAAAATATTTTCTGATATCGTATAGCTGTATTATTTTATTTTTTTAATAAGAGATAATATTTATAAAATGCATTTAGTTACACAAATGTGGTTAGTGAAACAACCTAAAAATAGTATGGTACGAAATTTTTGATGATTCATCAAACGTTAGTTCAAAAACAAGTCATAGTTCCCTTCTACCAAATTTTATTTGCGCAAAAATAGTTGGTCTGTCAAATTGTAAAAAAATAAAATAAAAAATATGATATGATTGGCTTGCTAAAAAGTCTTAATGAACTAAAATTTTAAAACATCTACATATTAATACTCAAAATATCTCTATCAACCTAAATATGGATACTTAAAGTAATTACATAATTTCATAATTAAAGGAATGGGATAATACACATTTACAGATACTGAATCTGTTATTTCTCCTAACAAAGCTAAAAGTTATTCCGATATGATATTTAACGATGTTAGATGTGAGAAACATATTTTTGTATGGAGTGAGATAAGAATGTTGATGCATTCTGCTGATGTCAAACTTATACCAGAATCACCAAACATTTGATACTAGATAATCATAATGTAATTATAATTTTTAAGTAAGATGAGACAAATATAAAGCATGTTGGAAGGATAAATATGGATTTTGATTATAAGCAACGATATTGAATTGAACGATGATCGTTGTAGAAAAAAAGAGAATTTGACTACATAAAAGTTTACTTTTTCGTTTTTCATCTGACCTTAAACTGCATTCATCTAAATGTTATAAATGGGCAGCTACTTGTAAACTGATAACCCAATCTGAATCAGATAAGCTGATCTGAAAACCATACCAGGTCCTGATAAGCTGATCTGAAAACCAGACCAGGTCCTGAAAAGCTGATCTGAAAACCAGACCAGGTCCTGATAAGCTGATCTGAAAACCAGACCAGGTCCTATTAAGCTGATCTGAAAACCAGATCAGGTTCTGATAAGCTGATCTGAAAACCAGACCAGGTCCTATTAAGCTGATCTGAAAACCAGATCAGGTTCTGATAAGCTGATCTGAAAACCAGACCAGGTCATGATAAGCTGATCTGAAAAACAGACCAGGTCCTGATAAGCTGATCTGAAAACCAGACCAGTTACCTGATAACCTGATCTGATAGCTGATACCTGATCTAATAGCTGATACCTGTTATTTACTATTATTAAACATGGATGAGAAAATTTTAAAACAGTTGGTGTTGACAAGAAATGTCTTGAAGAAAAAGCTTCGTAGTATAAAAACTGGTGAAATAGATACATGTGAGCAATAAAAGATACATTTAAAGCTATAACAGAACCTCTCAAAGAATTCATAAATAGTTCTAGAAATATTGAAAGAATTCGCAAGAAAGAAGAAAGTAAAATCAAGATAGAAGCTGAAAATAATACAAGTTTAAAGCCATCAGTCAATATAGAGACAAGTACACCAAAGAAACTTTCAGAAGGAACAATATTTGATGATATCATCATCTTATTTAATGATGCTAATACTGAGAATGATGATAAGGATGATGAAGATGATTTTTACTCATAGACTTCTAATTCTGAAGACACTTATACTCATTTATCAGTCTTGGAAGGAAGAATTGAATTAGATACAAACTATGGCCCACATCAAGATTTGAATAATGAATGAAAGTTTGGTGATAGTAACCTAAAACTAAATGAAGATAAAATACAAGTTGATGGTCAAATATAGGCCCTAATAGTAGCTTTATTTTCTTTAATGATTGATAATAAAACATGGAAATACTATGAGAAATTTGATGTTGAAAACTATATAAAATATATAATTTCTACTAATCATCATCATCATTCACTGACAGAGAATGATGTTATCAGTAAATTGTTTCTGGAAACTCCAAACGATAAACTATAGGACAAATTAATAATATAGCTTAAGGAATTAATATAATTCAAGAATATATTAAAATGCAAATTGATAGAGTACAACGTGAAATACAATTAGAGATAGAAGATAGTTATAAAATTGATAAAATACATACTAAAAATCAAATCATCTTTTGAAAAAACAAATTGAAAAGCTGAACGATAAAATTTATAGATTGGAAAATGAACTACATGATAGTATAAATAGCTGAAAGTGCATCAAGTAGATCACAACACTCTCCAAAAAATCTTTAAAATAACTCAATGTCTTTAAAAAGAAATTTAGTAGACGAACTCTATAATAAATCTCGAAAATTGTTTGTGCATTGTAGATATGTAATGAAAGGAATAGTTGATTTAGGTGAAATGGGAAACTATTCTACAGAAAATAGAAATTATTGATTATTGTAGACTGTAAATGATTCATTCACAAAGTTTCTATGGTCAATACCGTTGAAAATAAAAGTTGCATTCGAAAAAACCTAGGCTGTGGAAAATATTTTTGAAATGTTATGAGTACCAAAAAGTTTACAAATGGATGATTGTAAAGAATTTTTTAATAGACACTGGAAAATTCATGCATATGTAGAATATTAAACATTACTTAATATGAAAGCATCAATAGTAGAATGATTTAATAGATCATCCAAAGGAATTATGTGATGATGGTTCATATAAATGAAATATACCAAGAATTACTTAATGTACTCGTATACAATATAAAAGTTCATCTCACTATTTAAATTTTTCCGATTAAAGTTAACTCAACAAATGAGAAAAAGCTGCTAAATATAATAATTTGAAGATGAACAAAATGTTGAAATTTAATGAAAGTAAAAAATAAAATTAAACAGGAAAAATCTAGTTTGGTTTGTATTTTTGAAGGAATGATAGGTCTTAAGAAAGATAATTAACTTAATATACTGGAAATTTTCTAAACTTGTTGGCCTGTATGAAATATTGTGAAAACTTAAGTGATCAAAATAAATTACAACACAGTGTAATATTCAGTAACACCTAATATTATCACTTTTTATAGTGAAAATTGTACATTTTCCATTTCGAAAGCTCTAGCAAGCGAAATTTTAAAATATGTCCATGGGCTATTATAATAGATCTTTACTCTATTAATTTCTATAACTATCAAATCTTTAGAAAATATAGATAAACTACATAAATTGGACTTAGATTTCCAATCTTTAAGAATGTATATGTGTATGAATTAGTATCAAACAAACTTACTGAATAAATATGGACTTCAACTGGAATCATGCTGAAGCATACATAAATTGTAAAATGCAATGTAAGCAGATCTTACTTTATATCTGTAACTGTATGAGTATCAAATAAATTTACAGAAAAAATATTGAAAGCATGCCTAAGCATGCAAATTTAAAAGAATGTCACACAATTTTGTAAGCAAAGAAATTTTATGACTCTGTGCTAAATGAAATACATAAATATGTATCTACTTTGTAAAAGAATAAAAAGAGCGAAATCGTAAAATCTAATAGTATAGATTTTTAATTGAAACACCACTACATGTCGGACTCTCGCGTCACTATCGATAGAAGCATGCTAAGGCATGCATGCTAGCAAAATATATAAATCTGTTAGAAGGTGATGAGAAACTTGTTTCTAATCATTAATCTGTAGACAGCAATTGTATCTGGATCAACCCAACTCATGAATGAAATGTATACAGATATAGTTGATAGTAATGAGGACCTTTTTTAAGTAGGAAATTATTACATCTGAATGTGATACAACCCAGCCTACGTCAACAATAACTTCAAGGATGTCAACCAGCAAACCTCATGTAGAAAAACTCGATGTAAAAATTCTCTCAAACATAGATATTCTAGTGTTTCTGACACTATAAAAACACCGACGGTGAATTGATGATGGAGGTAACTGCGTTATTTGAGATCGATTTTCTAGAATAGTTGATTATTAAACATGTATTTCTTTGTAGATAAAGTAATTTCTCTATACATATATACATATATTTACCTATATGTATATATGAATACATTTAAAAATTACATAAATATTCTCTTTTTCAAGTAGTAAAATCTGAAAAATAGTAGTGGCATATTAAAAGAAAAAAATTATTAAAAAGAGAGACTGAGTGATCAACTGATACGTACACTTTGTCTGACAGGTAAATAAAGCGCGCTTAAAAATATCAGAAATATATGCACAATACGCTGAACTTTAATAAAATGAGAAAAAAAAATCTAGAACATCAAATAAAAGCCATAGGCGAGTAACCTTCATAATATAAACATATACCTTATTAATGAAAACATATTATCAGTATGAAGTAACACAATTTGAGGAGTTAAAATTTTAACATTTAATTGTCCCTTAACTCTGACAAAGAGTAGAGAGATATGTTGACATAGAAAGTCATCTTATATACTAGAGGAACCGTTGAGAGACCAGACCTAAATTGTAAGAAAACGATTTCGTTTTCTGTTGATCGCTATTCAAGAAGAAAAGAAGTTTCCTCATTATGATTTAACTAATTTAAAAGTACATTTAAATTCAGTCTCATATCCAAATGATGATGATCTTAACATAAAAATTAAAAATAAACGTTATGCAATTCTATATTATATGTACTCGTATCTAGGATTCCAACAAAGCTATTATATGAAAGAATCTCAAGCACTTCCAAATGCACTAAAGTTTAAGATAAAAGTTCCTTTTATTCAATAGCGGCCCAATTGATATAGAAATTTAATATGAAACAGTAAGCAAGGACCTCAGCTACTGCATTTTTACTGATGATCGAATAATAGAAAGTCCTGCAAGTCTTATAAATTAAGTAATATGAATGAAGAAATGGTTTTAATATACGAGTAAGGTTTCGAATGATTTTCATTACAAAAAGAAGTAGCGGATGTTTTTAACAATAATGAGTATAACAATTTCATTATAAAACCACCACCAGCTGGACTGCTGGATCAGTTTCATTTCAAAGCGTTTATCATTTTTAAAGCTAATGCAAGATGTTCTAAAATATATGAAAAAGGTGAAGAAAAAATAAGATAGTTGGAAAAAATTTTACACCGAGAAATTTCTAACGTTGACTATATAGGCTACATCAACTTTAAACAAATGGAAATAAAAAATATTAAATATTTATACTATAGTTACTACAACTAGAGAGGAATTCAATTTTACTTAAACCAGAAACTCCTCACAAACTTTTAAGTAAATACATCTAAAAATTAAAAGAAAGTTTTTTTAATTTCAAATAAAAAAACTACCGAGATATTTCACATCTATACACAAAAGACCACGCGAATATTTACAACAGCAACAACAGCACATGACAAAAAAAATGTATTTAAACAGGGAGCTCCAGACTTATTTGTATGTACATACATACATACATAAAATCAATTTGTAGATCCATATGTACATATGTACACATATTATCAAATTTCTTACCCATGCTCAAGTATTTATTGGATTTTAACAATCACACTTACATATCTACATCATGAAAACATACAAACCGTTCTCCAAGCTATTGACGGTTGAAGACGAAAGTCGAAGAAGACAAATGTACTTAAATAAACAAACTTATCACAGACCAGTCAAACTCTATCGCGCATACACACATACACATACACATACACAAAATCACCACGATCGTACGCAAGAATTTTGCAAAATCTGAAATTAATATTTATACAAATATAAACAAATTTCTGACCGACAGACTTTAACACTGGACAAATTTAAGCTTGATAAAATATAAAGCAATCTCATCCTCCAATATGAAAAACATACTAGGATTAGGGAAGTTCAGATATATGATAATATTTTCTAGCAAAAAATGTTCATACGAGAAATAATTTATTTCAAGGTACATATAAATACTAGGGTGAGAAAATCACATACACACACACACACATACTAAAATTCATCTACGAAAAATTAAACCTATTTCAACAACGCCCCTCCCCTCACAAATCACAGTCAGCCTAAAGTTCTTACAGATATATATACACAAAATCTCAAGGTAACAAACAATCTATCAATCTCACAACCTAAATCACGATCAGCCTTAAACTCATATAGACATACATACACACAGATACGTATACATATACATGAACACCTTCACCTCACCTCTCATTAATCATGATCAGCCTTACCTACAGATATACACACAAATTGCGTTGTTATATATTTCATGAACACTTCGCCCCTCATAAATCACGATAAGCCTTAAATTTCCTACAGATATACATACACAAATTCTCAAGGTCACATACAATCGTTAATCTGAACAATCCAAATCACGATCAGCCTTAAACTTCTACAGACATACATACACAAAAATTTCTACAAACATATAAACTCCCAAATTCCTATAGATACATATTACAATAACACCCCCCGCCTACCTCAAATCAAGGACAGACTTAAACTGCTATATATAAATACATACATACACATACACACATAGGCACATTCTATCTATCTATCACAACAAGACCCTCCCCCACCTCAAATCACAATCAGTCTTAAACTCCTACGAACATACATATACACAGATTCCCACGGATACGTATTACATGAACACTCTCACCTCACCTTTGATAAATCACAGACAACCTTAAACTCTTACAGACATACATATATACATACATACATGTACACAGATTCCCACGGATACATATTACAACAACACCCTGACCTCCACCAGTCGATCTACCTCAAATACATCCCGCCCCTCTACGAGCACAGCTTGGTTTAAATTCCAACAAGCATAAACTTCACCGAATTCCCGCGGTTACATATTACAAAACACCCTCACCTACCCAAATCACGGTCAGCCTTAAGGTCTTACAATCTAGACACACCCCGCCCTCCACCAAGCACAGCCAGACTTCAATTCTTACAGCTAGACATTCCCTCAAATTTTCCGTCGGCATTAGGAAAAATTATTTCCATGATTTTCCCGTCGGCATTTGAAAAAACTAAACATGTTTTCCCGTCGGCATTTGAAAAAAATAAACATGTTTTCCCGTTGGCATCAGGAAATCATACACATATAAAAGCCTCAAACCTATAAACCCCTTAAAGTATTCCTACAAAATATTCCGCACACAAATTCCCACGGATACATATTACAACAACACCGCCCCCACCAAACACAGGCTGCCTTAAAGATACACCCGCAAATTCCCACGGTTACATGTTACAAAAACCTCACCTGCCCAAATCACGGACATCAACAAATTTCCACAGTCTAACAACAATCATAACTTTCCCGTCGGTATTAGAAAAAATAAAGATGTTATCCAGTCGGCATTAGAAAATCATATACATATAACAGCTTCAAACATATAAACCCCCTTAATGTATTCCCACAAAATATTCTGCGCACAAGTTCCCACGGTCATACATACATACATACATACATATACTTAATATAAACAAAAAAAGTTAATATAAACAAAAAACTCCTAATGTAAACAAATTTCCAAGAATTTTAAAATTTCAGCCACAATTTAACAATTTCAGCCCACAATTTAACAATTTCAGCCACAATTTAACAATTTCAGCCCACAATTTCACAAGTTTAATTGCCCCAGAATCCCCAGTTCCCTACTACTATTGTATTAAAAACCATATTTTTTTCACCCTTTGTTTACATTTAGCACGTACCAAAATGGAAAAAACGTGCTTCGCTAAAAAGTTGATCAGTGCTGCCCAGTTGTCCCATACTATAAAATATTTTCTAATTTTTAATTTTTTTATTTGCTTATAACTTTTTCCAAAAAGTCTCCCGGGAAAAGCTGGAACCCATTATCGACGCGTATTTTTATTCTTAATTTATTAACAATAATGCCATATAGGTACGAGATCTAGTTCATAAGTTATTAGTGAAAAAGTGAAGATGGTTTTTTTTGGCATGTTTTTAACAAAAAAAAAATGTTGCTGGACCTATAACTTTTTCCAGAAAGTCTCCCGGAACTATATAGTACCCATTATAGACGCTTATTTTGGTTCTTAATTTATTAAAGGGATCTAGAGATCTAGGTTTTTAGATATGAGCAAAAATCTAAATATGTTTTTTTGTTGCAAATTTTTTATTAAAAAAAATTTGCTAAGCCAATAACTTTTTTCAGAAAGTCTCCCGGAAAGTCATTGAACCTTTAATCGACGTGTATTTCAGTTTGCTATCGATTGCAGGTAGCGTCATATGCGCACGCGATCTAGTTTATGAGTTACAAGCAAAAAACTATGACTTTGTTATTTTAAGTAAAAAAAAAATGTTTTTTGCTCTCTAACTTTTTTCAGAAAGTCTCCCGAGATATAAGCCTTATAACTACCGACGCGCATTGTAATAAGCTATTGATTATAGTGAAAAAGTGTTGCAAAAGTGTCTAATGAAAACATCAGATATATTCAATATCAGTAAAATGTCAACAATGAAAGTTAAATAATCTGATACTAGAGGCTTTTCGCTTTTAATTCCGATATCTAGATATATAATTTATTAAAAAATTACTTTAGAAATAATGCAATGAAATTGGCAATATTTTTTCATTATTTGTTTACATCTTTCAACAATGTTGTCAGAACTGAAAAATGTTAACGTTTCCCCAGTTTGTTTTCTTCACTTGCGTCCCTAACGGCGCGGCTGGCGGCTAGCCGATTTTTTTTTGCTAAGCCGAGCAGCCGCGGAACCAAATGGCTGATCGGCGAGCTAGTACTCAGCCGATTTTTCCTATACATAAACCCCTTTTCCACACGCAAAGTATCCTTTAATTCAGCTGGAAGAAAGACAGAAAGAGACTGTACTACTACATCTTTAAAAATTTTTAATAATTATTTATTCATTCAAAAAATGCAATACAACCCTAAAAGGCCAAAATTCTAAGTATTACATATTGTACTTAAATACCTGAGATCATTATAATTTAATTAGAATATAAAAATAAATTTATTAATAAAAGTTGCAATTTGCAGACTGATATGGCTCCCCAGCAAAAGTAGAAATTGTTATTATCAGAGAAATTATTAGAAACATGATCCAAAAACCAATAGCAATTCAATATCTAAGAAAAAAATGCATAATATCAAAAAAGCAATGAGAAAAAATTACATTTAGTCAACCAAAGTAAGTTAAGTACTATTACCAGAATTCAATGAAGAACAAGGAAAGTTAGCAGCCAACCACATCACACAATCCCATAAATATAAAAATTATATGGTCAATCAATGCTGACCAGCTGGATATGCCATAAGATTACGCCGAAAAACGTTATTTGTATGAGAAAAAATACGAAGTTCAAGAGGCAAGCAGTTCCAGCTGCGAGCAATTCTTACTACAAAAGATCTCTCAAAAATTAATCTAAAGATTCTGGGAATGAAAACTTGGGGATTTCGCGAAGATCTCAAAAATACAAATCTTTCGCAAAGTAGAGAAGGAAACCCATTTTTCATTATCCTGTGGTGTACAATGTACGGTATGTTTACAAAACAATTATACATACATACGTGCATTGCTTCAAGTGTTTCAAATATTAATATAGCGGCTGGCGGCACAAACGAAATTGTCAAGTGTATAGTGACCGCTGCACATGCAAATGATATTCGATATTCTAGTGCTACGTTTATAAAGGAATGTAATTATGGTTCACTACAATGGAATAACATAAAATTTCGATATTTAATAAAATTATCAAAGGAATAACCATAAAAAGTTACAAACATATGATGATACAGGATCAGAACGCCGAACATTATAAACAACCCTGACAATAATATTCACTATCCGCAGCATTCTGTTAGAAATTATTCCAGAGGTGATTTCAATACAGTACAAAATCTTTGGCATAAGTAACGCATGAGCTAATCTCCGTCTAATATGCATAGGTAGAAAAATATTTGTAGAGTATATCATACTTAGCGCACCCCGTACTTTACCAGACACTAGGTCAATATGATAGGAAAACGAAACAGAATTATCAAGCATAACACCCAAACATTTATGCCGAGACACACACTCAATTAAATTATTACCAAGATAGAGGTTGAGACTAGTGAAGATATGTTCAAGAGGACTAAACCAAATAGAGTTTGTTTTAGCTGGATTTACAAGAAGCGAGTTATTAGATGTCCATTGTAAAACTCGGCTTAAACAGTACTTCACACTCTGCTGAAAAGATACACTCAAAGTTCACCCCACTGAATTAATAGTATGTTTCCACCGACAAATCAAGTAGGTTTAAGTAATAGTATGTTTCCACCGAATATAAATCAAGTAGGTTTAAGTAATAGTATGTTTCCACCGAGTTTAAATCAAGTATGTTTAAGGAAATTACTTCTAAGTGTTTCCACCGATCTTGTGAGTGATTTGTTGTTCGGGCGCAGCAGCTGTAATGTGAATTTTATTCACATGCAGTTGACATCTAAAATTAATTAAATATTCGCAAGGCGAATTGACATTGATCCTAATTCACCAGCTGACATAATTTCTTTGCTGTCAATCAATGCAAAACGCTAGTAAATATTCTGACACCAGGAAATTTTACACTAAAAAATATAAAAGGCGAATACGCAGAGTTGCTAGTTAAGACCATGTGGTATCAATTTGCCTTGAATATTCGTTAATATAATTTTTTCGAAATTGTCAATCACTATTAATGCATGACCCAGGGATGAAGTTTGTACTTTTAAAAGCAACGCAGGGTTGCATAAGTTGAGTTCGAAAAATAGTACTTTGCGAATTCTTATAGTATGTTTCCACCGGCATGATTTAGACAAATCATGATGATCATGTTAATTTACACATAATTATCATACATTTTTCATATGGATAAATCACCTCAAAGTAGTTGATTTATTTTTCGGACGCAATTTATGTATGCAATCCTGCGTTGCTTCTAAAATTACAAACTCCATCCCTGGGTCATCTATCAGTAGTGATTGACAATTTCGAAAAAATTACATTAAGGAATATTTAATAAATTTTAAATGTCAACTACACTTGAATAAAATTCACATTACGGCTGCTGTGTCCACCTTAAAAAGCACGTGCATAAATCGAATACGAAAATTCGAACAACAAATCACCCACAAGCTTCGTGGAAACACTTTGAAGTGATTTACTTAAACCTACTTGATTTAAAGTCGGTAGAAACATACTATAAATCAACTACTTTGAGGTGATTTATCCATATGCAAAATGTATGGTAAATCTTAATATATATAAAAAACGTGTGACAGTGTTTGTCCGCTATGGACTCCTAAACTACTTAACCGATTTTAACCAAATTTTGCACACCATGTACAGGTTGATCCAACTTGAAAGATAGGATAGCTTACATCTCAATTTATAGTCGCAATATTATTCTATTGCAAATAATTTGTTTACTATCCAATAGCCACGATTATTTATTAGCTCCAAACGATTCCAACAGATGTCAATACCTATTGTCTGGATTGAGTAAGTATTCAATAGATGGCGCTGTGTTAAAAGTACAGAAGTTTGATATCAGCTACAAACGATTAAAACAATATGACCATCGTAATTTAGCAACAATTATCGTGAACAGTGAGCCATTACTGACAGCAGAACAAAAAAATATTTATGATCGGATTATGTTGGCTGTTGCTGCTGAACAAGCTGATTTTTTTTGGACGACCAGGTGGAACCGGTAAGACTTTCCTAATATCGTTGATTCTTGCTAAAATACGATTACAACATAAAATCGCATTGGCAGTCGCATCGTCTGGCATTGCGGCTACTTTGCTAGATGGTGGGCGAACGGCTCGTTTAACATTTAAGCTGCCATTGGACATTCATAATAAGTCAAACGAATTATGTAATATAAAAAAAAATAGTGGAATAGCAGTAGATTAGTAATGGGGACGATAGTCCAAGTTTGGGAATTAATAACCGGGGAAAAAAGATAAATACTGGCAACCCTGTTGCATATGGGGGATTTTGGGGATTCATGCTTAGATTTTCTTAGCTATGTGTGTGTGTGTGTGAAAGTTTGGTTCTCTGTTTATATGTATGTATGTATATACATACTTGTGTGTACAGGTTTTGTTGTGTTGTAGAGAAACTTTGTGCTTACAGTGGATTTATGGATGTATCTGTGAGTGTTTGTATATGTGTATGTATGTGTGTGTGCATATGTGTGCGTTTTTGTATTTACTTGCATGTTTGCCAGTATCTACTACTTTTGTTACATTATAACCCTGTAGGAAATGTTGATGTTGAAAATGTACTGACTCCCTTTTGACTTTGTAACCAGTACTACTCTATAATTATTCCTCATGCAATGCTTCGTGCTATAGACATAGACTAGACATAGTGACTACTTAGTTCTTATGGGAAAATGGAGACATACCAACCAGACAGTTAGTTACTGGTACATTTCTATAATTTACGTACATACAAATGTATGCATATTGACAAGTTGTTGACAATTCCACCACAAATACGTCATACCTGTTTTCTCTCTTTCTTTTATATTGACGGATAGAAGAAAACTTATTATACTACAATTGTCACTAGAATTTTAGTGTTGACACAAAGGCACTTGGTCCCAGTCTGACTGCAGGGTAGTAACAAGGAATCTGTGTGTTTGTGTGTATGTAGTGATCGTTATTTGATTGACTTTGAGTTTTCGTTGCTTTGCGTATGTATGATTATTATTGTATGTATGCATTTATGTTTGCGATCTCTGGGGAAATAATCTAATAGCTGCAGAGAGTGGCAACCCTGTTGGAAGTGGACAGGGAATGTATTTGGTAATGTATGTATATGTTGTTGGATTCATGTATGTGATCGTATCTATTTTTGCTTTGAAGAATATCATTGCTTGTGTGAATTACATCAACACTTTTTCATACATATTTACAAATTAATGTATATATGTTTTCAAGGCTATTGACGTTGCTATTCTTATGGAGATAGAAAATATTGCGTTGACATAGGTTTTATATCTACAAGTGAATTTCAGATATTAAATGTTTTGAGTCCAATCAGGTTGATAAGAAGAGCTTTTGAAAAGGGGTAATGATATGTTTATTTCAGTATATTTTACTTTAATGTAACAATTATAAGAAATAGGTTTTGGAGAAATACAGCAAAAACTTATAGAAGCTTTCACATGGCCCGATTTTTCTCGTACCTTTATATTGCAAACTGATGCTAGCGATTTTGTTCTGGATGTTGCTGTGTATATGAATTTCATCATATATCGTAATACCAACAGAGAATTGGGGCAAATGTGTATGTGCGTGTGTATGTATATACATATATATATATATATATATATATATATATATATATATATATATATATATATGTGTGTGTGTGTGTGTGTGTGTGTGTATGAATTTCATCATATGTCGTAATAAATTAGATTCGATGACTACTACGCGATTCTCATAAGTAGAAGAAATAATGTAGATTGTCATCATCCTGCTCTGATATCTCAACAAGTGACAACCTATTTACCCAATCAAAATTTTTAAAGTGATTGAAATCCAAACACTATCAAAGTGCTAAAACTAACAACTGTTTGTTAAACAAGTTTATAGTGTATAAAAAATAATTAAATAAATTGTTTATAACTAAAATAAATTGCTTATAAATTTAAGAAATTTATTATTCGACATATTGTCATAAGTTTATTTTAATTTGAAATTTATTTGCTGGAGGTCAAGCATTGTCTATATATTTCATTGGTGCTTAGCCAAATCATCAGTAGACTTTAACCACATTTTGAACAGTCACAAACCTCTTATCTTATGCACAGACTTTCAAAAACTATTTGAGAATTCACAAATAATAATCACAAATAATAATATTTCTGAAAATCACAAGCGAAACACAAGCAATAGGCATAGAAACTATAACAAAATCCCAGCAAATAATTTATATTCGATATGAATCTATTTTATTTTTCTACACCTTTATACAATTAGAAATCCATTGGATAACAATAAAAGTATTTATAAGGCAAAATGAAAAAAAATAAAATCTAAATTTAACATTTAAGAAATTTAGTATTCGACATATTGTCATAAGTTTATTTTAATTTGAAATTTATTTGCTGGAGGTCAAGCATTGTCTATATATTTCATTGGTGCTTAGCAAAATCATCAGTAGACTTTAACCACATTTTGAACAGTCAAAAACCTCTTATCTTAAGGTGTAGAAAAATAAAATAGATTCATATCGAATATAAATTATTTGCTGGGATTTTGTTATAGTTTCTATGCCTATTGCTTGTGTTTCGCTTGTGATTTTCAGAAATATTATTATTTGTGATTATTATTTGTGAATTCTCAAATAGTTTTTGAAAGTCTGTGCATAAGATAAGAGGTTTGTGACTGTTCAAAATGTGGTTAAAGTCTACTGATGATTTGGCTAAGCACCAATGAAATATATAGACAATGCTTGACCTCCAGCAAATAAATTTCAAATTAAAATAAACTTATGACAATATGTCGAATAATAAATTTCTTAAATGTTAAATTTAGATTTTATTTTTCATTTTGCCTTATAAATACTTTTATTGTTATCCAATGGATTTCTAATTGTATAAAAGTGTAGAAAAATAAAATAGATTCATATCAAATATAAATTATTTGCTGGGATTTTGTTATAGTTTCTATGCCTATTGCTTGTGTTTCGCTTGTGATTTTCAGAAATATTATTATTTGTGATTATTATTTGTGAATTCTCAAATAGTTTTTGAAAGTCTGTGCATAAGATAAGAGGTTTGTGACTGTTCAAAATGTGGTTAAAGTCTACTGATGATTTGGCTAAGCACCAATGAAATATATAGACAATGCTTGACCTCCAGCAAATAAATTTCAAATTGCTTATAAATAAAATAATTAAATAAATTGTTTATAAATAAAATAATTAAATTAATTAATAAACAAATAAATAATTAAATAAAATGAATACTACAAGTTGTACCATCTGCAATAAAGTCTTTATGACTCAAACAAAACTAAATCAGCATATGGAAACGCACTCATATGCTAACCAATCGAAGGCTATGCTTGGAACTAGTAAGCTAAGTCTTCAAAACAAATATTGTGAGGATTGTGATGAGATGATCCCATTAATTGGTTATATGGCTCATGTCAGAACCACAAAACATAAAAACAGTTGTCAGCAAGAACGGATTGGAGATTTTCTCACTAAAAGAGCAAGTAACTTCAATGGGAGGATCGAGACATATATCCTCCTCAACAAAAATGTGGGTGTCTTGTTTCAGGAGGAGTTTCTGAAATCTACCAAGAGCTCCATAGTACAACAACTCAATGAACGTAGTAGGATACATACTACATTTAAATTTAATATGGAGCTCACATGTGATTATATGAAGATGGTGAATGATGAGATGAATGTTTCCCAACTTGTACATATTTCGAAAATAATGTTGGTGACTTTGTCTGATGACATAGAGGATATGTACAAGAAACAAGCCGAGGATATAAGAGCCAAAATGGAAGAATTTCAAGAGAGGGATAGCGGATGGACATTGATTTCAATAAATTCCTTTGAAGTTAATATAAACAAGGCGTCCATAATAAGAGGATCGAGCTTTATCCACACGTTTGCATGCATAAATATCGAGAACAATGATATTTATTGCTTTAAATGGTGTCTCATTGCGGCTTTGTAATAGCGGTCTGAATCCTAAACAACGGAAAAACTTTAAAAATTACAATATTACAAATATTTCTGATGAGAATATTAATACAGGGGAAATTGTATTAAATTTTAAAGACCTAGAGTTTCCACTCCCATTGAAGCAGATAAAACAATTCGAGAATCAAAATGATGTGAGCATAAACGTATTTGGTCATAATGGAACATCACTTATAGGACCATACTATATAACGAAAGGAGAAACACACATTCATATTAATCTCTTATTGCTCCAGTCCAATGAAAACTACCACTATGTACTCATCAAGGATATATCAAAGTAAGTTTCATTTGTGCATTTATGAAAAATCTGCTTTCATCTCTATTTAAAAAGTTACTTCCTATAGTTATATTTATTTATATCGTATTGGTATTTTCTATATTTTCTTCAGACTCCTTCGTTCCAGCATAACATCACACAGAAGTAAGATCATGATATGTAACACCTGCCTATATCATACACATGATGATTATGTGTATAATCATCATAAAAATTTTTGTGTGAAAAAAGTCATCAGAATGCCAGAAGATGAATCTATTATCAAGTTTAAGAACTACTACAAACAGTTAGATGTACCATTCGTAATCTACGCGGACTTTGAGTCTATTTTAGAAAAAGTTGATAATGCTGTAAGTAAAAGTACCACAAATGTACAGAAACATCATGCTTGTGCATTCGGTTATTTTATTAATTGTAGTTTCAAGAGAGAAAATAATTTATATAGACATTATTTTGGTGAAGATTCGGCGAATATATTTATCAACAAAATTGTTGAAGATTGTACAGATATTTATTTAAATTATTTACTTAAAGTTAAGAAAATGTTCATAACCCCAATAGAAATAGCTCAATATAATAATGCAAAAAATTGTCATATATGTAAGAAAATATTAAATAACGATAAAGTTAGAGATCATTGTCATCTTACGGGCAATTATCGTGGGGCAGCTCATAGCGAATGTAATTTGAATTATAAAACACCTCAGTTAATACCGGTTATCTTGCATAATCTTTCCGCATATGATATACACCTATTTTTCAAAGAACTTTCTTCTATAAAATATTCTACAATAAAAGTGATTCCCCAGAACACAGAGAGTTATATTTCTCTTTCAATTTTCATCAGATTAGATGAAAAATATGGATTCGAAATAAGATTTATAGACTCGTTTAGATTTATGGCTTCGAGTTTAGATACGTTATCGAAAAATCTTGATAGCAATGATTTTTAAAATTCGGTCATGTTTCGTTGATCTGATACCTGATCTAACTGATTAGAAGAAAGGATGTATTTCCATACTCTTACATGGATTCCATGACTAATTTTAAGGAAATTAAACTCCCTAGTAGAGAAGAGTTCTTCAACATTCTAACGAATGAAGAATGTGATGTAGTTGAGTATGAACATGCTCAAAAAATATGGATAGAGTTTAACTGTAAAACCCTCCTTGACTATACTGAACTCTACTTAAAGACAGATGTTCTTCTTCTAACCGACGTGTTTGAAAATTTTAGAAAAATTTGTAGAGATACGATTTGGACCCCTGCCACTATTATACAGCACCAGGCTTATCTTGGGATGCAATATTGAAAACCACAGAAGTTTCACTGGAACAGTTTACTGATTCTGAAATGTATATGTTTATGCAAAACGGAATTAGAGGTGGACTAGTTCAATGCTCGCAAAGATATTCGAAGGCGAATAACAAATATTTGGAAGATTTTGATGCATCAAAACGATTAGAATTTCTTATATATTTAGACGCTAACAACTTGTATGGTTGGGCGGTGTCGGAATATCTTCCTTGCGGTGAAAAAAATTTCTGATACTGCAGAGTATGGGTACATTTTGGAAGTGGATATAGATTATCCCGATTCAGTGCATGATCTACATAATGATTTGCCATTTTGTCCCCAAAATACAGCCCTGAAGGGATCCAAAATCAAAAAATTAGTTGCAGACTTACACTCAAAAACAAATTACACCATACACTATAGAGTTTTAAAACAAGCCATTTCAAATGGCCTCATCTTAAAACAAATCCATAGAATACTCAGATATAAGCAATCCCCTTGGCTTAAAAAATATATTGACTTAAACACATTTCATAGGACAAATGCTAAAAATAATTTTGAAAAAGATTTCTTCAAACTTTTAAACAATGCTGTTTACGGGAAGACAATGGAAGGCATTGAAAAACGTAGGGACATTAGAATTACGTCATCTTGGGAAACGACAAACAGGAATCATTTAGGTCTCAGAACATTAATTGCGAAACCAAATTTTAAGCAGTTGACAAAATTTTCTGATGATATGTATGCGGTAGAGTTAGAAAAAATGGAACCATTATATGATAAACCCATATATGTTGGTTTCACAGTACTGGAGTTATCGAAGTGGAGAATGTATGACTTCCATTATGGCTTCATGAAGCCTAAATTTGGAGAGAACATTTCTCTCAACTATATGGATACTGACTCATTTATTTATTCAATTAAAACTGATGATTTTTATGATGACATTCGTAATGATATTAGTTTGAATTTTGATACGTCAGAATATCCTATAGATAATCAATTTCGTTTGCCGCTACTCAATAAGAAGGTTTTGGGAATGATGAAAGATGAAAACAATGGGGATATAATGACAGAGTTTGTTGGTTTAAGAGCAAAAATGTATTCTCTGTCGACTCTTCGCTCGGAATCTGTTAAAAAATCAAAAGGGGTCAAAAAGTATGTAATTAAAAAGTTGTCCATTAATGATTACAAAAGTTGCTTATTCGAATCCAAAATTATCTCGGATGAAATGTTTTTGTTTAGATCTAAAACACATCAACTATATACCCAAAAACTACATAAAATAGCACTTAGCTTTTCTGATGATAAAAGAAATATAATGAAAGATAAAATAAAAACGCGCGCTTGGGGACATTACATAGACCGAAACAATGAAAAAATGGATGTAGAATGGAATGATTCCTAATAAATTGCATGTAAGATGACAACGAGGATTTAATTTTGTACAAATTGTATTTATTTATTAATGTATTTATTTAATTATTTATTAATTTATTTATTATTTACTTATTTGTTTACTAATTTAATTTAATTATTTCTTAACTTATTTATTAATTTATTTATTTTATTCACCCAAAAGCATGTTAAAATTGAATGGTTTAAAACTTTTATCTTTCTACCTATACCTAAATTATTTGTAAATAAAAATAAAATATTAGATTAATGATGTATTTTTCTTTTTATATCTGTATATTTTTATTTATACATAGAGTTGAATTTGTATTAGTACTAAGATTTTTAAGAAAAACTGTTAAATAAAATATTGAAAAAATAATAAAATATGTAAATGGTTTTTTATTTCAGCTTAAATTTACTACATAGAAATTTTAACTACAAATGTCTACATTTTTATATTTTGCTTATGTATTGGCTTTACTTCACTAGATCAAAAAATTTGTCTTTTTGTTTATTTGCAAATTTTTGTTGTTTGTTTTCATATCGCTTAAACATGCACAGTTTTGTTATCTTTGAAAGGTTCTACACAAGAGGAATTGAATTTCACAATATTATGAAATTCCATTAAATTTCATTAGATACTTTCTTCATGTTTGCTAATAGCAAATAGCAGAACAGGTATCAGCTATTAGATCAGGTATCAGATCAGCTTTTCAGTACCTGGTCTGGTTTTCAGATCAGCTTATCAGGACCTGGTCTGGTTTTCAGATCAGCTTATCAGGACCTGGTCTGGTTTTCAGATCAGCTTATCAGGATCTGGTCTGGTTTTCAGATCAGCTTATCAGGACCTGGTCTGGTTTCCAGATCAGCTTATCAGGACCTGGTCTGGTTTTCAGATCAGCTTATCAGGACCTGGTCTGGTTTTCAGATCAGCTTATCAAGTATCAGATGAGGTTATAGCAAATAGATGTATCAAGTTTAAAGTTAGATTAATAACTAAAGGTAATCTTTTATGAGTAGTTGCTTATATAGTTATGAAATAGTCAAATTGCTTTCTATAGCGACCATCATTTAATTCATTATCTGTGCTTATATTCAAAATTCCATATTTATCCTTCCAACACTTTACAAATTTCTTAAACCTTTTTAAAATTCATATTACTGACTACATGATCCCTATAGACGTGCTTAATATTTTTTCTCATCTTACTTAAACATTATAATAACATTTGCATTGGCTCTTATTAAATGCTTACAGCCGAATTCATAAAAATTTTAAACAACATTTCGAATGTTGTTTAAACAAAATTCACAAAAAATTTTATTCGTAATAAAATTTTAGCTTAAAAACGTTTTTTAAACCTTGTGTAAACCACCAAATTTGAAAATTGACTATATCCATATTTAAAATAATTTTGAGTTGACCTTGTTATAATTTTGCTTCATGTTTATTTGCATTTTTAACTTTGCCTGTATGTATGTATGTATGTGTGTATTAGGAATTATGCTATAAGTTTGATACAAGTAGAATGAGTCATCATTCTTCTGTCGCCCCATACAAAAATATACACGTACGAGTACGTATGTATGAGTATTATTCTACTTTTCACATGCAACATCAGCAAATATCATAATGAAAATGCTTTAAGTTTCATTAGGAGAAAAAAAACGGTTTGATTAACGATAAATGTATAATATCCCATTCTTTTAATTATGAAATTAACTTCTTCAAGTATTCATATCTGGCTTGATATAGATAACTTGAGTATAAATATATGTTTTCAAACTTGAGATAGTAGTAGGGAAATAGCGGTTCGGCCTAGATTAAAATTTTAAAGTTGAATTACCCATAACTCGGACAAAGGACACCCCGCAAATTATTACACACCCCAAATCACTGACAGGCTCAAAATCCCATAGACAGACAGACAACAAAACATTTTTCGTAGGCTTTAGAAACAATTAATTTTCACGTTTTTCCCGTCGGCATTACAAAAATATTTATTTGCACGTTTTTCCCATCGGCATGACATTAATATTTTTTTTTTCACGTTTTTCCTGTCCACACTACGAAAAATCATTTTTACGATTTTCCGTTGGCATTAGGAAAAATCATTTTCATGATTTTCCCGTCGGCATTACAAAAATATTTATTTTCACGTTTTTCCCATCGGCATGACAAAAATATTTAACGGACTTATTGAACCGTCCTCGTATGTAGTAATAATAAAAAACTCCTTATGTAAACAAAAAATCGGACGGACTTATTGAACCACCCTCGTAGGTATCAAATTTCCAAGAATTTTAAAATTTTCAAATTTTAATTACCCAAATTTAACAATTTCAGCCACAATTTAACAGTTTCAGCCCACAATTTCACAAGATTAATTGCCCCCGAACCGCTACTTCCCTACTACTATCTCAAGTTTGAAAACATATATTTATACTCAAGTTATCTATATCAAGCCAGATATGAATACCTGAAGAAGTTAATTTCATAATTAAAAGAATGGGATATTATACATTTATCGTTAATCAAACCGTTTTTTTTCTCCTAATGAAACTTAAAGCATTTTCATTATGATATTTGCTGATGTTGCATGTGAAAAGTAGAATAATACTCATACATACGTACTCGTACATGTATATTTTTGTATGGGGCGACAGAAGAATGATGACTCATTCTACTTGTATCAAACTTATAGCATAATTCCTAATACACACATACATACATACATACAGGCAAAGTTAAAAATGCAAATAAACATGAAGCAAAATTATAACAAGGTCAACTCAAAATTATTTTAAATATGGATATAGTCAATTTTCAAATTTGGTGGTTTACACAAGGTTTAAAAAACGTTTTTAAGCTAAAATTTTATTACGAATAAAATTTTTTGTGAATTTTGCTTAAACAACATTCGAAATGTTGTTTAAAATTTTTATGAATTCGGCTGTAAGCATTTAATAAGAGCCAATGCAAATGTTATTATAATGTTTAAGTAAGATGAGAAAAAATATTAAGCACGTCTATAGGGATCATGTAGTCAGTAATATGAATTTTAAAAAGGTTTAAGAAATTTGTAAAGTGTTGGAAGGATAAATATGGAATTTTGAATATAAGCACAGATAATGAATTAAATGATGGTCGCTATAGAAAGCAATTTGACTATTTCATAACTATATAAGCAACTACTCATAAAAGATTACCTTTAGTTATTAATCTAACTTTAAACTTGATACATCTATTTGCTATAACCTCATCTGATACTTGATAAGCTGATCTGAAAACCAGACCAGATCCTGATAAGCTGATCTGAAAACCAGACCAGGTCCTGATAAGCTGATCTGAAAACCAGACCAGGTCCTGATAAGCTGATCTGAAAACCAGACCAGGTACTGAAAAGCTGATCTGATACCTGATCTAATAGCTGATACCTGTTCTGCTATTTGCTATTAGCAAACATGAAGAAAGTATCTAATGAAATTTAATGGAATTTCATAATATTGTGAAATTCAATTCCTCTTGTGTAGAACCTTTCAAAGATAACAAAACTGTGTATGTTTAAGCGATATGAAAACAAACAACAAAAATTTGCAAATAAACAAAAAGACAAATTTTTTGATCTAGTGAAGTAAAGCCAATACATAAGCAAAATATAAAAATGTAGACATTTGTAGTTAAAATTTCTATGTAGTAAATTTAAGCTGAAATAAAAAACCATTTACATATTTTATTATTTTTTCAATATTTTATTTAACAGTTTTTCTTAAAAATCTTAGTACTAATACAAATTCAACTCTATGTATAAATAAAAATATACAGATATAAAAAGAAAAATACATCATTAATCTAATATTTTATTTTTATTTACAAATAATTTAGGTATAGGTAAAAAGATAAAAGTTTTAAACCATTAAATTTTAACATGCTTTTGGGTGAATAAAATAAATAAATTAATAAATAAGTTAAGAAATAATTAAATTAAATTAGTAAACAAATAAGTAAATAATAAATAAATTAATAAATAATTAAATAAATACATTAATAAATAAATACATTTTGTACAAAATTAAATTCTCGTTGTCATCTTACATGCAATTTATTAGGAATCATTCCATTCTACATCCATTTTTTCATTGTTTCGGTCTATGTAATGTCCCCAAGCGCGCGTTTTTATTTTATCTTTCATTATATTTCTTTTATCATCAGAAAAGCTAAGTGCTATTTTATGTAGTTTTTGGGTATATAGTTGATGTGTTTTAAATCTAAACAAAAACATTTCATCCGAGATAATTTTGGATTCGAATAAGCAACTTTTGTAATCATTAATGGACAACTTTTTAATTACAGACTTTTTGACCCCTTTTGATTTTTTAACAGATTCCGAGCGAAGAGTCGACAGAGAATACATTTTTGCTCTTAAACCAACAAACTCTGTTATTATATCCCCATTGTTTTCATCTTTCATCATTCCCAAAACCTTCTTATTGAGTAGCGGCAAACGAAATTGATTATCTATAGGATATTCTGACGTATCAAAATTCAAACTAATATCATTACGAATGTCATCATAAAAATCATCAGTTTTAATTGAATAAATAAATGAGTCAGTATCCATATAGTTGAGAGAAATGTTCTCTCCAAATTTAGGCTTCATGAAGCCATAATGGAAGTCATACATTCTCCACTTCGATAACTCCAGTACTGTGAAACCAACATATATGGGTTTATCATATAATGGTTCCATTTTTTCTAACTCTACCGCATACATATCATCAGAAAATTTTGTCAACTGCTTAAAATTTGGTTTCGCAATTAATGTTGTGAGACCTAAATGATTCCTGTTTGTCGTTTCCCAAGATGACGTAATTCTAATGTCCCTACGTTTTTCAATGCCTTCCATTGTCTTCCCGTAAACAGCATTGTTTAAAAGTTTGAAGAAATCTTTTTCAAAATTATTTTTAGCATTTGTCCTATGAAATGTGTTTAAGTCAATATATTTTTTAAGCCAAGGGGATTGCTTATATCTGAGTATTCTATGGATTTGTTTTAAGATGAGGCCATTTGAAATGGCTTGTTTTAAAACTCTATAGTGTATGGTGTAATTTGTTTTTGAGTGTAAGTCTGCAACTAATTTTTTGATTTTGGATCCCTTCAGGGCTGTATTTTGGGGACAAAATGGCAAATCATTATGTAGATCATGCACTGAATCGGGATAATCTATATCCACTTCCAAAATGTACCCATACTCTGCAGTATCAGAAATTTTTTTCACCGCAAGGAAGATATTCCGACACCGCCCAACCATACAAGTTGTTAGCGTCTAAATATATAAGAAATTCTAATCGTTTTGATGCATCAAAATCTTCCAAATATTTGTTATTCGCCTTCGAATATCTTTGCGAGCATTGAACTAGTCCACCTCTAATTCCGTTTTGCATAAACATATACATTTCAGAATCAGTAAACTGTTCCAGTGAAACTTCTGTGGTTTTCAATATTGCATCCCAAGATAAGCCTGGTGCTGTATAATAGTGGCAGGGGTCCAAATCGTATCTCTACAAATTTTTCTAAAATTTTCAAACACGTCGGTTAGAAGAAGAACATCTGTCTTTAAGTAGAGTTCAGTATAGTCAAGGAGGGTTTTACAGTTAAACTCTATCCATATTTTTTGAGCATGTTCATACTCAACTACATCACATTCTTCATTCGTTAGAATATTGAAGAACTCTTCTCTACTAGGGAGTTTAATTTCCTTAAAATTAGTCATGGAATCCATGTAAGAGTATGGAAATACATCCTTTCTTCTAATCAGTTTGAAATGAGCTTCATCAACGAAACATGACCGAATAGTATTAAAATCATTGCTATCAAGATTTTTCGCTAACGTATCTAAACTCGAAGCCATAAATCTAAACGAGTCTATAAATCTTATTTCGAATCCATATTTTTCATCTAATCTGATGAAAATTGAAAGAGAAATATAACTCTCTGTGTTCTGGGGAATCACTTTTATTGTAGAATATTTTATAGAAGAAAGTTCTTTGAAAAATAGGTGTATATCATATGCGGAAAGATTATGCAAGATAACCGGTATTAACTGAGGTGTTTTATAATTCAAATTACATTCGCTATGAGCTGCCCCACGATAATTGCCCGTAAGATGACAATGATCTCTAACTTTATCGTTATTTAATATTTTCTTACATATATGACAATTTTTTGCATTATTATATTGAGCTATTTCTATTGGGGTTATGAACATTTTCTTAACTTTAAGTAAATAATTTAAATAAATATCTGTACAATCTTCAACAATTTTGTTGATAAATATATTCGCCGAATCTTCACCAAAATAATGTCTATATAAATTATTTTCTCTCTTGAAACTACAATTAATAAAATAACCGAATGCACAAGCATGATGTTTCTGTACATTTGTGGTACTTTTACTTACAGCATTATCAACTTTTTCTAAAATAGACTCAAAGTCCGCGTAGATTACGAATGGTACATCTAACTGTTTGTAGTAGTTCTTAAACTTGATAATAGATTCATCTTCTGGCATTCTGATGACTTTTTTCACACAAAAATTTTTATGATGATTATACACATAATCATCATGTGTATGATATAGGCAGGTGTTACATATCATGATCTTACTTCTGTGTGATGTTATGCTGGAACGAAGGAGTCTGAAGAAAATATAGAAAATACCAATACGATATAAATAAATATAACTATAGGAAGTAACTTTTTAAATAGAGATGAAAGCAGATTTTTCATAAATGCACAAATGAAACTTACTTTGATATATCCTTGATGAGTACATAGTGGTAGTTTTCATTGGACTGGAGCAATAAGAGATTAATATGAATGTGTGTTTCTCCTTTCGTTACATAGTATGGTCCTATAAATGATGTTCCATTATGACCAAATACGTTTATGCTCACATCATTTTGATTCTCGAATTGTTTTATCTGCTTCAATGAGAGTGGAAACTCTAGGTCTTTAAAATTTAATACAATTTCCCCTGTATTAATATTCTCATCAGAAATATTTGTAATATTGTAATTTTTAAAGTTTTTCCGTTGTTTAGGATTCAGACCGCTATTTGTGTACAAAGCCGCAATGAGACACCATTTAAAGCAATAAATATCATTGTTCTTGATATTTATGCATGCAAACGTGTGGATAAAGCTCGATCCTCTTATTATGGACGCCTTGTTTATATTAACTTCAAAGGAATTTATTGAAATCAATGTCCATCCGCTATCCCTCTCTTGAAATTCTTCCATTTTGGCTCTTATATCCTCGGCTTGTTTCTTGTACATATCCTCTATGTCATCAGACAAAGTCACCAACATTATTTTCGAAATATGTACAAGTTGGGAAACATTCATCTCATCATTCACCATCTTCATATAATCACATGTGAGCTCCATATTAAATTTAAATGTAGTATGTATCCTACTACGTTCATTGAGTTGTTGTACTATGGAGCTCTTGGTAGATTTCAGAAACTCCTCCTGAAACAAGACACCCACATTTTTGTTGAGGAGGATATATGTCTCGATCCTCCCATTGAAGTTACTTGCTCTTTTAGTGAGAAAATCTCCAATCCGTTCTTGCTGACAACTGTTTTTATGTTTTGTGGTTCTGACATGAGCCATATAACCAATTAATGGGATCATCTCATCACAATCCTCACAATATTTGTTTTGAAGACTTAGCTTACTAGTTCCAAGCATAGCCTTCGATTGGTTAGCATATGAGTGCGTTTCCATATGCTGATTTAGTTTTGTTTGAGTCATAAAGACTTTATTGCAGATGGTACAACTTGTAGTATTCATTTTATTTAATTATTTATTTGTTTATTAATTAATTTAATTATTTTATTTATAAACAATTTATTTAATTATTTTATTTATAAGCAATTTGAAATTTATTTGCTGGAGGTCAAGCATTGTCTATATATTTCATTGGTGCTTAGCCAAATCATCAGTAGACTTTAACCACATTTTGAACAGTCACAAACCTCTTATCTTATGCACAGACTTTCAAAAACTATTTGAGAATTCACAAATAATAATCACAAATAATAATATTTCTGAAAATCACAAGCGAAACACAAGCAATAGGCATAGAAACTATAACAAAATCCCAGCAAATAATTTATATTTGATATGAATCTATTTTATTTTTCTACACTTTTATACAATTAGAAATCCATTGGATAACAATAAAAGTATTTATAAGGCAAAATGAAAAATAAAATCTAAATTTAACATTTAAGAAATTTATTATTCGACATATTGTCATAAGTTTATTTTAATTTGAAATTTATTTGCTGGAGGTCAAGCATTGTCTATATATTTCATTGGTGCTTAGCCAAATCATCAGTAGACTTTAACCACATTTTGAACAGTCACAAACCTCTTATCTTATGCACAGACTTTCAAAAACTATTTGAGAATTCACAAATAATAATCACAAATAATAATATTTCTGAAAATCACAAGCGAAACACAAGCAATAGGCATAGAAACTATAACAAAATCCCAGCAAATAATTTATATTCGATATGAATCTATTTTATTTTTCTACACCTTAAGATAAGAGGTTTTTGACTGTTCAAAATGTGGTTAAAGTCTACTGATGATTTTGCTAAGCACCAATGAAATATATAGACAATGCTTGACCTCCAGCAAATAAATTTCAAATTAAAATAAACTTATGACAATATGTCGAATACTAAATTTCTTAAATGTTAAATTTAGATTTTATTTTTTTTCATTTTGCCTTATAAATACTTTTATTGTTATCCAATGGATTTCTAATTGTATAAAGGTGTAGAAAAATAAAATAGATTCATATCGAATATAAATTATTTGCTGGGATTTTGTTATAGTTTCTATGCCTATTGCTTGTGTTTCGCTTGTGATTTTCAGAAATATTATTATTTGTGATTATTATTTGTGAATTCTCAAATAGTTTTTGAAAGTCTGTGCATAAGATAAGAGGTTTGTGACTGTTCAAAATGTGGTTAAAGTCTACTGATGATTTGGCTAAGCACCAATGAAATATATAGACAATGCTTGACCTCCAGCAAATAAATTTCAAATTAAAATAAACTTATGACAATATGTCGAATAATAAATTTCTTAAATTTATAAGCAATTTATTTTAGTTATAAACAATTTATTTAATTATTTTTTATACACTATAAACTTGTTTAACAAACAGTTGTTAGTTTTAGCACTTTGATAGTGTTTGGATTTCAATCACTTTAAAAATTTTGATTGGGTAAATAGGTTGTCACTTGTTGAGATATCAGAGCAGGATGATGACAATCTACATTATTTCTTCTACTTATGAGAATCGCGTAGTAGTCATCGAATCTAATTTATTACGACATATGATGAAATTCATACACACACACACACACACACACATATATATATATATATATATATATATATATATATATATATATGTATATACATACACACGCACATACACATTTGCCCCAATTCTCTGTTGGTATTACGATATATGATGAAATTCATATACACAGCAACATCCAGAACAAAATCGCTAGCATCAGTTTGCAATATAAAGGTACGAGAAAAATCGGGCCATGTGAAAGCTTCTATAAGTTTTTGCTGTATTTCTCCAAAACCTATTTCTTATAATTGTTACATTAAAGTAAAATATACTGAAATAAACATATCATTACCCCTTTTCAAAAGCTCTTCTTATCAACCTGATTGGACTCAAAACATTTAATATCTGAAATTCACTTGTAGATATAAAACCTATGTCAACGCAATATTTTCTATCTCCATAAGAATAGCAACGTCAATAGCCTTGAAAACATATATACATTAATTTGTAAATATGTATGAAAAAGTGTTGATGTAATTCACACAAGCAATGATATTCTTCAAAGCAAAAATAGATACGATCACATACATGAATCCAACAACATATACATACATTACCAAATACATTCCCTCTCCACTTCCAACAGGGTTGCCACTCTCTGCAGCTATTAGATTATTTCCCCAGAGATCGCAAACATAAATGCATACATACAATAATAATCATACATACGCAAAGCAACGAAAACTCAAAGTCAATCAAATAACGATCACTACATACACACAAACACACAGATCCCTTGTTACTACCCTGCAGTCAGACTGGGACCAAGTGCCTTTGTGTCAACACTAAAATTCTAGTGACAATTGTAGTATAATAAGTTTTCTTCTATCCGTCAATATAAAAGAAAGAGAGAAAACAGGTATGACGTATTTGTGGTGGAATTGTCAACAACTTGTCAATATGCATACATTTGTATGTACATAAATTATAGAAATGTACCAGTAACTAACTGTCTGGTTGGTATGTCTCCATTTTCCCATAAGAACTAAGTAGTCACTATGTCTAGTCTATGTCTATAGCACGAAGCATTGCATGAGGAATAATTATAGAGTAGTACTGGTTACAAAGTCAAAAGGGAGTCAGTACATTTTCAACATCAACATTTCCTACAGGGTTATAATGTAACAAAAGTAGTAGATACTGGCAAACATGCAAGTAAATACAAAAACGCACACATATGCACACACACATACATACACATATACAAACACTCACAGATACATCCATAAATCCACTGTAAGCACAAAGTTTCTCTACAACACAACAAAACCTGTACACACAAGTATGTATATACATACATACATATAAACAGAGAACCAAACTTTCACACACACACACACATAGCTAAGAAAATCTAAGCATGAATCCCCAAAACCCCCCATATGCAACAGGGTTGCCAGTATTTATCTTTTTTCCCCGGTTATTAATTCCCAAACTTGGACTATCGTCCCCATTACTAATCTACTAATAGCTACAGTGTTGCGAAAGAGTTCAATCATAGTTTGGGATGAGTGCACAATGGCACACAAATACTCACTCGAAGCATTGCATAGAACTATGCAAGATTTAAAAGGCAATGATAAACTTTTCGGTGGTGCTATCTTGCTACTGTCTGGTGATTTCCGACAGACCTTACCGGTTACACCTCGCTCTACGTTCGCGGATGAGATCAATGCATGTTTGAAAAAATCATTCTTATGGCGAAGTGTTGAAACACTTCCATTGACCATAAACATGCGCGTACAATTGCAAAACGATTCATCAGCACAAATATTTTCCGAACAATAACTAGATATTGGGGACGGTAAAATAGAACCGCAACCAAATACACAATGCATTAAACTGCCTAACAATTTCTGCACTGTTCTTCAAGGAAAAAATGAATTGATTCCGAGTATTTTCCCGGATATACAGAGTAATTATTTAAATCATAACTGGCTCAGTGATCGGGCTATTTTGGCAGTCAAAAATGTTGATGTTGATGAAATTAACTTCCAGATACAACAGTTGTTACCAGGTGATCTGATGTCTTTTAAATCAATCGATACCGTTGTTGATGAAAATGACAGTGTAAATTTTCCAAGTGAATTTTTGAATTCACTGGATATACCTGGAATGCCATCACATAATCTTCGATTAAAAATTGGTTCACCTATCATTCTCCTGCGTAATTTGCATCCACCTCGATTATGCAACGGTCACCGGAAATATTCTTGAAGTAACCATTTTAACTGGAAAGTTTAAAGGAGAAGTGGTCCTGTTGCCACGTATTCTAATGACACGTTGAGGAAATTAACTTTCAGATACAACAGTTGTTACCAGGCGATCTGATATTTTTTAAATCAATCGATACCGTTGTTGATGAAAATGACAGTGTAAATTTTCCAAGTGAATTTTTGAATTCACTGGATATACCTGGAATGCCACCACATAATCTTCGATTAAAGATTGGTTCACGTATCATTCTCCTGCGTAATTTGAATCCACCTCGATTATGTAACGGTACGCGTTTGGTTATCAAAAAGATCACCGGAAATATTCTTGAAGTAACCATTTTAACTGGAAAGTTTAAAGGAGAAGTGGTCCTGTTGCCACGTATTCCAATGATACCCTCAGATTCTACGATACCCTTCAGAAGGCTACAGTTTCCAGCTCGTTTAGCTTTTGCCATGACCATAAATAAGTCTCAAGGTCACACAATGTCCATTTGTGGTTTAGATTTTGAAAATCCATGTTTTTCTCATGGGCAACTATATGTTACATGTTCACATGTAGGATAACCGTCGAATCTATTTGTGTTAGCAAAAGACAGGTTAACCAAAAATATTGTACACCGATTAGTGTTAATTTAAATTGAAATTAAAAGTATTTATAATTCGAAATAATGTAATTTATTGTTGAAATTTGAAACTATCTGCTATACCTACCTCATTTATAAGTTCAAGTGTCAGATGTTATTTACTAACAACTTTGTAATATATGTGTGGATGTGTTTGTTAATCTTATGAGAATCGACTATCTTAGTTCGCTTAAGGAACTACGATACCATTACAAAATGTTTGGATCAATGAATAAAGCAATTGAAGAAACCATCACTTCTTTGAATGAATATAATGAAACCGATCTTAGTAAGATTATAAAAAAAAAACATTCTTACATAACTTCAACTCCTAATGATACAAAGCTTGGAAATGAGGAAAACTCCTTCAGTGTTGAGGTCATAGAGAGAGATCAGGATTATACACAATTAAGTATAGAGTGAATTCGAAGAGGAATGGGGTAAAAAAAGATCTTTTAAAAAAAGGTTAATACGACCCAAGTTGATGCTAGCCTCAAAAGCTAGCAAAAAAGTTAAAAAGATACTTAAAAATAAAATAAATTCTAATGAACTGTGTGTTATTAAGGACAATTTCTTTTTGTTCAAGTTTGATACACTGTTTTCTGAAGTAAATCATACAATAGATCATATTAGTTTTGGCTTTTATGATAACTTAGAAACCTCAGACTGGACTTCTTTAATTAATAACGAGCAATTAACAAATTTTGTTTTAGATGCTTGCCTTTTAGCTGTTATAAAGGAGAGTAGATTATCTCATTGCTATTGTTTGCCTTGCCAAATTGATAACATAAATTTTTAAAATATGAATCTGTTAATAAATAATCATCCTGATATGGTATTTGTACCTATATTACATTCTTCCCATTATACTTTATGTGTGCTTAACCTTAAAACTCATAAGTTTTTGTACATAAATTCAGTAAAAAGTCAAGGTGAAGGAAAAAGACTATATAACAATTTTCTCAATACACTTGGGAAAGAAAAAGCCCTATGGAATTATTACCCAGTACTCGAAAGAGATGTACAAAAAGATAAAACGAGTTGTGGTGTATATGTTTTAATATATATTAAGGTCTTTATGGTCTAAGAGTGCATATTCACGCCAGTCATTGTCTAATTTTTTATAATCTAGCTTAAAAAAGGGAAATCGATTTTTATTTCAATGATTGAGCAAATTTTGATTCTACTACATCAATAAAAATTATAAAGGTCATCATGAAAGTTGCTTTTTTTATATAAAATTTACTAAAATCTTTATACATTACATTTTGTTGTGCCTCGGAACAGTATTTTAAGTAGCTAAATTAATATATATTCCACTTTGCTGTATAACAAGCTGCTCGTTTTTATTGGTCAAGCATAAATAACTCATTTTGTTAAAAAAAATATCTGCTTTTATGTAATTAGACAAAAAAAAATTGCACAACTTTGATTACTTCAGCACAAGAGCAGGGATTCGCTTTAAAACACTAAATTAAAAATTAGTCAAAAGTCCAAGATTGATTCAGTTATTTTTGAATGATCTTCAAAAACTTCTAATCTTGAATATAATCTCAATACTTCATATTGTTCCAGAGCACTTTCAATGCTACAAGCTGTTAATTATAACAATTGCGATATAATAGGTGACAAGTTTGTATGGCTCTCTAGTGGGAAATATCGTAGAAATTTTTGAAGTTTGCATTACTTTTGTAATAGGATCCAAATATTCTAAATATGTTTAGTATAATTAGGGCCTTTTTAAAAATTTTATTTGACTTTTATTAAGACTTACAGCAATATGGGTTTGTTTATATCTTTATAATAAACTTTGTTGGAGACATGGAGATTTCCCGCAGGCATGAAGTTTCGCCTGTAGAATTTTGTAGCACATATAAATAACTCGATTTTGTCTTAAGTCGACTTATGCTGTTATCGCTTTAAAACATATAAATATAAATGCCATTAAATTCAAATAGTGCAAAATTACACAAAATATTTATGGTGCAAAAATAGTGCAAAGAACTTAAAATAGTACAGATTTTGCACTATTACAAATAAAGTGGCAACGCTGATACACAAGCATGTTTCTCTACACCAGTGATGCCATTAGGATACGAAAGATAAAATTTTCGTATCTTTTAATGACTGTAAGTAATCCCGACATTTTTCGTATCTTTTGAATCCGTACGTAAAATGTACAGAAAATATGAACATCTTTTTTTTGAGGAAATATGAACATCTTTTTTATTTTCAGGGAATTTATATGAACTTTTTGATGTAAGCGCCTTAACTCGTACATTAATTTTTACAAAAAGAATTTGTTTTGATAACGTTCAAATATAGTTATGTACATATAATTAATTTTGAAGTTTGCTTACTGTGTTTTTAAAAATTACATGCCCACGGTTTAATTCATAAAAAATATTTTATATTTATTACTGGTTTTTTTAACAAATTTCCCATAGAAATATGTATGTCAAATATGCGCTTAATAATCCTGAAATATTTTTTATTAAGGCAGCTAATATTTATGACTTCAATAAATATAAAATGAATTTTTTAAGTCGTTAAGCAGCTCTGGGTTGAAGAACAGCTCTAGCGACATAGTAATTATTTCTTAAGTGCGGTCAGGCTTTTGTGTGTTGTTTAGCCTTCGAGAGTTTTTCGTCTCGCTACTGGTTGACTGATCTACCACGGATAACCGTATATTCTTGCGGTTCTTTTGTGGAATTTTTTTAACAACCACGTTGCGATTTCCTATGTGAAGGCATAGGTCGTGTATAGTCAGTCACAAGAACTTTTCTAGAATACAGTTAATACTATCTTAGGCATATGGTCTAGTTACCCCACCCATATTTGTGCAACAATACTTTGCAAATTTACTTTGTAAAGTATTTATAAAATAAATAAATAAAAATGAATTTATATGATATCATTTTCTTTACAATATTCATTAAATATGAAATAAAAATGTTATGTTAATAAATGTTAAACGTTAGAAATGGAATTTAAAATTTTTTACAAAATGTATCTTTTTGGGAACAAATGTATCTTTTTGGAAACTAAAATGTATCTTTCTCGAAATTTCACTGGCAACGCTGCTCTACACATATTTTTTTTATTATACTTACATACCTACATATATATATTTTTATATACTAATGAATTTATATACTAGTAATCTGAATTTTTTTCTAGCCAGTGAAAGATATTAACCAAGGCATATCAAATAGGTACATGCATCAGGCAAATTGCTCATCCGCGGATTTTTTATTTACACGTTTATAACGAAGAATTCATTTGAAAATTACTTTTGTGCCTTGTTTGATGCATACATTTTTTGACAATTACTTTGTAAAACTATGTGAGAAGAACAGAGTTGCCACACTGTTTTCTCTAATGCGTGTACCTGTAGTAAATGTGCCTTGATATTAACTAAGCCAAATGTCGTTTATGTGGCAACATACATATGTATATAAAACCATTCAATACTATAGATAGTTTTACATTAAACTATCGAGTGGGGCGACTATCGATAGTTTTGCAGCTCTAATGTACTTCGGGCAGAGTACCAAGCCCTAACGGCGCGGCTGGCGGCTAGCCGATTTTTTTTTTTTACTAAGCCGAGCAGCCGCGGAACCAAATGGCTGATCGGCGAGCTAGTACTCAGCCGATTTTTCCTGTACATAAACCCCTTTTCCACACGCAAAGTATCCTTTAATTCAGCTGGAAGAAAGACAGAAAGAGACTGTACTACTACATCTTTAAAAAATTTTAATAATTATTTATTCATTAAAAAAATGCAATACAACTCTAAAAGGCCAAAATTCTAAGTATTACATATTGTACTTAAATACCTGAGATCATTATAATTTAATTAGAATATAAAAATAAATTTATTAATAAAAGTTGCAATTTGCAGACTGATATGGCTCCCCAGCAAAAGTAGAAATTGTTATTATCAGAGAAATTATTAGAAACATGATCCAAAAATCAATAGCAATTCAATATCTAAGAAAAAAATGCATAATATCAAGAAAGCCATGAGAAAAAATTACATTTAGTCAACCAAAGTAAGTTAAGTACTATTACCAGAATTCAATGAAGAACAAGGAAAGTTAGCAGCCAACCACATCACACAATCCCATAAATATAAAAATTATATGGTCAATCAATGCGGACCAGCTGGATATGCCATAAGATTACGCCGAAAAACGTTATTTGTATGAGAAAAAATACGAAGTTCAAGAGGCAAGCAGTTCCAGCTGCGAGCAATTCTTACTACAAAAGATCTCTCAAAAATTAATCTAAAGATTCTGGGAATAAAAACTTGGGGATTTCGCGAAGATCTCAAAAATACAAATCTTTCGCAAAGTAGAGAAGGAAACCCATTTTTCATTATCCTGTGGTGTACAATGTACGGTATGTTTACAAAACAATTATACATACATACGTGCATTGCTTCAAGTGTTTCAAATATTAATATAGCGGCTGGCGGCACAAACGAAATTGTCAATTTGCTTCTAAAATTACAAACTCCATCCCTGGGTCATCTATCAGTAGTGATTGACAATTTCGAAAAAATTACATTAAGGAATATTTAATAAATTTTAAATGTCAACTACACTTGAATAAAATTCACATTACGGCTGCTGTGTCCACCTTAAAAAGCACGTGCATAAATCGAATACGAAAATTCGAACAACAAATCACCCACAAGCATAGACTAACAATTAGACTCGACACGACTGCATAAATGTTGCGATAGAGATAGCAACATTGGAGAATTTTGCTATATTTTTCTCTATCACACCAAGTATGCAGTTTTGACGTTTAATAATTTCAGTGTTTACTAAAAATAAAATTTCTTGGCAGGATTTGGAGCAAAGTGGAGAAAAAGTGATATTGCGCAAAAATCCTAGCCAAAGTTGGTAATATGTGGACAAAATTTGGTAGATTGTTTTGTCCACATATTACCAACAGTGAGAAAAGTGATCAAAACAAAAGTGATAGTGAAACAAACATCGATTTACTGGGAGCATCACACAACAAAATTGAAAATTTAAGTATAAACTTATTTTTTATTTTAGTTATTTACAATAGATTTTAATAATATATACTTATTTTCTAGGAGCCACAGATGCACTATGGATTGTCCTACAGAATAGAAGCTGGTTTTGTTCCCGAGAGAGCCAACTAAGTAAGTAATTTATATGAAAACTGTGCAAAGTGAATTTTTTAAATTGAGTTTTATGTGTGGAATTTTGTACATTGGGAGGGACAATGATGTTCTGGTCCAATGTACAAATTCTTTGGTTAACATGTCACCTTGAAATGAAGTGTTTGGACCAATTGGAATCCAATTTTGTTCGCTTTTTGCAAGTGAATTACGAAAATAAGTTGTTTATATGGCTAATGTGTACAGATGCAGTGAAGTGTAAGTGTGGAATTGTGTAAATTGGAAGGGACAATGATGTTCTTGTCCAATGTGCAATAGCACAAGTTAACAAGTCGTATAAAAATGCACTGTTCGGATCCTTTGGATTTCAAGTGTTTCGTTCCTTTTGTGTTTTTTGCAAGTTCTTAACAAACATAAGTGATTTGTATCTACGTAAAGTGAATTGTTTGTGTGGAAATTTGTACATTGGAAGGAGGAGTGATGTTCTTTCCCAATATACAAATACGTTGGTTAACAAACCGCTTAAAAAAGAAGTGTTCGGATCAATTGGAATCCAAATGTGTTCGCTTTGTGTTCTATTTTACAAGTACTTGTCAGAAATAAGACTAATGTGTGCATATGAAGTTAATTGACAATGTGGAATTGTGTACATTGGAAAGGACGATTGTGGTATAGTCTGATGTACAATAACACAAGTTTATAAGTCGCGAAAAAAAGAAGTTTTCGTATCATTTGGAAAGCAAATGTGTTCATATTGTGTTCTTTTTTAGAAGTACTTGAGACAAAAAAGAAATCACTTTTCAATAAATAAAAAGCCATTTTCCTGGCTACAGAATACTTTATAAAAGAAATTCAACTTTTGTTTTATAGACATAAAGCCCTACTTCCATGGACAAAAAGGTCTTTTTTTCTAAAAAAAATATAATTTTTTATAACTAAAAATACAATTTTAATAATGCTATTTTTTAATTTCTTCAAAAGGTGAACGGCAAGAAGAAAATCTGGAAGAACCTAAACGAGATATCGCTGCTATGTAGAAAGACCATTCGACCCCTAAGAGCTAAGGACGAATTTTTGCAAGGAGAAAACAACTTTAGACTTTGGTGGCATAAGTAAAAGTATTTTTATTTAAGTTGTTAAAAAATCTAATCAATTCTATTAGTAAATATTCTTATTTTGTTTTTCGGTTTGCAAATTTTGGAATTTACTTTTGTTTACATATGTATGTAGTGCAGAGTTCTTTTTGTAACAATTTGAGATGATCTAAAAATATATACATATTTATACAGTTGATAAAAAAATAAAAATATAAATAAGAAAACAATTCCAAAATTGAACATAACTTTTTTCTTTGAAGATTTTATTACTAAAAATTTGGGGTGAGTATATGCGCAATAATAACTACAAATACGCCTTAATACCTTAACAAATTCAAATGGAAAACTAATTAAATATAATTGCTAATTTAATTTCTTTTCAAGTATATATTTGGATTTTAAGATATATGTATATATAACGACAAACATTTACATTGCACAGTGAGGACTTTTGAAAAATAAATGTTAATAAATCTGGAACTTTTAAAATATTGACTGGATTTGTTTGAAACTTCGATCATGTTTATAGGAAGACTTAGCCTTTATAACACATGTCTGGGCAGCACTCTGGCTTAAGCAGGAGAAGAGTTACAGTGGGACAAAGTTGACCACCTGGGACTCCAAAAATTCTGAAATAAAATAAAATTGTTAAATAATATAAGTCTAAGATGTGGTTGATAACACATCCCTATGATGGTTTTGCTCTTAAGAAATTAATAGCAATTCAGATAGGTATTAAGTAGATACTAACCTTCAGAAAAAAAAAAAAATAAACTTTGTTTATCAGCCGATGCCCTTTCATCGCTGCAATACATAATGTAGCACATTACAGTCAGCTCTAAGGCTCCTAATTTTTCACGCAGATTGTCCATTTTATACATAGCAATACCTTCGATATCACCGACACCACATGCTTTACTGTAACATTTTATGACATTTAGAAATCTATCTATTTTTTTCATAGGTCTCTCCTAAAATAAAAATAATTTAAGCATGTATTAAAAAATTATGTGTGTAAATATGTATATATTTTTTATGTAAAAAAAGAATCTAATGTGTATTGAATCAACATTTAAAGCCTTACCTACACAGCTTTTCTATAACTTTGTATGTCAGCATTCGTGTTTTTCACCTACATATATAAATACATGACCCACTAAAGTCCAAGCGGCCAGATATTTGAAATTTAGTTTCAAGGCTCTTTGAAAGTATGTAATGACCATAAAATGATCACATCCACATAAGAACCCCAAACATAGGTGCTGAACGTATCGAATGTATCAGTAACTACTGAGCAGTTTGATTAAGATCAATTGCTTTCAGTACTACACCATACAAATACATGGCATAACCATCCAAAGGTCCCCGAGAGTATTCAGCTTTTAAAGCAGCCAACAAATCTGCCAAATCTTTTACGTGGCCCGAATCATTAAGATTCGACTAGTCTGCAGTTGAGTCCAATCTACGCTTTTCCAAGTCCATATATATGTAGCATATAAATGATGATGCAGATTCGGCATTACGCACCAAATACGACGCCCGGTCGTATTCCCGTACATCAAAATAACATTTGGCCAAAAAGTAATTACCATATTCCACTTTGCTTTGAATTTTTCACTATTTGCATCGATGTCTATGTATATCGCACAGACCATGGTTCATTTCAGCCAGCCATTTGGCACTTTGCATCAGCCCGTGTTTTTGGCATTCCAGAATGCCGCGACGTAATTCGCGTTTCACATGCTTCAAAGGCACATTACAATAGTCATCTTCCATTTATCGCAATCTGAACTAATTCCAGCTAGTTCTTTTTTCTATTTCACCTTTTTTATTACACAAAATTGATCAATTTAACAAGCGACCGTAGACTAACAATTAAAATTTTTTATGAAAACAACCAATTCCAAAGCGATGCATTGGCAGAAATTATTGAAAACACGTAATACGAATAGGTTTATCACCGATTACATTAACATTTATTGTATTTAAAGTACATTAAGCATAAAAAAATATATTTAAACGAAATTTATTTCGTGGCAATTAAAACTCATGGAATTGTTTTTGCAAATATTTTAACTTTTTCATATTATTTAGGTCGCAATTTATAATCAATAGCTGACGAACACCACTGGCCTTTACTTAAACAATTTAAAACACAAAAATCACCGCTCTTTTATGCAAATATTTAAGTTTTATTAAAAATATGTGTAAAATAATTCACTTTTGCAAAATTTAATTTTGTATTTTTTCACAGTCATATGTTCACAAATGCTATGTATAGCCATTGCTTTTTACACATGCAAAAAGCAAATTTTTTCTCTCCCTTCTGCCATTTACCCATCAGCTGATACGACGATTTCGCTTAACTCACAAGTGAGGATTCTGGTTCATATTCTGTGCCCACAAGCTTCGTGGAAACACTTTGAAGTGATTTACTTAAACCTACTTGATTTAAAGTCGGTGGAAATATACTATAAATCAACTACTTTGAGGTGATTTATCCATATGCAAAATGTATGGTAAATCTTAATATATATAAAAAACGTGTGACAGTGTTTGTCCGCTATTGATTCCTAAACTACTTAACCGGTTTTAACCAAATTTTGCACACCATGTACAGGTTGATCCAACTTGAAAGATAGGATAGCTTACATCTCAATTTATAGTCGCAATATTATTCTATTGCAAATAATTTGTTTACTATCCAATAGCCACGATTATTTATTAGCTCCAAACGATTCCAACAGATGTCAATACCTATTGTCTGGATTGAGTAAGTATTCAATAGATGGCGCTGTGTTAAAAGTGCAGAAATTTGATATTAGCTACAAACGATTAAAACAACATGACCATCGTAATTTAGCAACAATTATCGTGAACAGTGAGCCATTACTGACAGCAGAACAAAAAAATATTTATGATCGGATTATGTTGGCTGTTGCTGCTGAACAAGGTAATTTTTTTTGGACGACCATGTGGAGCCGGTAAGACTTTCCTAATATCGTTGATTCTTGCTAAAATACGATTACAACATAAAATCGCATTTGCAGTCGCATCGTCTGGCATTGCGGCTACTTTGCTAGATGGTGGGCGAACGGCTCATTTAACATTTAAGCTGCCATTGGACATTCATAATAAGTCAAACGAATTATGTAATATAAAAAAAAATAGTGGAATAACAGTGTTGCGAAAGAGTTCAATCATAGTTTGGGATGAGTGCACAATGGCACACAAATACTCACTCGAAGCATTGCATAGAACTATGCAAGATTTAAAAGGCAATGATAAACTTTTCGGTGGGGCTATCTTGCTACTGTCTGGTGATTTCCGACAGACCTTACCGGTTATACTTCGCTCTACGTTCGCGGATGAGATCAATGCATGTTTGAAAAAATCATTCTTATGGCGAAGTGTTGAAACACTTCCATTGACCATAAACATGCGCGTACAATTGCAAAACGATCCATCAGCACAAATATTTTCCGAACAATTACTAGATATTGGGGACGGTAAAATAGAACCGCAACCAAATACACAATGCATTAAACTGCCTAACAATTTCTGCACTGTTCTTCAAGGAAAAAATGAATTGATTCCGAGTATTTTCCCGGATATACAGAGTAATTATTTAAATCACAACTGGCTCAGTGATCGGGCTATTTTGGCAGTCAAAAATGTTGATGTTGAGGAAATTAACTTCCAGATACAACAGTTGTTACCAGGTGATCTGATGTCTTTTAAATCAATCGATACCGTTGTTGATGAAAATGACAGTGTAAATTTTCCAAGTGAATTTTTGAATTCACTGGATATACCAGGAATGCCATCACATAATCTTCGATTAAAAATTGGTTCACCTATCATTCTCCTGCGTAATTTGAATCCACCTCGATTATGCAACGGTCACCGGAAATATTCTTGAAGTAACCATTTTAACTGGAAAGTTTAAAGGAGAAGTGGTCCTGTTGCCACGTATTCCAATGACACCCTCAGATTCTACGATACCCTTCAGAAGGCTAGAGTTTCCAGTTCGTTTAGCTTTTGCCATGACCATAAATAAGTCTCAAGGCCAAACAATATCCATTTGTGGTTTAGATTTGGGAAATCCATGTTTTTCTCATGGACAACTATATGTTGCATGTTCACGTGTAGGAAAACCGTCGAATCTATTTGTGTTAGATAAAGACAGGTTAACCAAAAATATTGTACACCGATTAGTGCTAAATTGAATTGAAATTAAAAGTATTTATAATTCGAAATAATATAATTTATTGTTGAAATTTGAAACTATCTGCTATACCTACCTCATTTATAAGTTCAAGTGTCAGATGTTATTTACTAACAACTTTGTAATATACTCATTTGTTAAAAAATTTAATAAAAAAAATAAAATTTAGAATTAATTCTTTTGTATTGATTTCTACTTGATATTAACTGTACGAAAATTTTGATCAAACGTGTTCAAAGTTCTTCCCCTTCAAATCCCAATTCAGTCGATTTTCATATAAACTTTAAGGATTCCGTGTTCGTTCGTAATCAATAATTTCATTATATTAAGGAGTAACGGTAGTAGAAAACCAGACATGGAGATTACCATATTTTATTACTAATGGCATCTATGTAAAAAAGCTTGGTGGTGTCCATATGACTGATGTTCTTCCAACTTTTTCCGTTAATAGTTTACTACCATGTAATATAACAAAAACTTCAACCACAGCAGCGCGTGGCCGGGTCTGCTACTTATGTATAAATTAACATGATTTGCACAAATCATCATGATTTGTCTAAAGCATGCCGGTGGAAACACTATAAGAATTCGCAAAGTAAACCATAGTTCGCCAAAATGACCACTAATCTTCTCAAGAAGTGTCACTAAAATCAATTTTTTTAAATTCAAAAATTTTATTATGAAAACTTAATTAATTATATTTATTATATTATTATATTTAACTTATATAAGCGGCAGCAGGTCGACTCGAATACGAATATGTCAGAACTTCAACAGCATGTGGAATAGCAGTTAGGAGCATAAATGTTTGTCTCAAATTTGCAAGAATAGTAAGATTTTATATTACATCAATTATGCTCAAATCTTACCAATATTTCTTTATTCAATCGAAATTTTCATAAGCGATTTGGTTGACGCACTGTAGTTGCACGTAGGGGAGCTAAAGATTAAAAAAGATAATAAGGTTTAAATGAGATTTAAGAATTAAAAAATTGTGTATTTTAATTATATATGTGATGGAAAACGATTTAGGCACAAAATGATGTGTTTTCTATTGTCGTTTTGTCACTGCACGACTTTAGCTATTAGTTTATTTGCTGCTTCTTCCTAAATGTGCAAAACCTTACCATTTAGATTAATATCATCGATATTAACTTTCCAGCTCAATATATTTCCAAATGCTGGGAAATGGCTTTGATTTCCGTGCCCTTTTCCTTATGAAAACTACAAATTCCAGAGCGACGCATTGGCAGATATCATTGCGAACACGTAATAGGAATAGATTTATCACTGATTATAAGAAAATTTATTGTATATAAATATATTTAAATAAATATATTTAAAATAAATAAATTTATTTTCACAATGGTTTACGCAATATTTACTTCTTCCAAGTATGCAACATCTGATACATTTTTCAACACGTTTTAAAATGCTGCCAGACGTTCTTTAAGAACGAAAGAAAATTAAACAAATTTTCACCATGCAGCTTTGTATTTGGCTAAAAATTTAGTAGGTAGCGCTGACACCAAGTTAATTATCTTTCTACGTATTTTCCAATTTATCGTTTTTTCTGGGCCTATAACATTTTCCAAAAAGTCTCCGGCCAAAATGACAGTTCCCATTATTGATGCGCATTTATATCCTAAAGTGACTGAGGTTTCGTTTTTTAATTATTATCAAAACACTTTTGGTCTGTTTTTTAATAAAAAATATGTTGTTAGTCTTATAACTTTTTCCCGAAAGTCTCCTGAAAAATAATTGAACCCTTATTTGACACGTATTCTTGTCTGCTATCGATTGCAGGTCATATGAGCACGCGATCTGGTTTATGAGTTATATGCAAAAAACTCAAACTGTATTTTTTCAAGTACAAAAATTAGTTTGTTGGTCTATAACTTTTTTCAGAAAGTCTCCTGAGATATAAGCTTTATAACCAATGATTCGTATTGTAATAAGCTATCGATTGAAGGTAGCGTCATGTGCGCACGAAGTCTAGCTTACGAGATATAAGCGAAAAAATATTTGCAAAAGTCCCAATTAAAACATTGGATATATTTAACATGACTAAAATGTCAACAATGACAGTCAAATAATCTGATACTAGAGGTCTTTCGCTAATTACTCCTGTTTTTTAATTTATAATTTAGCAAAAAATTACTTTAAAAATAGTGTATTAAAAATCATAGTTTTTTTCACTCTTTGCTTACATTTAGCACGTACCAAAATGGAAAAAACGTGCTTCGCTAAAAAGTTGATCAGTATTGCCCAGTTGTTCCACACTATAAAATATTTTCTAATTTTTAATTTTTTTATGTGCTTATAACTTTTTTGAAAAAGTCTCCCGGGAAAAGCTGGAACCCATTATCGACGCGTATTTTTATTCTTAATCTATTAACAATAATGTCATATAGGTACGAGATCTAGTTCATAAGTAATTAGTGAAAAAGTGAATATGGTTTTTTGGCATGTTTTTAATAAAAAAAAATTTTGCTGGACCTATAACTTTTTCCACAAAGTCTCCGGGAATTATACAGTACCCATTATAGAAGCGTATTTTTGTTCTTAAGTTATTGAAGGTAGTGCGATATGCGCACGAGATCTAGATTTTAGAAAAAGTCTCCCGGAAAATCATTAAATCTATAATCGACACGTATCCTTGTCTGCTATCGATTGCAGTTAGCGTCATATGAGCACGCGATCTGGTTTATGAGTTATAAGCAAACAACTCAAACTGTATTTTTCAAGTACAAAAATAAGTTTTTTGCTCTATAACTTTTTTCAGAAAGTCTCCCGAGATATAAGCTTTATACTCAATGACGCTTATTATAATAAGCTATTAATTGAAGGTAGCGCTATGTGAGCACGAAGTCCAGTTTACGAGTTATGAGTGAACAAGTGTTTCAAAAGTGTCTAATGAAAACATCATATATATTCGATATCAGTAAAATGTCAACAATGACAGTCAAATAATCTGATACTAGAGGCTTTTCGCTATTTATTCATGTGTTTAGATATATAATTTATTAAAAATCCACTTTGAAAATAATGCAATGAGATTTGCATAATTTGTTCATTATTTGTTTACATTTTGCGTGTTGGTAAGATAGTAAACCAAAACATCCGTTTTGACAAAAATTTTGTTTTCTTCAATCGTTTGGCTTGGTCAAATTTTACATTGATGGATAGTGTGAACCAGAGATGGGTAAATGAAAAACAATGTATCGATATATAACATATCGATAGTTTGTATCGATTCGATCGATATATATTTTTCTAGGACATCGATATTTCGATATATTGATATTTTTTGCCTACAAATAATGGAAAAATGACCCAAATTTAAAATATATAACGGATGTGAAGAAAGCAAACTTTGAAAAATTGTATTTTATTTTTTATGCGTATATTTATTTATTGTATCTTCAAAAAATTAACTAACAATAAGTTTCAAATCTTAAATCTAGATATAATAATTAGGCCCAACCAGTGTCAGGCATAAACTTAGTGATAGTAATCAATAATACATAAATATCGTATTAAGCACAAAATTATTTTTTTTTGAGTATTAGAGCCATAGTGTCCCTCTTTTTTAAGCGGATATGTCCAGCAAAATTCAAGATGTTACGAGCAAGTGGATTAGGATGAGACTCGAGTTTTGTTAAGTATTTGCCTGCGTATTTTTTAATTTCTTCAGTCAATAGTGGCATATTTAAATCACGATGTAAATTTGAATTTTTGATGTACCATGGAGCCGATGTTATTACTCTTAAAATCTTGTTTTGCTTTCGTTGGATTCTCTCAATATTAGAAGCTGAAGCAGTGCCCCATAGCTGTATTCCGTAGCACCATATGGGTTTCAAAAGCGACTTGTATATTAAAAGTTTACAATCTAGACTGAGTGTTGAATTTCTACTAATCAGCCAATGTATCTGAGTTAATTTAAGTTTCATTTGTGTTAGCTTTGAGTCAATATGGTGTTTCCATGTAAGCCGTCGATCAAGGTGTATGCCAAGGTATTTTACATGTGAATGTTGAGGAACAAATTGATTGTTGATTCGAATTGGGGAACAAGTATCTCTTCGCATGGGTAAATGTTAGCTGAACACACTTTTGTTCGTTAACTTTAATTCTCCATAAGTTTAACCATAGTTCCAGCTGTGTAATATGTTCTTGTAGATATCGGGAAGCCTCGTGAGGGTTTTCGTGCATACTAAGGCAGGCTGTATCATCGGCAAATGTAGATGTATGGATATTGCTGCTCAAAGGCATATCACAAGTATAAATCAAATACAAAACTGGCCCCAATATGCTCCCCTGTGGCACACCGGATGATATAGATTCGGGCACACTCATGAAGTCTCCTTCAACAACCGTGAACTTTCGGGTAGTAATATAACTTTCCAATAGCTTCAGAAAATTTATTGGTAGATATGATTTCAATTTTAAAATAAGGCCTTTATGCCATACTTTATCAAATGCCTGAGAAACATCAATGAAGAGGGCAGAACAATATTTCTTTTCTTCAAATATTCTTCTTATAAATTGAACCAATCTATGCGTTTGTTCAATGGTGCTATGCTGACTCCTTAAACCAAACTGATGGTCTAGTATGCACCCACTACCAATTAGAATTGGGGACAATTTTATCATGAGCAGTTTTTCGAAAAGTTTAGACATTGTTGATAGTAGACTTATTGGCCTGTACGATTCAGCCTTGGTAAGGTCTTTGCCCGGCTTTGGGATCATTTTGACCTTGGCAAGCTTCCAGAGGTGTGAATAATACTCTAGTCTTAATATTTCATTAAAAATAAATAGAAGGATTCTAATGGCTATATGTGGCAAATTCATCAGCATCTTGTTACTAATTCCATCAATACCTGGAGCTTTATTCGGGTTGAGTTCAGCACTTAGTTTTTGTACGTCACGCATCTTAAACTTTAAGGCTCGAGGGGGTAGAGCAACTACACTTGGTAAATCAACAGCAGCAGTACATCTGTTTGGGGTAAATATGGATTTTAAATGCTTTGCAAACAAATCACATCACGTATCACTTCTTGCCGAACCTCCGGTAGAAGTGCGCAGAGATGGTTTAAACTCAACGGGTGTTTTAAGCTTTTTCGCAGCGCGCCACAAAGAGTAATTACATGCTGGTGTGACATCGAGGTTTTCCAGATAATTTTTAAGAGATGCAGTGTTTTCATATGCAAGCAACTCGTTGAGTCGTTTAGTGCACTCTTTAAATCTGATTTTATGCTGGGGCGATCTGTGCTGTTGCCATTCCCGTCTAGCTCTTCTTTTTTCACATACGAGACGTTCAATATCCGTAGAATAAATTCTATTGAACCCAGTCTGCGGGTGGGAGGTAGAAGCATGTTCAGCACCCTGCTTTATATTTTCGTTTCGTCAGTATTATCGGATGTTCTTAGCATTATGTTTTCCGTGCAATGACTACTAAGATATTTTTTGAATCTCAGCCAATTAAGATGATCAATCATCTTCACATATGGGTGAGGTAAATCACTTCTTAGTGGGTTACAGATTGTAACGATAGTGGGAGAGCTTTAACATGAACTAAATCTCTAGAAATATTTTTCATGACTCCAAAATCTATAACATCCGGAATTTTTTGTATGTCTGTAGGCCAGTAAGTGGGCTCTCCACTTGAAATGACGTCCAAGCCCAATTTTTAAATTGTATTGAACAACGCTCTTCCTCTAGGTGTAATAAGGCGTGAACCCCAGAACGTATGTTTTGCATTGTAGTCTCCAGCTGCTACGAAACAAGGCCCAAGATATTTGTAGAAATCCTCGTATTCATCCTCAGTGATTGAGGATCTTGAAGGGGAGTAAATTGATGATATAACGAAATTTGTAAAAAAATTTGTAAATGTTCTGCACAGATGTTATCAAGAATATAGTGCATGAGTCTTGACTTTATTAAAATTGCTGATCCACCGCATGCTCTTCCTCTCGGGTCCTTAGTATCATATAAGGTGTAGCCATTCATTTTAAAAAGGCTTCTCGAAGTCAAATGAGTCTCAGAAACTAACATTACATCAATATTTTTTTCCGAAAGGAAGTGCTCGAGCTCATTTTTGTGTGGGCGAATGCCGTTTGCGTTCCAGAAACTTATTTTTAACGTGTTCATGGCTTGTTAGTTAATGCTTGAAGCAGAGTATTCTGCATTGGCAGCATTTCTTACATCATGCTACTCATATTTGTAGTAAAGTTGTTTATAGTTTCCACCAAATTATCAATAGTGGCTTCAAGGCGACTGAATTAAAGCTTGTATTAGCATTTGTTGAATTACTTGGTGGGGACACTTTCTGCGTGGGAAAAGAATTTGTCTTAACAGCATCGGCATATGATACACGTGAAGTACTTCGTTGGCTCATTGTAGGACAATTTGCGGAGAAAGCGTTTGCTGATTGGGCTGGAGTTAATTTAGGTTTTTGTCCCATAGTCTTTTTAACGAAAGAATATACAGGACATCCTCTGTAGTTAGCAGTGTGATTACCTCCACAATTACTACATTTTTTTCAGCGTGATCTTTGCCTTCGTACAGCTAGCAGAATCGTGCAATTCACCACAGATAAAACAAACTGTAGGTAATTTGCAGTAAGTTTTAGTATGGCCATATTCTTGGCAATTGTGGCATTGTACGAGACCTGAACGCTTACGTGGCTCTTCAACTGTGATTTTTCGGTGCAAGAGAAACTTTACACTATAAATTGGATGGGTTTCATTTTTTTTCAATTGTATGTCATTCGGCTCCAGTTCGACCCGAAATAGGCGTTGGGGGACCTTTTCTCTGTTAATTATATTAGTAAAATTTTTAACCTTAAATGATTTGTCGATAAGAGCATAATTTTACTTCTTCGGGGTCAACATATGAATCTATGCACTTTAATACTACTTGTAGGCCTTTAGCACTTTTAAGTTGATAGGTGTAAAAATTTGTTTTGTTTTTTTTCAAATTCACTAATAATTTTCCGATAATTGGATCTTAGTTTCATCAATATTACCTCGTTTAATTGGAATGATGTGAAAAGTATTTTCACATTAAGCGCGTTAGAGTTTTTTTCTCTCAGATAGATAGGTGGTGGCTTAAAAGACTTTAGCGATAATGCAGCGGGATTGTCGTTATTGTCTTGCAATAGGTGAAACCCGATTTTGACGATTAGTAGATGATGCGCTGTTATCCCTAGACATCTTTGGAGCAGATGAAATTTTTGAAGAATTTGGGCTTCGCCCACGCTTTACCACGGTTATATACCTATCCATTCGGACTTGGACCGTGGGTTTTTGGCTACTCTTATCTGTAGTGATAACCTTGTTAAGTGATGTATACGAGCCCGAAGAGGATGATATCGCTGACTTATATGAAGAAGTACTAGGCAATTGTAATGTTAACGAATCACTAGTTGGCATTGGACTAAGCGAAGTTGATCACTGACGAAAAAGTGGCTTTGCCGTTAGAAAAAGACTATCAGATTTTTATTTTTATTGTTAACATTAAGAGCTTCAGAACTCACAGTAAAATATGCATTTCTGCAGTTTGAAATCACTTCACAATTTTTTGTTTTTGAGGTACTCATGTAGAGTATTCCTCAAGGGCACTTTGTTTGCGGTTTTTGTTTGTTTTTGTATTTTGTTTCGTGCTATGTAAAAAAAATATCAGCAATATTTGCTTTGCTTATTTATCAAAGTTAATATGTATTACTGTTATTATGTATTACGAATATTTTTTGTGTGATTTTTTGTTTGTTTAATATGTATATAAAAAAAAACTCCGCTAAGACGTCTGTGTGTTCACTATGAAGGTTCAGCGAGAACTTGATAAATGGCAAACTTTTTGACAGAGTTGCAAAAAAAGTACTAAATTTGTTTTGGTTTGCTTATAAAATGTAAAAATATCTTTCGATTTTGCAAAGCGTTTAAAAAAAGTAATCACTTAATTAAATTATAAAAAACTTACTGAATTACGTACATAAAAGAGCGTAAAACCTAATTTCGAAACTGTCATTTTTTTCATTACTATATTCTGGAAGAACAGAGCACTTGAAAATAGCACTCTGAAAAAAGTTTGCTAACCCATAAAATATGAACCATTCGATGTACCATATAGTGACTAGTATCGATAGGGATGCAAAATACCTTTTAGAATTACTAATAACCATTTCCCCAATACTTGCATTCAGAAATTATAGCCCAGCAAACCTTTGAAAATCACTAAAATGTTAGGAAACTTTTCTTTCACGTTTAAAACAAAAACTATTTGTTGTAGCAATAATTAATTACTACCAATTCTTAGAAGACTAATACATCTTTCAGAAATAGTAACTTCTATTTTCCGACATACTATCATTCAGCAGTTATACCCAGCAAACTTCTAAGTCATTAAAATTAAAAATAAAGTTTTCTGTTAATAAAACAATACGATTCGCTGTACCATATTGTGTCTTCAATCAGTTGCTAGCAAATTAAAATATCTTTAAGAAATTGTATTTGTGATTTTCCCAAATACTTTGGTTCAGAAGCTATACCCCAGCAAACTTTCTAAAGTCACTTAAATCGGGAAAACTTTGTTTCGCATCTAAATAAAAAACTATTTAATGTACCTTATAGCGACTGGCATAATTCAATAGAAAATCAAAATAACTTCTAGAATTAGTATTAACCATTTTTCCAAATACTTGCATTCAGAAGTTATAGCTCAGAAAACTTTTCAAAGTCAAAAAATTAGTAAAAAATTGTTTTGCCTATAAATGAAAAAATATTCGATGTATCATACAGCGACTAGCACCAATCAATATGGAATCAAAATACCTTTCAAAAACAGTAATTATCATTTTGCCAAATAGCTTTCCGATTTGGTTGCAGCTAATTTCTGAAATAGTTGAATTCAGAATTTATTTGTGAATTAATTTTAACAAATTTGCAATATTTTCATGATAATGCAGTTTTGTACATTAAGTATGTGTGTGGCAACCAGAGAAACAAAAATAATCGGCGGCGGCGACTGGACAATTTTCGGCGGCTCAACTTCTTAGAACAGTGGTTCTTACATAGCGTCTATACTAAACAGCTGCATGAATGTTTTGATTTTCTGTCTATTGAGAATGAAGCGAAAACAGAACTCTAATTGAGAATACATCTAACGAACGAAACGAATATTTACTATATTCGCTGCGAGGCAAGCAATCGAAACGAAACGAAACACACATGGCAACATGAGAGAATAGAGACATGAGAGCAATGAAACATGAGAGATCGAATAGAATAGTACATCAATCTAGTGGTCGTTTCTTTGGTTAAAAAAAAGCGAAACAAACGAAACATGCATGTTTTTGCGAGAATGACAAACGAAACACACATTTACTCTCATCTTTCCAAATTATTATGGAAACATTCGAATGTTTTAATTTGAAAAGGAAACAAAAGAAACAATCACGCATTTATTTTGTTTTTCTCTCTGAATCAGTTGCTTGTGCGCAGTCTGACCAGGTTGTAAAATAATATGAAGCTAAATCAGGTTTGAACTAGAGCTAAAGAAGGAATTTTAAATCCAAAAAATAAAGCTACATTTTTTTATAGCTTTGCAATAGCAAGTTTCATTATTCCTATATTTTTATAGTTTAAATGGTGTTTATGTAGGTATAAATAATATAAAAATATATTTTTGGTTCATTTAAATAAAAAACATTGAATCAAAACAACATAAAATTATTTATTAACTTGGGAGTTACACGATAAATTTTTGCCTTTCAAGTTTTAATACATTCATACTTTTTTACTAATACACTCACAATTTGAAAAATTGATACAAACTTGATGACAATTTTTCGTTCCATAGAGTGTTTCAAGTCACAATCAAGAAAGCAGCTGATAACATTTTTTTCGTTGTTTTTCCAAATATGTTTTGTTTTGTTTGGCTCTATTGTAATAAAAAGTGATACAAAAACCAGCTTAAACTTTAAAAAGAGTAATAAAAATGTTTCTGTGCATAAACAACAAATGTAATGATGTGCAATTTATTTATTTCTGCTAATAATTTTAATGAAGCAGCCATTTTCAGTTTTCTTCTTGACGACATCTTGAAAAGAAATTGATATGAAACTGCGTGCAGCCTACGTCACAGTTACTGAAAGGTAAAACTAAAAATTTGTCACGGACCGGTTGACACGGTGAGCCTTCCGATTAGCTCAATTTTCCTCAGGAGGTCCCAACCCTTCCTGCCGGCCGCGTATCCGTACACAAAACATATAAATCCTACTAAACTCAAAACTACTATTACACTCTACATCACAACATACCACATGTACCACAATATAGGAAACGGATGATATTGTTTCCTTTTGCCCTCCCGACCATGTCGCTGTTTTCTCCGCTTAATTTTCTTGTTTGTGACCCATACCTTTATCCAGCCTTTCTTTCTCTTACCTTTCCATTTCCGCCTTTATGTTATCCACTTAAGCCGACATAATTTTTTTTCTTTTCAAATTTAAAAATTACATAATTTATTTATTCTAATATTTATAAAAAGTTTTAATATTTCTTTTAATTTAAATTTCCCTAACTCTAACGGAATTAAATCTTTTCTTTTTTTTACTTTTCAAATTTTTAATTTTTTTATTTTTAAATAGCCAATCTTTGTTTGTAATGCACTTAGCGTTTTCAAAATTATTACTTTTTTATCTTTTTGGATTTCTCCGCTTCTACGGTGCGAACACTTTGCTTGACTTTATTATTCTCTTTTATCAACTACAATTTACATTTTCCTAAGTCTATTTTCCTGTATTAATTTTTCCAATTTTCCAGGGACATTCTCCCGCCAAGACGCCATCTTTCTTTTTCTAGATTTTTCTAAAATAACATGTTCTCGATATATATACATATATATACATACATATATATAATATTCTTTGTTTTTCATTTATTTCTACATTGCCTGTACCTAGACATCTTAATATATATAAATTACGTGTCACAGTGTTTGTCCGCGATGGACTCCTAAACTACTTAACCGATTTTAACCAAATTTTGCACACCGTGTGCAGGTTGATCCAACTTGAAAGATAGGATAGCTTATATCTCAATTTATAATCGCAATATTATTTTATTGCAAATTATTTGTTTACTATCCGATAGCCACGATTATTTATTAGCTCCAAACGATTCCAACAGATGTCGATACCTATTGTCTGGATTGAGTAAGTATACAATAGATGGCGCTGTGTTAAAAGTACAGAAGTTTGATATTAGCTACAAGCGATTAAAACAATATGACCATCATAATTTAGCAACAATTATCGTGAACAGTGAGCCATTACTAGAGCTGGCAAACTATCGATAGTCATGTCATTCGATATTTTCGATAGTATGTTGGAAAACCATCGATACTATCGATAGTATCAAATTATTTTATCATTTTTATTATTTTGTTCACACGGCAACAGCGTTACCGTTGAGAAATTTCAAAAAGTGGCACAAAAAGGGGATTTAAAATAAAAAAGTGGCACAAAAAAGGGGATTTTGAAAAAAAAGTTGCAACGTTTTTATAAAGGCATTTATTTTAAACAAAACATTGGAATTTAGTAAAAATTAACAAAAACATAACCGAAAATAATCAGTTCATTTATAAAAGCGGTAAAATAATAAAATAAAATATAATAATAATTAACATTAAAACTAAACAACAATTCTTTAGAAGATACATAGAAGCAAATTCATATACATATGTAATAATTATGTAAATATTAAGTACTTAGATAATTTAACGTATAGTTGATCTTTGTAATGTTTGGATTTTCATTTCTTACGGATGACCTCAAGCCGAAACTATTGTTATATTATAAAGTATTTATATATAAAAAGTGGCAAAAAAGGGATTTTTGAAAAAGTGACAACAAAAGTAGAAATGCTTCAAAAAAGTGTAAAATTGCCACTTTAGTCGCACAAACGGTAACGCTGCACGGCAACCACTGGGTTCGGTCTCTGAATCACGATTGCAAATTATGCAGTTCACACGACTCATTCGTAATTCGTTTGACAGTTCTTTTTGATGTATATAGATGGATAAAAAAAATTACGGAAAAATTATAAATAATAAATTGTATGTTTGGTTTGATTCTAATTTTTTTAATTTTAAGCACACATTTATTTTTTGTTCTGTTTTATGATTATAACTACATATTTATGTATATAACAGATTTGTTTTGATAGCCAGTTTAGATAAATTGCCGGTAATTTGTTATCAAAAGATTTCATAAGATATAGAATGAAACAAAATTTTTTATAGTTCAATCAATTCGCTCGAATCGTGAATGAGAGAACAAAAATCTATCCGTATGGATATGTTATTAAGCGGCCCATCCTTTATACAATATTATTGCGTATGTTGTTATACATATTATTGTCGTTTCGAGCTATACTATGCAATAAATGGTACAATATTTTCATAATTCAAAAAACTAGTTTTGAAAAAAATTTGTTTAGTTTTCAGTGGAGTTACTAAATGAGCGATATGTACTTATATGTATTTTCAATAAAAGAAAACTAATATGTTAAATTTTATCGAGTTTATTGCCAATTTGGTAATAATTTTTTTCAACGATAGTATCGCTATCGAGAAAAAGCTATCGATAGGCTAATGGAAACCAAACTATCGATAATATCGATAGTTTGCCAGCTCTAGCCATTACTGACAGCAGAACAAAAAAATATTTATGATCGGATTATGTTGGCTGTTACTGCTGAACAAGGTGGTTTTTTTTTGACGACCAGGTGGAACCGGTAAGACTTTCCTAATATCGTTGATTCTTGCTAAAATACGATTACAACATAAAATCGCATTAGCAGTCGCATCGTCTGGCATTGCGGCTACTTTGCTAGATGGTGGGCGAACGGCTCGTTTAACATTTAAGCTGCCATTGGACATTCATAATAAGTCAAACGAATTATGTAATATAAAAAAAAAAATAGTGGAATAGCTACAGTGTTGCGAAAGAATTCAATCATAGTTTGGGATGAGTGCACAATGGCACACAAATACTCACTCGAAGCATTGCATAGAACTATGCAAGATTTAAAAGGCAATGATAAACTTTTCGGTGGTGCTATCTTGCTACTGTCTGGTGATTTCCGACAGACCTTACCGGTTATACCTCGCTCTACGTTCGCGGATGAGATCAATGCATGTTTGAAAAAATCATTCTTATGGCGAAGTGTTGAAACACTTCGATTGACCATAAACATGCGCGTACAATTGCAAAACGATCCATCAGCACAAATATTTTCCGAACAATTACTAGATATTGGGGACGGTAAAATAGAACCGCAACCAAATACACAATGCATTAAACTGCCTAACAATTTCTGCACTGTTCTTCAAGGAAAAAATGAATTGATTCCGAGTATTTTCCCGGATATACAGAGTAATTATTTAAATCACAACTGGCTCAGTGATCGGGCTATTTTGGCAGTCAAAAATGTTGATGTTGAGGAAATTAACTTCCAGATACAACAGTTGTTACCAGGTGATCTGATGTCTTTTAAATCAATCGATACCGTTGTTGATGAAAATGACAGTGTAAATTTTCCAAGTGAATTTTTGAATTCACTGGATATACCAGGAATGCCATCACATAATCTTCGATTAAAAATTGGTTCACCTATCATTCTCCTGCGTAATTTGAATCCACCTCGATTATGCAACGGTCACCGGAAATATTCTTGAAGTAACCATTTTAACTGGAAAGTTTAAAGGAGAAGTGGTCCTGTTGCCACGTATTCCAATGTAATTGTAATAAGCTATCGATTGAAGGTAGCGTCATGTGCGCACGAAGTCTAGCTTACGAGATATAAGCGAAAAAGTATTTGCAAAAGTCCCAATTAAAACATTGGATATATTTAACATGACTAAAATGTCAACAATGACAGTCAAATAATCTGATACTAGAGGTCTTTCGCTAATTACTCCTGTTTTTTAATTTATAATTTAGCAAAAAATTACCAGTTGTTCCACACTATAAAATATTTTCTAATTTTTAATTTTTTTATGTGCTTATAACTTTTTTGAAAAAGTCTCCCGGGAAAAGATTGAACCCATTATCGACGCGTATTTTTATTCTTAATCTATTAACAATAATGTCATATAGGTACGAGATCTAGTTCATAAGTAATTAGTGAAAAAGTGAATATGGTTTTTTGGCATGTTTTTAATAAAAAAAAATTTTGCTGGACCTATAACTTTTTCCACAAAGTCTCCGGGAATTATACAGTACCCATTATAGAAGCGTATTTTTGTTCTTAAGTTATTGAAGGTAGTGCGATATGCGCACGAGATCTAGATTTTAGAAAAAGTCTCCCGGAAAATCATTAAATCTATAATCGACACGTATCCTTGTCTGCTATCGATTGCAGTTAGCGTCATATGAGCACGCGATCTGGTTTATGAGTTATAAGCAAACAACTCAAACTGTATTTTTCAAGTACAAAAATAAGTTTTTTGCTCTATAACTTTTTTCAGAAAGTCTCCCGAGATATAAGCTTTATACTCAATGACGCTTATTATAATAAGCTATTAATTGAAGGTAGCGCTATGTGAGCACGAAGTCCAGTTTACGAGTTATGAGTGAACAAGTGTTTCAAAAGTGTCTAATGAAAACATCATATATATTCGATATCAGTAAAATGTCAACAATGACAGTCAAATAATCTGATACTAGAGGCTTTTCGCTATTTATTCATGTGTTTAGATATATAATTTATTAAAAATCCACTTTGAAAATAATGCAATGAGATTTGCATAATTTGTTCATTATTTGTTTACATTTTGCGTGTTGGTAAGATAGCAAACCAAAACATCCGTTTTGACAAAAATTTTGTTTTCTTCAATCGTTTGGCTTGGTCAAATTTTACATTGATGGATAGTGTGAACCAGAGATGGGTAAATGAAAAACAATGTATCGATATATAACATATCGATAGTTTGTATCGATTCGATCGATATATATTTTTCTAGGACATCGATATTTCGATATATTGATATTTTTTGCCTACAAATAATGGAAAAATGACCCAAATTTAAAATATATAACGGATGTGAAGAAAGCAAACTTTGAAAAATTGTATTTTATTTTTTATGCGTATATTTATTTATTGTATCTTCAAAAAATTAACTAACAATAAGTTTCAAATCTTAAATCTAGATATAATAATTAGGCCCAACCAGTGTCAGGCATAAACTTAGTGATAGTAATCAATAATACATAAATATCGTATTAAGCACAAAATTATTATTTTTTGAGTATTAGAGCCATAGTGTCCCTCTTTTTTAAGCGGATATGTCCAGCAAAATTCAAGATGTTACGAGCAAGTGGATTAGGATGAGACTCGAGTTTTGTTAAGTATTTGCCTGCGTATTTTTTAATTTCTTCAGTCAATAGTGGCATATTTAAATCACGATGTAAATTTGAATTTTTGATGTACCATGGAGCCGATGTTATTACTCTTAAAATCTTGTTTTGCTTTCGTTGGATTCTCTCAATATTAGAAGCTGAAGCAGTGCCCCATAGCTGTATTCCGTAGCACCATATGGGTTTCAAAAGCGACTTGTATATTAAAAGTTTACAATCTAGACTGAGTGTTGAATTTCTACTAATCAGCCAATTTATCTGAGTTAATTTAAGTTTCATTTGTGTTAGCTTTGAGTCAATATGGTGTTTCCATGTAAGCCGTCGATCAAGGTGTATGCCAAGGTATTTTACATGTGAATGTTGAGGAACAAATTGATTGTTGATTCGAATTGGGGAACAAGTATCTCTTCGCATGGGTAAATGTTAGCTGAACACACTTTTGTTCGTTAACTTTAATTCTCCATAAGTTTAACCATAGTTCCAGCTGTGTAATATGTTCTTGTAGATATCGGGAAGCCTCGTGAGGGTTTTCGTGCATACTAAGGCAGGCTGTATCATCGGCAAATGTAGATGTATGGATATTGCTGCTCAAAGGCATATCACAAGTATAAATCAAATACAAAACTGGCCCCAATATGCTCCCCTGTGGCACACCGGATGATATAGATTCGGGCACACTCATGAAGTCTCCTTCAACAACCGTGAACTTTCGGGTAGTAATATAACTTTCCAATAGCTTCAGAAAATTTATTGGTAGATATGATTTCAATTTTAAAATAAGGCCTTTATGCCATACTTTATCAAATGCCTGAGAAACATCAATGAAGAGGGCAGAACAATATTTCTTTTCTTCAAATATTCTTCTTATAAATTGAACCAATCTATGCGTTTGTTCAATGGTGCTATGCTGACTCCTTAAACCAAACTGATGGTCTAGTATGCACCCACTACCAATTAGAATTGGGGACAATTTTATCATGAGCAGTTTTTCGAAAAGTTTAGACATTGTTGATAGTAGACTTATTGGCCTGTACGATTCAGCCTTGGTAAGGTCTTTGCCCGGCTTTGGGATCATTTTGACCTTGGCAAGCTTCCAGAGGTGTGAATAATACTCTAGTCTTAATATTTCATTAAAAATAAATAGAAGGATTCTAATGGCTATATGTGGCAAATTCATCAGCATCTTGTTACTAATTCCATCAATACCTGGAGCTTTATTCGGGTTGAGTTCAGCACTTAGTTTTTGTACGTCACGCATCTTAAACTTTAAGGCTCGAGGGGGTAGAGCAACTACACTTGGTAAATCAACAGCAGCAGTACATCTGTTTGGGGTAAATATGGATTTTAAATGCTTTGCAAACAAATCACATCACGTATCACTTCTTGCCGAACCTCCGGTAGAAGTGCGCAGAGATGGTTTAAACTCAACGGGTGTTTTAAGCTTTTTCGCAGCGCGCCACAAAGAGTAATTACATGCTGGTGTGACATCGAGGTTTTCCAGATAATTTTTAAGAGATGCAGTGTTTTCATATGCAAGCAACTCTTTGAGTCGTTTAGTGCACTCTTTAAATCTGATTTTATGCTGGGGCGATCTGTGCTGTTGCCATTCCAGTCTAGCTCTTCTTTTTTCACATACGAGACGTTCAATATCCGTAGAATAAATTCTATTGAACCCAGTCTGCGGGTGGGAGGTAGAAGCATGTTCAGCACCCTGCTTTATATTTTCGTTTCGTCAATATTATCGGATGTTCTTAGCATTATGTTTTCCGTGCAATGACTACTAAGATATTTTTTGAATCTCAGCCAATTAACACGATTGATCATCTTCACATATGGGTGAGGTAAATCACTTCTTAGTGGGTTACAGATTGTAACGATAGTGGGAGAGCTTTAACATGAACTAAATCTCTAGAAATATTTTTCATGACTCCAAAATCTATAACATCCGGAATTTTTTGTATGTCTGTAGGCCAGTAAGTGGGCTCTCCACTTGAAATGACGTCCAAGCCCAATTTTTAAATTGTATTGAACAACGCTCTTCCTCTAGGTGTAATAAGGCGTGAACCCCAGAACGTATGTTTTGCATTGTAGTCTCCAGCTGCTACGAAACAAGGCCCAAGATATTTGTAGAAATCCTCGTATTCATCCTCAGTGATTGAGGATCTTGAAGGGGAGTAAATTGATGATATAACGAAATTTGTAAAAAAATTTGTAAATGTTCTGCACAGATGTTATCAAGAATATAGTGCATGAGTCTTGACTTTATTAAAATTGCTGATCCACCGCATGCTCTTCTTCTCGGGTCCTTAGTATCATATAAGGTGTAGCCATTCATTTTAAAAAGGCTTCTCGAAGTCAAATGAGTCTCAGAAACTAACATTACATCAATATTTTTTTCCGAAAGGAAGTGCTCGAGCTCATTTTTGTGTGGGCGAATGCCGTTTGCGTTCCAGAAACTTATTTTTAACGTGTTCATGGCTTGTTAGTTAATGCTTGAAGCAGAGTATTCTGCATTGGCAGCATTTCTTACATCATGCTACTCATATTTGTAGTAAAGTTGTTTATAGTTTCCACCAAATTATCAATAGTGGCTTCAAGGCGACTGAATTAAAGCTTGTATTAGCATTTGTTGAATTACTTGGTGGGGACACTTTCTGCGTGGGAAAAGAATTTGTCTTAACAGCATCGGCATATGATACACGTGAAGTACTTCGTTGGCTCATTGTAGGAAAATTTGCGGAGAAAGCGTTTGCTGATTGGGCTGGAGTTAATTTAGGTTTTTGTCCCATAGTCTTTTTAACAAAAGAATATACAGGACATCCTCTGTAGTTAGCAGTGTGATTACCTCCACAATTACTACATTTTTTTCAGCGAGATCTTTGCCTTCGTACAGCTAGCAGAATCGTGCAATTCACCACAGATAAAACAAACTGTAGGTAATTTGCAGTAAGTTTTAGTATGGCCATATTCTTGGCAATTGTGGCATTGTACGAGACCTGAACGCTTACGTGGCTCTTCAACTGTGATTTTTCGGTGCAAGAGAAACTTTACACTATAAATTGGATGGGTTTCATTTTTTTCAATTGTATGTCATTCGGCTCCAGTTCGACCCGAAATAGGCGTTGGGGGACCTTTTCTCTGTTAATTATATTAGTAAAATTTTTAACCTTAAATGATTTGTCGATAAGAGCATATTTTACTTCTTCGGGGTCAACATATGAATCTATGCACTTTAATACTACTTGTAGGCCTTTAGCACTTTTAAGTTGATAGGTGTAAAAATTTGTTTTGTTTTTTTTTTCAAATTCACTAATAATTTTCCGATAATTGGATCTTAGTTTCATCAATATTACCTCGTTTAATTGGAATGATGTGAAAAGTATTTTCACATTAAGCGCGTTAGAGTTTTTTTCTCTCAGATAGATAGGTGGTGGCTTAAAAGACTTTAGCGATAATGCAGCGGGATTGTCGTTATTGTCTTGCAATAGATGAAACCCGATTTTGACGATTAGTAGATGATGCGCTGTTATCCCTAGACATCTTTGGAGCAGATGAAATTTTTGAAGAATTTGGGCTTCGCCCACGCTTTACTACGGTTATATACCTATCCATTCGGACTTGGACCTTGGGTTTTTGGCTACTCTTATCTGTAGTGATAACCTTGTTAAGTGATGTATACAAGCCCGAAGAGGATGATATCGCTGACTTATATGAAGAAGTACTAGGCAATTGTAATGTTAAAGAATCACTAGTTGGCATTGGACTAAGCGAAGTTGATCGCTGACGAAAAAGTGGCTTTGCCGTTAGAAAAAGACTATCATCAGATTTTTATTTTTATTGTTAACATTAAGAGCTTCAGAACTCACAGTAAAATATGCATTTCTGCAGTTTGAAATCACTTCACAATTTTTTGTTTTTGAGGTACTCATGTAGAGTATTCCTCAAGGGCACTTTGTTTGCGGTTTTTGTTTGTTTTTGTATTTTGTTTCGTGCTATGTAAAAAAAATATCAGCAATATTTGCTTTGCTTATTTATCAAAGTTAATATGTATTACTGTTATTATGTATTACGAATATTTTTTGTGTGATTTTTTGTTTGTTTAATATGTATATAAAAAAAAACTCCGCTAAGACGTCTGTGTGTTCACTATGAAGGTTCAGCGAGAACTTGATAAATGGCAAACTTTTTGACAGAGTTGCAAAAAACGTACTAAATTTGTTTTGGTTTGCTTATAAAATGTAAAAATATCTTTCGATTTTGCAAAGCGTTTAAAAAAAGTAATCACTTAATTAAATTATAAAAAACTTACTGAATTACGTACATAAAAGAGCGTAAAACCTAATTTCGAAACTGTCATTTTTTTCATTACTATATTCTGGAAGAACAGAGCACTTGAAAATAGCACTCTGAAAAAAGTTTGCTAACCCATAAAATATGAACCATTCGATGTACCATATAGTGACTAGTATCGATAGGGATGCAAAATACCTTTTAGAATTACTAATAACCATTTCCCCAATACTTGCATTCAGAAATTATAGCCCAGCAAACCTTTGAAAATCACTAAAATGTTAGGAATTTTTCTTTCACGTTTAAAACAAAAACTATTTGTTGTAGCAATAATTAATTACTACCAATTCTTAGAAGACTAATACATCTTTCAGAAATAGTAACTTCTATTTTCCGACATACTATCATTCAGCAGTTATACCCAGCAAACTTCTAAGTCATTAAAATTAAAAATAAAGTTTTCTGTTAATAAAACAATACGATTCGCTGTACCATATTGTGTCTTCAATCAGTTGCTAGCAAATTAAAATATCTTTAAGAAATTGTATTTGTGATTTTCCCAAATACTTTGGTTCAGAAGCTATACCCCAGCAAACTTTCTAAAGTCACTTAAATCGGGAAAACTTTGTTTCGCATCTAAATAAAAAACTATTTAATGTACCTTATAGCGACTGGCATAATTCAATAGAAAATCAAAATAACTTCTAGAATTAGTATTAACCATTTTTCCAAATACTTGCATTCAGAAGTTATAGCTCAGAAAACTTTTCAAAGTCAAAAAATTAGTAAAAAATTGTTTTGCCTATAAATGAAAAAATATTCGATGTATCATACAGCGACTAGCACCAATCAATATGGAATCAAAATACCTTTCAAAAACAGTAATTATCATTTTGCCAAATAGCTTTCCGATTTGGTTGCAGCTAATTTCTGAAATAGTTGAATTCAGAAGTTATTTGTGAATTAATTTGAACAAATTTGCAATATTTTCATGATAATGCAGTTTTGTACATTAAGTATGTGTGTGGCAACCAGAGAAACAAAAATAATCGGCGGCGGCGACTGGACAATTTTCGGCGGCTCAACTTCTTAGAACAGTGGTTCTTACATAGCGTCTATACTAAACAGCTGCATGAATGTTTTGATTTTCTGTCTATTGAGAATGAAGCGAAAACAGAACTCTAATTGAGAATACATCTAACGAACGAAACGAATATTTACTATATTCGCTGCGAGGCAAGCAATCGAAACGAAACGAAACACACATGGCAACATGAGAGAATAGAGACATGAGAGCAATGAAACATGAGAGATCGAATAGAATAGTACATCAATCTAGTGGTCGTTTCTTTGGTTAAAAAAAAGCGAAACAAACGAAACATGCATGTTTTTGCGAGAATGACAAACGAAACACACATTTACTCTCATCTTTCCAAATTATTATGGAAACATTCGAATGTTTTAATTTGAAAAGGAAACAAAAGAAACAATCACGCATTTATTTTGTTTTTCTCTCTGAATCAGTTGCTTGTGCGCAGTCTGACCAGGTTGTAAAATAATATGAAGCTAAATCAGGTTTGAACTAGAGCTAAAGAAGGAATTTTAAATCCAAAAAATAAAGCTACATTTTTTTATAGCTTTGCAATAGCAAGTTTCATTATTCCTATATTTTTATAGTTTAAATGGTGTTTATGTAGGTATAAATAATATAAAAATATATTTTTGGTTCATTTAAATAAAAAACATTGAATCAAAACAACATAAAATTATTTATTAACTTGGGAGTTACACGATAAATTTTTGCCTTTCAAGTTTTAATACATTCATACTTTTTTACTAATACACTCACAATTTGAAAAATTGATACAAACTTGATGACAATTTTTCGTTCCATAGAGTGTTTCAAGTCACAATCAAGAAAGCAGCTGATAAAATTTTTTTCGTTGTTTTTCCAAATATGTTTTGTTTTGTTTGGCTCTATTGTAATAAAAAGTGATACAAAAACCAGCTTAAACTTTAAAAAGAGTAATAAAAATGTTTCTGTGCATAAACAACAAATGTAATGATGTGCAATTTATTTATTTCTGCTAATAATTTTAATGAAGCAGCCATTTTCAGTTTTCTTCTTGACGACATCTTGAAAAGAAATTGATATGAAACTGCGTGCAGCCTACGTCATAGTTACTGAAAGGTAAAACTAAAAATTTGTCACGGACCGGTTGACACGGTGAGCCTTCCGATTAGCTCAATTTTCCTCAGGAGGTCCCAACCCTTCCTGCCGGCCGCGTATCCATACACAAAACATATAAATCCTACTAAACTCAAAACTACTATTACACTCTACATCACAACATACCACATGTACCACAATATAGGAAACGGATGATATTGTTTCCTTTTGCCCTCCCGACCATGTCGCTGTTTTCTCCGCTTAATTTTCTTGTTTGTGACCCATACCTTTATCCAGCCTTTCTTTCTCTTACCTTTCCATTTCCGCCTTTATGTTATCCACTTAAGCCGACATAATTTTTTTTCTTTTCAAATTTAAAAATTACATAATTTATTTATTCTAATATTTATAAAAAGTTTTAATATTTCTTTTAATTTAAATTTCCCTAACTCTAACGGAATTAAATCTTTTCTTTTTTTTTACTTTTCAAATTTTTAATTTTTTTATTTTTAAATAGCCAATCTTTGTTTCTAATGCACTTAGCGTTTTCAAAATTATTACTTTTTTATCTTTTTGGATTTCTCCGCTTCTACGGTGCGAACACTTTGCTTGACTTTATTATTCTCTTTTATCAACTACAATTTACATTTTCCTAAGTCTATTTCCTGTATTAATTTTTCCAATTTTCCAGGGACATTCTCCCGCCAAGACGCCATCTTTCTTTTTCTAGATTTTTCTAAAATAACATGTTCTCGATATATATACATATATATACATACATATATATAATATTCTTTGTTTTTCATTTATTTCTACATTGCCTGTACCTAGACATCTTAATATATATAAATTACGTGTCACAGTGTTTGTCCGCGATGGACTCCTAAACTACTTAACCGATTTTAACCAAATTTTGCACACCGTGTGCAGGTTGATCCAACTTGAAAGATAGGATAGCTTATATCTCAATTTATAATCGCAATATTATTTTATTGCAAATTATTTGTTTACTATCCGATAGCCACGATTATTTATTAGCTCCAAACGATTCCAACAGATGTCGATACCTATTGTCTGGATTGAGTAAGTATACAATAGATGGCGCTGTGTTAAAAGTACAGAAGTTTGATATTAGCTACAAACGATTAAAACAACATGACCATCGTAATTTAGCAACAATTATCGTGAACAGTGAGCCATTACTGACAGCAGAACAAAAAAATATTTATGATCGGATTATGTTGGCTGTTGCTGCTGAACAAGGTAATTTTTTTTGGAGGACCATGTGGAGCCGGTAAGACTTTCCTAATATCGTTGATTCTTGCTAAAATACGATTACAACATAAAATCGCATTTGCAGTCGCATCGTCTGGCATTGCGGCTACTTTGCTAGATGGTGGGCGAACGGCTCATTTAACATTTAAGCTGCCATTGGACATTCATAATAAGTCAAACGAATTATGTAATATAAAAAAAAATAGTGGAATAACAGTGTTGCGAAAGAGTTCAATCATAGTTTGGGATGAGTGCACAATGGCACACAAATACTCACTCGAAGCATTGCATAGAACTATGCAAGATTTAAAAGGCAATGATAAACTTTTCGGTGGGGCTATCTTGCTACTGTCTGGTGATTTCCGACAGACCTTACCGGTTATACTTCGCTCTACGTTCGCGGATGAGATCAATGCATGTTTGAAAAAATCATTCTTATGGCGAAGTGTTGAAACACTTCCATTGACCATAAACATGCGCGTACAATTGCAAAACGATCCATCAGCACAAATATTTTCCGAACAATTACTAGATATTGGGGACGGTAAAATAGAACCGCAACCAAATACACAATGCATTAAACTGCCTAACAATTTCTGCACTGTTCTTCAAGGAAAAAATGAATTGATTCCGAGTATTTTCCCGGATATACAGAGTAATTATTTAAATCATAACTGGCTCAGTGATCGGGCTATTTTGGCAGCCAAAAATGTTGATGTTGAGGAAATTAACTTCCAGATACAACAGTTCTTACCAGGTGATCTGATGTCTTTTAAATCAATCGATACCGTTGTTGATGAAAATGACAGTGTAAATTTTCCAAGTGAATTTTTGAATTCACTGGATATACCTGGAATGCCATCACATAATCTTCGATTAAAAATTGGTTCGCCTATCATTCTCCTGCGTAATTTGAATCCAACTCGATTATGCAACGGTCACCGGAAATATTCTTGAAGTAACCATTTTAACTGGAAAGTTTAAAGGAGAAGTGGTCCTGTTGCCACGTATTCCAATGATACCCTCAGATTCTACGATACCCTTCAGAAGGCTAGAGTTTCCAGTTCGTTTAGCTTTTGCCATGACCATAAATAAGTCTCAAGGCCAAACAATATCCATTTGTTGTTTAGATTTGGAAAATCCATGTTTTTCTCATGGGCAACTATATGTTGCATGTTCACGTGTAGGAAAACCGTCGAATCTATTTGTGTTAGATAAAGACAGGTTAACAAAAAATATTGTACACCGATTAGTGCTAAATTGAATTGAAATTAAAAGTATTTATAATTCGAAATAATATAGTTTATTGTTGAAATTTGAAACTATCTGCTATACCTACCTCATTTATAAGTTCAAGTGTCAGATGTTATTTACTAACAACTTTGTAACAAATGAGTATAACCTTTATGTCAACAGCAGAAATGCTTTACGCACGTCCACAGCAGCATACCTGGGTATGTACATACGTTTTGTATGGGGAATGGTACGTCGTTAGCATAAAAATGCTAATTACGTATCTACCTGGTTTGTTGGAATTTCCGAATTATTTTTTTAGTTTGTTAGAAATGGACAAAAGGCTAAAAAATTTTATGATAACCAATTTCATCCTCACAGTCATTGTTTGTTGAAAAAAGTGGTTGTATAAGTAGACGACATACGTATATAATAAATATATAATATAGGCAGGTAGAAACATTTATTGTTGCGGAAATTTCATTCTTTGTAGTATCGTCAGAAAATTTTGTTTACATTTGTGATTCGAAGTGAAAAGACGTTTCTGTTTATTTTGTGGAAATAAAAAAATATTAAAAGTGAAATGGCTGATGGTGAATGGCTTATTTCGCGACAACTAAGCGCACTTTCGTACGAAGAACAACAAGCATATATTCGGCAAGCGCTTGAAGAGAGCCAAGAAGAAACAAGTGACCACGATTCAATAGTTGGTGACGAGGCTTTAGGTGATATTGGTGATATTGGTGGAGATGACTCAGACGTTGAAGAACCCATGTTACCAGAATATGACCCAGAGGGCGACAGTGATTCTGATGAAGATCTTGAAGATGCACCAATTGAAACTGGCGAAGTTTTTACTGACAGAGATGGTAATGTTTGGTCCTCGATACAACCACAACCTGTAAGATTCCGTACGCACAACATTCTAAGAAGTGCAGAATCTGGACCAGTACGGGCAACGCAGGGTTTGACCATTGCAGAAACGTTCCAATTGATAATGTCAAACGAAATATGCGACATAATTATTCGTGAATCAAATAGAAAGGCAAGGCAATTTTATGATATTGACAACGAAAACATCCAACAAGAGAACCGAGATCATGGATTCCCATAACAAAAAGTGAATTTGATGCATATTTGGGCCTACTTTTGCTAAGTGGCGTTATACATTCTGGTTACGTGCACACGAAAGATTTGTGGAAAACTACTTCACATCCACTATATCGTGCCGCAATGAGTGTACGACGATTTTGGGAAATAAGCCGCTTCATACAACAACAAACTGACAAAGCAGCAGCAATATCGGACGTTTTTTCGATGCTTAACAGCTGTCTTCGTAGATATTACGTGGCTGGAGCCAACGTCACCGTAGATGAACAATTGTATGCTTATCGTGGTGGAACTGGCTTCACGCAATACATACCATCAAAACCTGCCAAATATGGAATAAAAGTGTGGTGGGTGTGCGACTCCATTTCTTCCTATCCATTGCAGGTACAATGAATATTGTTGAAAATTGTTGAAAATGGGACAAATCTATACAGGAATGGCACCGTCTGGTGAACGTGAAAGAAACGTTGGCGAAAGAGTAGTAAAGGATTTATGTGTGAACCTTTTTGCTGGAAGTGGAAGAAATATTGTATGTGACAACTTTTTCACTAGCTACAACTTGGCAAAAACTTTGATGTTAGACAACAATTTATCTATATTGGGTACTTGCAACAAAAGGCGTACATTCGTGCCAGCAGCATTTGCCAACCCGAAACGACGTGAGGCTGAATCATCAATGTTTGGGTTCTGTAATCACGTTACGATGTGCTCGTACGTTCCCAAGAAAAACAAGGCAGTTGTAATGTTGTCCACTACTCATTATACAACAGAAACGACCGGTCCTAAGAAGAAGCCATTGCTTATATTGGACTACAACAAAACCAAAGGTGGCGTTGATAACATGGACAAGTGCTTGTCCGAATTTAGTACGAAGCGGCGCACAAATAGATGGCCTGTGGCTTTCTTTTATAATATTGTGGACGTTGCTGCGTTTGCTGCATACGTAATATACATTGACAACAACAATCACCTGAAGACATCTTCAAGCCGCCGTAGGATGTTTCTCCATCAGCTTAGCGAGCAATTGTGCAAGCCAGAAATGGAAAGAAGGGCGAATAACAGCAGAATATCCAGAGTTTTTTCAACGCGTAACGCCATCGAAGCCATGAAAGGTGGGCCCATCTGAGTTGTGGATGCTGAGGCACATGCATCGGAGGAACGTAATAGTACGGGCCGGCTAAAAGTAAAGGGGAATTGCTACATCTGCTCGAAACGATGCCCTACTCGTAAAGCATGCACATTATGCAACAAACCAGTGTGCGCAGAGCATTCCAAAGACTTACCTCAATGCGATAGATGTATTTGAATTTCAATAATTTTAAGCAAAAATAATTAAAACTGACATTATATAATAATAATAAAAAAATAATTACAAAACTTAGCTCAAAATAAACTATACTTTTATATTATATTATCATATTTGCATGCGTTTTACTATACATACCCAGGTATGTATTCTGTTGACTTAAGGGTGCAACTTTGTAAATGGGCTTTATCTTCCGAACGGATGATCTAATCCTAACCAAACTTGGAACTATTGCGTAAAACAGTTTTGACTAGGATATCAAGAAAATTCAAGTCGATCCGGTTATCCAGTTTAGAGCTACAGCGTTTTTAAAACTAAAAACATACCCAGGTATGTTGCCGTTGACATATAGGTTAAAAAATTTAATAAAAAAAATAAAATTTAGAATTAATTCTTTTGTATTGATTTCTACTTGATATTAACTGTACGAAAATTTTTATCAAACGTGTTCAAAGTTCTTCCCCTTCAAATCCCAATTCAGTCGATTTTCATATAAAATTTAAGGATTCTGTGTTCGTTCGTAATTAACAATTTCATTATATTAAGGAGTAACGGTAGTAGAAAACCAGACATGGCGATTACCATGTTTTATTACTAATAGCATCTATGTAAAAAATCTTGGTGGTGTCCATATGACTGATGTTCTTCCAACTTTCTCCGTTAATAGTTTACTACCATGTAATATAACAAAAACTTCAACCAAAGCAACGCTTGGCCGGGTCTGCTAGTATATATATACATATTTTTATTTTTTTTTTATATATTTGCCATTTTTTTAATTTTTTTTTTCATCTGCCCAAGATTTTCCTCATTTTATTTATATAATTTTATTTTCACGTTCTAAATTCATAACTAGGGTCACAGCAAAAATAGAAAGTTGATCATTTGGCCTTTTATTTGTTTTTTTCTTTTCAATTTAACCGTACAGGTTCACGGTGGCCTGAATGGAAATAGCGTCCCTGTGTTTAACATTTACGTTCCACTATTAAAATTACCAACAATACATCGTATTGACAACAGTAAAATGCGTAAACTAACACTAACACCTATACATGACAGTTGACATTTCATTTCTTTACTACACAGAATTTTATACGCAACATAATACATAATTAAAATAATTCCGCGTATACGGCCAAATTTTTTCCTTGGATAATACAGGACACATAACAGAACTAGGAGGACTATTTAAATATCAAAAAAAAGGAAAACAAAAACTCAACAGGACGGAAAACATTTATTTGAAGCATCGGACGTGTGCCGCTACATACCAACCAGAGACCAGAATGAAAGTATTCGCATTTGCTAACTATTCATAAATTCGTTGTTTTTGCCATGCTTTCATTAGACAACAACGACAAAATGTTATGAAATAACATTGCTCTCATTGCTCTTGTTGTTTGCTCTGACACTCACTGTTATTACACTGCCGTTATAATACAAGCAGTGAAATGATATGATGCAGCACGAAATAAATGATTTCTTTCGTAGCATTCGCTCAGTATTCGTTGACCTTGATGTGTATATTAAAAGTTTATTTAATTGATTTTCAATCATATACTTATTTACATATACTTATATGTATGTAAATAAGAAAATGCAGTGTGAGGAAATTTTGGAAAGAACGCTGGTATTTACCGTGTTATTAAAATTTTTTTTATGAGTACACAACTTATGTATATTATTTTAGTTTTCTTTATTTTAGTTATAATTTTAAATTTAGAATGAATAAAATAAATTTAGAATGAATAAAAAATATCGTTTGAAAATTGTATTTCATTTCAATTGTAATGGCTTAGGATATATAAAAGTACATAAGTATGTACATTAAGTTTTCATTCTGTGAAAAATTTTTAATTTCACATACATATTTCGAAAAATCAGAATGGACTCCTGAAATATGTATACATATTCGAAATAAATTTGTTCATATAAAATTCGATTTGAAATACATTTCACATATGTATGTATTATGTTTTATGAATACTTTGTAAGAGTATACGTTTTATACAAGACTACATTGTGTTCAATGATAGTCAAAAGCATTCGCACCACTCCCTTTGTATTCGTTGCTTTTGAAGAAACTAGTGAACATTTATGTAAAACAAGCAATGCATGCAATAAATTTCGTCGCACTAATTTTTTTCGATTGTGCCATTTACTGTCTTATTTTAAATGCTGTGTATTGAGAGCAACATGCACGTTTTTTGTGATTGTATTCAAAGCAACAAAATAAGGCATTCAATCTGTTCTCTGATACCAACATACATATGTACGTACTTACGTATGTATGTTTGTAATTCTTGAAAACAAGCGCCTGCTTCAAATCACAGTACATTCCGGATTTGAATCTGGCCACCTTTTTCCTAGCTATCATTTGTTTAGATTTATTGGCCGCAACAAATTTAATCACAAAAGTTTACAATTCCCTAAAAGGGTTTTCATTAATTGCGTTTTTGTGCTCAAAAATATTAATCTAAAATTCCGTAGTTGACTTTTGGTTCTTCAAATAATAGGAATTTAATTTTTGCTATTGGAATTCTAAAAGAGTAATATCATCGCTAAAATTTGGCATTTCTTTGTTCATACGCCACGTCCATCACATGCATTTTTTTGACAAGCATTATCTAGTTTTTTGATGTTATGTTGTATTTGTCGCCCTTATGCGGCCACCTGTATACTTATTACACTATGATGTAGATCAAAGCATATTTACTTAAAGTATATGAAGGTTTCCAACAACTAAGAAAGTACAAAAACAACAGGCGATTTGTTTCTGTAAGAATAATGGATGAATGTCAAAAACAGATGAATACAACCAGACCTGGGCAACTTGTATTACTTTTGCATAAGCACTGATTGAAAATCAAAAATTTTAATGCAAATTTAAATTTGATGCTTGTAGTACACTATTTTTTCACTTCAATAAAATCTCTTAAAAGTAATGGATTAATATTGCATTAACAGCTAATTGCATAGCAAAATATGCACTGATTTTGTATTAATGTGCTTAGTCAGCATGATACACAGTAATATTGAATAAAACTTTAACCAATTTTATCAGATAGCACAAATAATAAAATAAAAAATAAAGTAAAGTTCATTGAGGGCACCTTTAAGAGTACGTACATACGAATTAACGAAAAGAAAAACTGTCAATATAAATACAAACTAGATTTCAGAACCAATTGAAAAAAAATAAAAAGTTTCATACTTCAAGTACGTTGCATCTCGAGCTTATTTGAAAGCCCGTGCAATTGACAAAAGATCAGAACTTAGGTTTTCGTTTATTGTAAAGTTATATCTTAAAAAATGGTGATTTTATAAACTAAAAATACTACCGCTTGGAACAATTTCATAAAGTTTTGTCTTTCTCTCGAAAAATTACAAAAATCGTAGTGATATGATTTTAGTCTTGACGAAATGTACATAGGAAAAAATTTACATATTTATGTATGTACGTATGTTTTTATGTATGTACACATTTACTTTGTATTTTGCACTATAATGCAATAATACTCTTATTAATGGCGGTATACGATGTTTGATGCAAATTTTCGTGCGTTAGTGCAAATGCAAAATATCGTAGCTTTTCTTTGGATTGTGTATGTACATATTTTGTTGTTGCATTTTAAAGAAAAGCTGCGATATTTCGCATTTGCTTTTGTGTAGTAGTGTTGAAAAAAATAATGAACTAAAAGTAACAATGCAATATGCACGCATTACTTTGCAGGGATTTTAGTTTAATGAAAAAAAAATTGTACTAATATTATCAAAGTTAGTGCTAATGTAATAAATTTGCATTTGCATTGATTTAGTTATTTAATGCAACAGTCCCACATCTGCATACAAAAAAAAGGAAATGTATGGATTAGACAACACCAAAGTAAATTTATTAATTGATAAACCTTTAATATGTGAAATAAGTATAATAAAAGATACAAATGTACTTTAATAATTAAATATAATTATATTTAAATGTTTTGTAACACATTTTTTAAGTAAAAATTTATCTAAACTTTTTCACATACGTTTTCAGTATACACAATTGTGTATAACAAAGCAAAACAAAACAAAATGCCGTACGAAAATTGTAAACAACTTTTGACATTCAGGCATTCACTCTACACGAGAAAAAAATTAATCACCTGAGTACTTGCTTATACTTTATATAAATTTACTTTGATGTAGATCAAATCTGCTGCAGTGATTCTTTCTGCGTTGCCAGATTATTATTATTATTATTTTTTAACTACTTTATATGGTTACCGCACATAAATTTATTTGGATAAACTGTTTTATTATTTTGAAATAGAAATAAATTACACGATTTTGAAATTAAAGGAAAAGCTAGAAAAAGCTAAATGCATTGTTGAAAAAAAACTGAAAAAAAGCTAAGAGCTAAATGAAATATTTCGAGCTAAACATTACAAAATAAATCTAAATTTAGCTCCAAAAGAGCTAATATGGTCACAATGCTTGTGCATGCCAACAGTTGTACGATTGAAATACAGAAAACAACCCTTTCTGTTGCTCCTTTCATGATGAAACTTTTGGTCCAACTTGAGCGTACTGATACGCTTACAGACACACATACACTTGTTTATACATACACATAGCCCATAAAGTCTGCGTTCATAAAGTAAATTTTTATTACAGGTACAAAAATGCAACATAAGTATGCAATTGAAATAAAATTTTTTACATGCATTTATTGTTTAATTCCTTTGCAAATAATAATTTATTTCATTTTATTAATTTTTTAAAAAAAAGGTTCACAGCTTAAAAAAAATAGTTCATTACTCAGATCAAAAAATAATTGTTCAAAACATAAAAAGAATCTAATTACATTACTTACACCTAATTACTTACATCTAAAAAAAATTGCTCATAGCATAGAACATAATAAACAAAACAAAAAATATTTTTCTTTATATCATTTAGAACTTAAATCTTTTCGTTGTTTTTGAACCCAGTAGATACTACTTACTAAATGGGGTCATGTTAAAACACATCAAATACACCATAGAAGTTTGAAAGCAGGCCGTACCAGATAAAAATTATCGTTCATCTTTTTCGACATGCTTTGAAACTTACATGATCCACTTCGTGTGTTTTCACATGACCTTCTTATATCGCTCAGTGTTCCTGCTCTTGGTTTTCTACTGCACTATTTTTTTTTCGAATTTGAGTGTACGCTCAATTGTAGAGTCAGTGCAACAAATACGGGTCCTCCGATACGAAATTAAATTCCTAGCAAGCGAAAATACTCTCTCGGAAGGAGCGCTGCTTGCCGGGGTTGCAAATATTTTGCAACTTACCTTATACAACAAAGGGAAGTCTTTTTTGTATAAATCCCACCATTTTAATACCTTAAAATCGTCATTCAAAGCAACATTTAAAGCAGTATAAAGTCGAATTTCATCCGACACTCTATCCGTCGATTCAAATGTATTGCCCTGGCCCAAAAAATCTTCCAGAGCTTCTAAATTTGCTGGCGATTTTACGTTATGTGGTGGACTTTGGCTGCCTTGACCACACAGATCCTCATCATACATCTTCATTTCGCGCTTACACTCATCAAGTATTTCTTGCTTTTCGCTATCATGAAAATATATAGTTTGTTGGCTGGAGGATTCAGAAAAAGACCAATTTTGTGGAAAAGCGTTAAAATTTTCTACAATTATATTTTGTATGTTGAAAGCCAAAGTATCTTTAAATTCCTTTAACACGCCTGCATCAGTATCTTTGGAATTTTTTTTCAAAAGGTGAATATGAGCGAATGCAATATCAATGGTCGGATATTGTTCACCTTCAAGTTACTTGGAGGCTTCCTCAAAATGTTGAAGCACTTCAACTAAGGCGTTCACAATTTGCAAGTTGATACCATCAATCCGATGTAATTGACCTTTTTCATGCAAAACTTTTATAATGTCGGACAAATTCTTTTCAATAGACTCTAACATATAAAAAATGGTGTTCCATTTTGTGGGTGAAAAACTCTTTAAAGTAGTTTGCAAGCTGTTATTCGCCCCTGATTTTTTGAAATATCTCACTAGCTTCGTACACAATTGACATAGTATTGATATTTCTGACAATCCTTGGATCGACTTTTCAACGGCGTTGTGAATTAGGTGGCTTACACAGTGTATTTTATTGCAATCCCGAAATGCTGCAATCATATTTGCCCCTTTGTCGGTAACAATTACAACCTTATCATTTAAGGTTCAGTCATACTGTGACAACAATTCGTCTACAGTAAGCCGTATATTTGTGTCTAAAAACAAAAGAGAAAATACCAATGTAATGTAGGGATATGTATGCTTCACTAAATTTTAGTTCTCACGTGTACACTTTTCAGCTTCCATGGACATAAATCCAAGTAAATTCGTTAATAATTGCCCTTCTTTAACGAAATGGATTGTGATGGACAAAACCGATTTACGTAAATAATCAGTCCATAAATCTGCCGTCAAGGCAAAACCTGAATCTTTGACGGACACTATCTCACTTTTGAGCTCAAAGAAATGTTTGGTGTACAGACTCTCAATATTCCGCGAAATTGTTGTCGGGTGCGGTAGAAGATTTTCTATATCGACGTAGGGCCCATACTTCGAACCAATGTCTATTAAAAACTGAGCTACGTTTCTAAAGCCCGAATCTGCTAAATTCTTGAAAGGCCTGCAGTTCTACACACTCCTTTTAGTAAACACACTTACTGCGTTTTTTTTGCTTTCTTCATCTACTACAGCTTTTGTGCCTATAGATGTAGTCAACAAGTAGCATTTTTGGCATTGATTGTGAACTTGCCGTTAATAATGTTCTCTTTTATATTACAATTATTTAACAAACTGCTATTGGAGATATCAGTGGCACTGGAGTCTGTAGTTGCTGCCTATTTTGCATAGACTAACAATTAGACTCGACACGACTGCATAAATGTTGCGATCACAGAATACACAGAAGTGTAAAAAGTGACAGGTAAAAAAGGCTAGGATCAGGTTTTTAAAATTCGTGGGAAAAAGAGACAACTATAGTGCATTTGTAATTAAGAAAGTAGGAAAATAAACAAACTGAAAACCAAAAATATAAGAATGTGGATAAGCGATAAATGATTAAAAAGTTTTATCAAATGTAAAATTAATAAATTGTGCTTGATTTAACAAAAACAAAATTAAAATAAAAGATTGTGAGTGTTCAATAAATGTTGCCGGCATCTTTCAATGGCAATATTGCTAGTTATAATGTTAATATTGCTGGATATATTGTATAAAACTTTATCCGGATGAGAATGAGGAGTCTATATTGGCCCTTAAGGAATTCGCTCAACATGCCGGAGTGGCTTTTATTCCATATCTTGGGGAGTATTATAAGAATGTTTACAGAATGATTGATCACCCCCATAAAGGTATTCGTATGAAAAATTTATACCATTTTTGCTTGCATTAATGATGTCCTGTTGGTTGCTTGCCAGTTTGATAAGCCTGCTGGCGGCAATGTCGATGAAGCTGAAGAAAGTGAATACCAGTGAATTGTGGTTTTAAGTATATTTATAGCAAAAAGCTAAGAACGAGGAAATGGATTCACAAGGGGCATTTGTGAATGGAAGTAAGCGTACATAAGTGTATGTCGCCCTGGCCGAATGTTTTGGTGCTTTGAAAAACTGCACCGGAAACTATTACGATACATTCAAAATGCTGTTTTCTAATTGTATGAAGTGGTTTATATTCTGAGGGAAAATAATTCGAGTAAGTGTTAATGCTTTTATTAAAAAATATTACACCATTATTTGCAATCAATAATGTAAAAAAAATTCATTTTTAATTGCAGAGCGAGTCCTCATTTTGATGGAATGTTTATCAGGCCATTGCCACCGAAAAGGAACCTGCCGCTCTGGATAATATGTGTGTACCGATTGCCCGATTTATCCTTACAAACTGTAACTTAGTGCCAGTTTTATCACATTTGCCATTACGTGAAGATTTTTGATGATCGATCAAGACACCTGTGAAAATGCTTTCGGTTTGTTTAAATAAATTCGTGAAAATTATCCCGACAAATTCAGTGCAGTGGCTAATTCGAATTCAGAAATTCTTAAATTTTTGGAAACTAAGAAACCACAAACGTGAGACCGATGAAAAACAACACTTAGCTTAGTAGCATGAACACAAGTATTTATTTCAGTTTTCCTTCCAAAGGAGATTGATCATTGAAAGAGAAAATATATGTAATTTTCATACAATGCAATTTTATATTTCTCAGAAAAGGCTGCATGCACCATAAATAAAAATTTTACTTGTAATTATTATGAGCAATTCCTATCCATACTATCTATATTAGTATTTAAACACATTTGTTGTTATTCATGTAATATAGATGTATATTTGACACAACACAAATGAAAAATTAACAAACTAGGGTTTTTTTATTTTTATTGTATAATAAAATTTGTTTTAATTATTATTTTAAATAAAAATTAAAAAAAAAATTAATTAATCATCTACATTAAAAAGAATAAAATGTTTAAAATAAGACAAAAAAATATGTTTCTTCTTGATTTTAAAACTTTTTTTTGTGTAATCTCTTAACAAAACGAAAAGCAAATCAAATGGCACTCTCACCCTCAAAATTTACATATTTGTTTTCCCTACGACCCATCTGTTTGGAATGTAAAACTTGTTCTTTTATAACAAAGCGTATATTTTTGATTCTGCCTAAGTATTCGAAGTTTTTGACCTTCAAATGAGCCGCGCGGTTAAGCAAATACGGAATGTCGAAATTATTTATTTATAACCGGTTAAAAAAATCTTTCTCACTACCAAAACATAATACTTGACTGTCTACTATAGGAGCACAGTTTTTATGCGTATAAAAGACTCAGGATATCCTTGCGTGATTACCATATTGGTAATTTGTATAACTGGATCCATTTTAGATTTGGGACCAGCACGTTCAATATCATATGACAAAATGCGAAAGGTTCATGAGCAATACATTTGTCAAAGCCGCATCTACTTCTAACTGACAGCGACTTTTAGGCAATGGCTTAGAATTACGACCTCTTTGAAGTCACGTTCCTGGCGGCAACTCAATCCAATTACAGCCTACCACATCACAGTCCACCATAAACCGTATATCAAAATATATATAATTTTCAAAAGCACAAATTCGTTATAAATAACTTCTTTTTCAAGCAATCTAGAGGCAGCTGTTATTAATTTTTTGGCAAAGATAAATCTTTATATAATTTTGTTTAGTATCACCCTGATAACCATAAATGTTCAAACGCTCTATTAATTCAACACTCAATACAGCTTCTTGAACATTGTCTTTGTTCCCGTTTAGCATATCCCCTGGAACTTTTTTGTCCAATGCGCTTATTAATTCGTGGCAATGTCTTTGTTCAAAACCCTTGGGAGCGGCCAAATAAAAATATTTACAAAACCATGCACATGACAACACACCGAATTACCCTCCATAGTTATACTATAAATACGTAAAACAGGCACTGGACCCAACTTTAAGCGTTGAATTGTATTCTGTGGTTGAATGTTCTTTTTGAGCACTTTACCATAGAATACAACTTTACCACAATGGGCACAAATATGTATTGTGAAGGGTTTAGGAAATTTCGGGAAGATGTGCAGTTTCTCAACAGATGGACATCCTTTAATGCATCTTAAACTCCTGAAAAATTGCGCATATATTAAAAAAATTACCATCAGTTTGTATTATATTATTCATGCATACTTACATTTTTCAGTTTTCCCAGAAAAAAGTTTGCCAAATGTCTGAAAGTAAAAATATTAGTAAGTACATATATTTCTTATCATTTTCCAACATAAATTTATACTTACATTCAATACTGAGCCAAAGAATGGTTTCCTGAAAATAAACTGAATTTGGAGCAAAGTGGAGAAAAATTGATATTGCGCCAAAATGCTAGCCAAAGTTGGTAATTTGTGGACAAAATTTGGTAGATTGTTTTGTCCACATATTACCAACAGTGAGAAAATTGATCAAAACAAAAGTGATAGTGAAACAAACATCGATTTACTGGGAGCATAACACAACAAAATTGAAAATTTAAGTATAAACTTATTTTTTATTTTAGTTATTTACAATAGATTTTAATAATATATACTTATTTTCTAGGAGCCACAGATGCACTATGGATTGTCCTACACGATAGAAGCTGGATTTGTTCCCGAGAGAGCCAACTAAGTAAGTAATTTATATGAAAACTGTGCAAAGTGAATTTTTTAAATTGAGTTTTATGTGCGGAATTTTGTACATTGGGAGGGACAATGATGTTCTGGTCCAATGTACAAATTCTTTGGTTAACATGTCACCTTGAAATCAAGTGTTTGGATCAATGGATCAATGGAATCCAATTTTGTTCGCTTTTTGCAAGTGAATTACGAAAATAAGTTGTGGCTTAAATCAAGTTTAGGGGCACCTCCCAGAAATTAAAAAAAAGTATGCTATCATATAGAAAATTAAAAAATAAGAAGAAAATAATAAATAAAAAAGTTGGCGGCAACGCTTAGTTTCCGAGTTATGGACCTCTAAAGTTCTAGTAAAATATTCTTATCATACGGTGTTTTCAAACGAATATGACCAATATTGGTATCTTAAAAATTAAAAAAGTACCCTATCCTATAGAAAATTGAAAAAAAAAAAATTAAATAAAAAATTTGGCGGCGAGGCTTAGTTTCCGAGTTATGGGCCTCTGAAACTTTAGTACAGTATTGTGAGTGTGTATACGGTGTTTTTCAACGAATATGACCAATATTGGTATCATCTTAAAACTTTTAATAATACCTTTCATGAAATGGTAAAAATAACTCTTGGTCAGCTATGCAGGAAAACGTTAGTAAGCAGGAAAATTTTGCAATGCAGAAAATCTTTACTAGGCTGCGCCGTCTCGGGAAACACCATGGTGGAGAAAATCGTTAAGCCCGGCCGAAGGCCGGCAATGCAGAAAAATGTTATTAAGTAGGAAAACTTTGCAATGCAGAAAATCTTTATTGTGCTGCGCCGTCTCGGGAAACACCATGGTGGAGAAAATCCTTAAGCCCGGGCGAAGGCCGGCAATGCAGGAATACTTTAGTAGGCCAGAAAACTTTGCAATGCAGAAAATCTTTATTGTGCTGTGCCGTCTCGGGAAACACCATGGTGGAGAAAATCCTTAAGCCCGGCCGGCAATGCAGGAATACTTTAGTAGGCCAAAAAACTTTGCAATGCAGAAAATCTTTACTAGGCTGCCCCGTCTCGGGAAACACTATGGTGGAGAAAGTCCTTAAGTCCGGCCGAAGGCCGGCAATGCAGGAATACTTTAGTAGGCCAGAAAACCTTGCAATGCAGAAAATCTTTACTAGGCTGCGCCGTCTCGGGAAACACCATGGTGGGGAAAATCCTTAAGCCCATAACTCGGAAACTAAGCCTCACCGCCAATTTTTTTATTTAATTTTTTTTCTTATTTTTCAATTTTCTATAGGATAGAGTACTTTTTTACTTTTTAAGATACCAATATTGGTCATATTCGTTTGAAAACATCGTATGATAAGAATATTTTGCAGTGTTCGGATCCTTTGGATTTCAAGTGTTTCGTTCCTTTTGTGTTTTTTGCAAGTTCTTAACAAAAATAAGTGATTTGTATCTACGTAAAGTGAATTGTTTGTGTGGAAATTTGTACATTGGAAGGAGGAGTGATGTTCTTTCCCAATATACAAATACGTTGGTTAACAAACCGCTTAAAAAAGAAGTGTTCGGATCAATTGGAATCCAAATGTGTTCGCTTTGTGTTCTATTTTACAAGTACTTGTCAGAAATAAGACTAATGTGTGCATATGAAGTTAATTGACAATGTGGAATTGTGTACATTGGAAAGGACGATTGTGGTATAGTCTGATGTACTAACACAAGTTTATAAGTCGCGAAAAAAGAAGTTTTCGTATCATTTGGAAAGCAAATGTGTTCATATTGTGTTCTTTTTTACAAGTACTTGAGACAAAAAAGAAATCACTTTTCAATAAATAAAAAGCCATTTTCCTGGCTACAGAATACTTTATAAAAGAGATTCAACTTTTGTTTTATAGACATAAAGCCCTACTTCCATGAACAAAAAGCTCTTTTTTTCTAAAAAAATATAATTTTTTATAACTAAAAATACAATTTTAATAATGCTATTTTTTAATTTTAATTTCGTCTAAAGGTGAACGGCAAGAAGAAAATCTGGAAGAACCTAAACGAAATATCGCTGCTATGTAGAAAGACCATTCGACCCCTAAAGCTAAGGACGAATTTTTGCAAGGAGAAAACAACTTTAGACTTTGGTGGCATAAGTAAAAGTATTTTTATTTAAGTTGTTAAAAAATTTAATCAATTCTATTAGTAAATATTCTAATTTTTTTTTTCGGTTTGCAAATTTTGGAATTTACTTTTGTTTACGTATGTATGTAGTGCAGAGTTCTTTTTGTAACAATTTGAGATGATCTAAAAATATATACATATTTATACAGTTGATAAAAAAAATAAAAATAAGAAAACAATTCCAAAATTGAACATAACTTTTTTCTTTGAAGATTTTATTACTAAAAATTTGGGGTGAGTATATGCGCAATAATAACTACAAATACGCCTTAATACCTTAACAAATTCAAATGGAAAACTAATTAAATATAATTGCTAATTTAATTTCTTTTCAAGTATATATTTGGATTTTAAGATATATAACGACAAACATTTACATTGCACAGTGAGGACTTTTGAAAAATAAATGTTAATAAATCTGGAACTTTTAGAATACTGACTGGATTTGTTTGAAACTTCGAACATCTTTATAGGAGGACTAAGCCTTTATAACACATGTCTAGGCAGCCCTCTGGCTTAAGCAGGAGAAGAGTTACAGTGGGACAAAGTTTACCACCTGGGACTCCAAAAATTCTGAAATAAAATAAAATTGTTAAATAATATAAGTCTAAGATGGTGTTGATAACACAATATGATGTTTTCAAGTAATTGTGATTTAACTTACATCATCCGACTCTAAGCACTTGTATGTATAATGCGATGGCCGATCATATTCTTCTTTGCCTTCATAATAACTCACTAAGGCCATGAAGCCTTGATATAAACTTTGTTTATCAGCCGCTGCCCTTTCATCGCTGCAATACATAATGTAGCACATTGCAGTCAGCTCTAAGGCTCCTAATTTTTCACACAGATTGTCCATTTTATACATAGCAATACCTTCGATATCACCGACACCACATGCTTTACTGTAACATTTTATGACATTTACAAATCTATCTATTTTTTTCATAGGTCTCTCCTAAAATAAAAATAATTTAAGCATGTATTAAAAATTATTTGTGTAAATATGTATATATTTTTTATGTAAAAAAAGAATCTAATGTGTATTGAATCAACATTTAAAGCCTTACCTACACAGCTTTTCTATAACTTTGTATGTCAGCGTTCGTGTTTTTCATCTACATATATAAATACATGACTCACTAAAGTCCAAGCGGCCAGATATTTGAAATTTAGTTTCAAGGCTCTTTGAAAGTATGTAATGACCATAAAATGATCACATCCACATAAGAACCCCAAACATAGGTGCTGAACGTATCGAATGTATCAGTAACTACTGAGCAGTTTGATTAAGATCAATTGCTTTCAGTACTACACCATACAAATACATGTCATAACCATCCAAACGTCCCCGAGAGTATTCAGCTTTTAAAGCAGCCAACAAATCTGCCAAATCTTTTACGTGGCCCGAATCATTAAGATTCGACTAGTCTGCAGTTGAGTCCAATCTACGCTTTTCCAAGTCCATATATATGTAGCATATAAATGATGATGCAGATTCGGCATTACGCACCAAATACGCCGCAAGGTCGTATTCCCGTACATCAAAATAACATTTGGCCAAAAAGTAATTACCATATTCCACTTTGCTTTGAATTTTTCACTATTTGCATCGATGTCTATGTATATCGTACAGACCATGGTTCATTTCAGCCAGCCATTTGGCACTTTGCATCAGCCCGTGTTTTTGGCATTCCACAATGCCGCGACGTAATTCGCGTTTCACATGCTCCAAAGGCACATTACAATAGTCATCTTCCATTTATCGCAATCTGAACTAATTCCAGCTAGTTCTTTTTTCTATTTTACGTTTTTTATTACACAAAATTGATCAATTTAACAAGCGACCGTAGACTAACAATTCAAATTTTTTATGAAACAACCAATTCCAGAGCGATGCATTGGCAGAAATTATTGAAAACACGTAATACGAATAGGTTTACCACCGATTACATTAACATTTATTGTATTTAAAGTACATTAAGCATAAAAAAATATATTTAAACGAAATTTATTTTGTGGCAATTAAAACTCATGGAATTGTTTTTGAAAATATTTTAACTTTTTCATATTATTTAGGTCGCAATTTATAATCAATAGCTGACGAACACCACTGGCCTTTACTTAAACAATTTAAAACACAAAAATCACCGCTCTTTTATGCAAATATTTAAGTTTTATTAAAAATATGTGTAAAATAATTCACTTTTGCAAAATTTAATTTTGTATTTTTTCACAGTCATATGTTCATAAATGCTATGTATAGCCATTGCTTTTTACCCATGCAAAAAGCAAATTTTTTCTCTCCCTTCTGCCATTTACCCATCAGCTGATACGGCGATTTCGCTTAACTCACAAGTGAGGATTCTGGTTCAATAAACATTATAAATGTCCATATCAGTAGTAGGGAACTGCCAATTCGGCGTCAATTAAAATTGTTAAATTGTGTGCTGAAATTGTTAAATTGTGGCTGAAATTGTTAAATTTTGGGCTGAAATTGTTAAATTGTGGCTGAAATTGTTAAATTTTGGCTGAAATTTTAAAATTCTTGGAAATTTGTGAAATTTGATACCTACGTGTGTGTCCGCCCGTCCGTCTGTGTTTTTTGTTTACATTAGGAGTTTTTTGTTTATATTAACTTTTTTTATTTATATTAAGTATATGTATGTATGTATGTATGACCGTGGGAACTTGTGCGTGGAATATTTTGTGGGAATACATTAAGGGTGTTTATAGCTTTAAGATTTTTATATTTGTATGATTTTTCCTAATGCCGACGGGAAAACATCTTTATTTTTTCTAATGCCGACGGGAAAGTTATGATTGTTGTTAGACTGTGGAAATTTGTTGATGTCCGTGATTTGGGCAGGTGAGGTTTTTGTAACATGTAACCGTGGGAATTTGCGGGTGTATCTTTAAGGCAGCCTGTGTTTGGTGGGGGCGGGTGTTGTTGTAATATGTATCCGTGGGAATTTGTGTGCGGAATATTTTGTAGGAATACATTAAGGGGTTTATAGGTTTGAGGCTTTTATATGTGTATGATTTCCTGATGCCAACGGGAAAACATGTTTATTTTTTTCAAATGCCGACGGGAAAATATGTTTAGTTTTTTCAAATGCCGAGGTAGATCGACTGGTGGAGGGCGGGGAGTTGTTGTAATATGTATCCGTGGGAATCTGTGTACATGTATGTATGTATATATGTATGTCTGTAAGAGTTTAAGGCTGTCTGTGGTTTATCAAAGGTGAGGTGAGAGTGTTCATGTAATACGTATCCGTGGGAATCTGTGTATATGTATGTTCGTAGGAGTTTAAGACTGATTGTGATTTGAGGTGGGGGAGGGTCTTGTTGTGATAGATAGATAGAATGTGCCTATGTGTGTATGTGTATGTATGTATTTATATATAGAGGTTTAAGTCTGTCCTTGATTTGAGATAGGCGGGGGGTGTTATTGTAATATGTATCTATAGGAATTTGGGAGTTTATATGTTTGTAGAAATTTTTGTGTATGTATGTCTGTAGAAGTTTAAGGCTGATCGTGATTTGGATTGTTCAGATTAACGATTGTATGTGACCTTGAGAATTTGTGTATGTATATCTGTAGGAAATTTAAGGCTTATCACAAGTGAGGATTCTGGTTAATATTCTGTGCTATTTTGTTTGAAATAAAAATTCGGTCTTACATTAATTTTTTTGACAGACATAGAGAATTGTTATTTCACTAAAATTGGAAAATAGCCAATGTACATAAGTGGTAGGCGATTGGGCGTCCTGGGTCAATTAAAATTTTTAAATTTTAATTACCCAAATTTTAAAATTCTTGGAAATTTGTGAAATTTGATACCTACGAGGGTGGTTCAATAAGTCGTTCGATTTTTTGTTTACATAAGGAGTTTTTTGTTTACTTAAGTTTTTTGTTTACATAAGGAGTTTTTTATTATTACTACATACGAGGGCGGTACAATAAGTAAGGTTTTTTATGACCGTGGGAATTTATATGTATGTATGTTTGTGGGGTGGATTAAGGGGTTTCATAAGATTAAGATTTCATAAGTATACATATATGCCGACGGGAAAATCATGAAAATGATTTTTCCTAATACCAACAGGAAAATCATGAGATGATTTTTCCTAATCCCAATGGGGGAGAGTTGTGAAAATTCATTTTTCCTAATGCCGACGGCAATGCATGATAATTTTTCCTAATGCAGACGGCAATGCATGATTAATTTTTTTCAAATGCCGGCGGCAATACATAATTAGTTTTTTCGAATGCCGACGGGAAAACATATTTATTTTTTTCAAATGCCTACGGGAAAACATATTTATTTTTTTCAAATGCCGACGGGAAAATCATGGAAATGATTTTTCCTAACGCCGACGGAAAATCTGTGTGTCTAGCTGTAGGAATTAAAGTCTGGCTGTGCTTGGTGGAGGGCGGGGTGTGTCTAGATTGTGAGACTTTGAGGCTGACCGTGATTTGGGTAGGTGAGGGTGTTTTGTAATATGTAACCGGGGGAATTCGGTGGCGTTTATGCCTGTTGGAGTTTAAGCCAAGCTGTGCTTGGTGGGGGCCGGGATTTATTTGAGGTAGATCGACTGGTGAAGGGCGGGGCGTTGTTGTAAAATGTATTCGTGGGAATCTGTGTGCATGTATGTCTGTAGGAGTTTAAGGCTGTCTGTGATTTATGAAAGGCGAGGTCAGAGTATTCATGTAATACGTATCCGTGGGAATCTGTGTCTATGTATGTTTGCAGGAGTTTAAGGCTGATCGTGATTTGAAGTGGGTGAGGGTGTTCATGTATATGTATCCGTGGCAATTTGCGTGTATGTATGCCTGTAGGGCAAGGCTGTCCTTGATTTGGGTTAGGTGAGGGTGTTGTTGTAATATGTATCTGTAGGAATTTGTGTGTTTGTATGTCTGTAGGAGTTTAAGGCTGATCGGGATTTCGGTTGTTGAGATTGATAGATTGATTAAGAACTTTAGGCTGACTGTGATTTGTGAGGGGAGGGTTTAATTTGTCGTAGATGAATTCTAGTATGTGTGTGTGTATGTGATTTTCTCACCCTAGTATTTACATGTACTTAGAAATAAATTGTTTCTCATATGAAAATTTTTTGCTATAAAATATTATCATATCTGAACCTCCCTAATCCTAGTATGTTTTTCATATTGTAGGATGAGATTGCTTTATATTTTATCAAGCTTAAATTTGTCCAGTGTTAAAGTCTGTCGGTCAGAAATTTTTTTATATTTACATAAATATTAATTTCAGATTTTGCAAAATTCTTGTGTACGATCGTAGCGATTTTGTGTGTGTATGTGTGTGTGCGCGATAGAGTTTGGCTGTTTGTTTATTTAAGTACATTTGTCTTCTTAGACTTTCGTCTTCAAGCGTCAATATCTTGGAGAACGGTTTGTATGTTTTCATGATGTAGATATGTAAGTGTGATTGTAAAAATCCAATAAATACTTGAGCATGGGTAAGAAATTTGATAATATGTGTACATATATACATATGGATCTACAAATTGATTTTATGTATGTATGTATGTACATACAAATAAGTCTGTGGCTCCCTGTTTAAATACATTTTTTTGTCATGAGTGGTCTTTTGTTGTTGCTGTTGTAAATATTCACCTGGTCTTTTGTGTATGAAATATCTCCATAGTTTTTTATTTGAAATTAAAAAAACGTTCTTTTAATTTTTAGATGTGTTTACTTAAAAGTTTGTGAGGAGTTTCTGTTTTAAATAAAATTTAATTCCTCTCTAGTTGTAGTAACTATAGTATAAATATTTAATATATTTTATTTCCATTTGTTTAAAGTTGATGTAGCCTATATAGTCACCGTTAGAAATTTTTCGGTGTAAAATTTTTTCCAACTATCGTCTTTTTTCTTCACCTTTTACATATGTATATTTTAGAACACTTTGCTTTTCTTTCCTTTTTTATTGATAAACATTTAAAATCAAATGGTGGTTTTATAATAAAATTGTTATACTCATTATTGTTAAAAACATCCGCTACTTCTTTTAGTAATAAAAATCATTCGAATTAGTTTTGAAACCTTATACGTCTATTAAAACCATTTTTATCAATCATATTACTTAATTTATAAGACTTTCCGGACTTTCTATTATTCGATCATCAGTAAAAATGCAGTAGCTGAGGTCCTTGCTTGCTGTTTCAAATTAATTTTATATATCAATTGGCCCGCTATTGAATAAATGGAGCTTTTATCTTAAACTCTGATGCAGTTACAAGCGCTTGAAATTCTTTCATATACGAGTAGTAGATACATATAATATAGATACATATCATTTAGAACTGAATAACGTTCACTTTTAAATTTTATGTTAATATCATCTTATGGATATGAGACTGAATTTAAATGTACTTTTAAATTAGTCAAATCACAATGAACAAACTTATTTTCTTCTTGAAAAGCGATCAACAGAAAACGAAGTCGTTTTCTGTGAATTTAGGTCTATCCTCTCGACGGTTCCTCTAGTATACAAGATGAATTTGCATGTCGGAATTTCTGGCTGTCCTTTGTCGGCGTTATGGGTAATTAAATGTTAAAATTTTAATTGCCCAAATTGTACTACTTGATAATGTTACTATCTTTACATTAATAGGCTATATGTTTATTTTATGAAGGGTGATCGCCTATGCCTTTTATTTGATGCTCTAGATGATATGTTTTTTTTTTCATTGTATTAAAGTTCAGCGTATTGTATATGTACATATTTCTGCTATGTTTAAGTATGCTTTATGTTCATGTCAGACAAGCCGTACATATCAGTTGGTCATTCAGTCTCTTGTTTCATTTATTTTTTCTTCTGATGTATCACTACTTTTTTTGATTTTACTACTTGAAATAGAGAACATTAATATAATTTTTAAATCCTTTATTTTTAATGAAAATATATACATATGTGAGTATGTACATATGCAAGTGTATTCATATCCACATACATATATCCGAATATATGTATTTATGTAGAAATTAGTTTACATACAAAGAAATATATATTTAATAAACAAGTATTGCACCAAATCGATCTTCAAAAACTCAGTCACCTCTACCATGAATTCAGCCTAGGTTGAGTTGATAGAGAGATTTTGAGTATTAATATGTAGATGTTTTCAAATTTTAGTCCATTAAGACTTTTTAGCAAATCAATCATAACATATTATGTTTTTGTTAATTTTTTTTATTTTACAATTTGACAGACCAACTATTTTTGCGCAAATAGATTTGGTAGAAGGGAACTATGACTTGTTTTTGAACTAACGTTTGATGAATCATCAAAATTTCGTACCATCCTATATTTAGGTTGTTTCATTAACCACATTTGTGTAACTAAATGCATTTTATAAATATTATCTCTTATTATAAAAAAATAAAATAATACAGCTATACGATATCAGAAAATATTTTCTAAAAATAAAATAATACAGCTATACGATATCAGAAAGTATTTTCTGAAATCGTGTAGCTGCATTATTTTATTTTTTTAATAAGAGATAATGATGTATTTCACAATCAAAACAACATAAAACTATCATTTGTTTTGATTATGAGTATACGTCAATAATTATATGTTACACAAATGTGGTTAGTGAATATTTTAAAATATATATATATATTTTAACAAGGGATCGCAAATAACGATTATTTTCCAAATTTAAACTGAAAAAATCACAATAATAGAGAAGTGCTACGGGCACAAGGAATATACCACAATACTCCATGTTACATGGACTACCTATAGATGCAATGACTTTTATTTTTTTAATTTTTATTTATTCCTCACAAAATAATAGTTATTTCTTGATTTTTATTTATTCCTCACAAAATAAGAGTTATTTTGTGACTTTTATTTATTCCTCAGAAAATAAGAGTTATTTTTTTATTTTTATTTATTTCTCACAAAATAACAGTTATTTTGTGACTTTTATTTATTCCTCACAAAATAAGAGTTATTTTGTGACTTTTATTTATTCCTCACAAAATAACAGTTATTTTTTGATTTTTATTTATTCCTCAGAAAATAAAAGTCATTTTTAAAATGTGTTTATTAATTAATTTAATTTAACAAATAAGAGTTTTTGCATTTACTCTAGCGATAAATTCGATCTTAAATCTGTCAATATTAATTTTAGCGCAGAAAATGCTCTTTCTACAGAGACTTGTGTTGCTGGCGTGCTATGCAAAACCTGTGCCAATCTGTACAGGTATGGATATATATATTTTTTTTCCTCCCAATATTTCATTACATCTGCATCCACGTCAATGGGCTTAGGATTGTAATTGTCTATTTCGCTTATCGCCCTTTTCATTTCCTCCTCCAGATCACCATCTGAGTCTTCATCCTCTGAATTTATTTCAATAGAGTTTAAGAACTCGTTTAATAATGAACACGTGTTTGTGTCTTCAGACGACGGTAAAGCATCTGGTGTTTCAGCGTTTCAAGATGATGGTAAGTCAGAAGACTTTTGCGTTGCATCATTCTTTACAAAGAGTAAAATTTATTAAATTCATGTACATTAGACCACCCAATGGGCCGAAGTTTTTATTTTATTCGCTAAAGCCCATATGACATTTCATTTTTCTTTCATTTATCAAGTTTCATTTATCAAGCTGGTAACTCTTATGTGTTAATTATGAAGGTGTTGAGATATTTAGTACATTAAAAAATTTTGACAAATCAAAAAATATTTTTATGTTATGCAACAAATTAATTATAAAATACATAAGAACCGGTCTTAAAACCCTAACCAGCACAAAAATGTGTTTTTCGGACAAAATCCGTACCAAATATAAGAAATCCGGTTCCAAACCGGATAAAAATATCTTATATATGACGCTGGTAATGTAGCTTTCCATTGGTGAAAGAATTTTTAAAACCAGATGAGCGGCTTGGGCGTGAAAGCTTAGCAAAAAACAAACTCACTTTCTTATAAATTGGTTGTTTTTGTAAATGAAATAAAATTATTTGTAATAAAAAATATCAAATTTGTTTTTTTTCAATTTAAATAGGCATATTTTGTAAAAAATTTCATTTCTACACGTTTCCAAATTGTATGAAAAATAATGACAATTCGTTACAAACAATATCTTTTTCATACAAATTTCAAAAGGAAAAAATTATTGTACGAATATATGCAGAATCTATACTAAAGTCTCTATTTTTCATTTTATTTACAAAAACACTGAGTTATTTTTTTATATTTTATTTACTGCCAGTTCATAGAAGCCATGTAAAAATTCTTGCTTGGCTATTTATATTGAAAACACAAACAAAGCACTCAAAATTTGTTTTGTTTTCAATGTAAATAGCCAAGCAAGAATTTTTACTTGACTTCTATGAACTGGCAGTTATTAGTTTAAAAATGACTTTTATTTTCTGAGGAATAAATAAAAATCAAAAAATAACTCTTATTTTGTGAGGAATAAATAAAAGTCACAAAATAACTGTTATTTTGTGAGAAATAAATAAAAAAATAACTCTTATTTTCTGAGGAATAAATAAAAATCACAAAATAACTGTTATTTTGTGAGGAATAAATAAAAGTCACAAAATAACTCTTATTTTGTGAGGAATAAATAAAAATCAAGAAATAACTCTTATTTTGTGAGGAATAAATAAAACTCAAGAAATAACGATTAAAAAGTAATTTTTAAAATAAAAATTATAACCGTTACGGTCCCTGATTTTAACAGCCTTATTTATAAAAATTATTAAGCCTTTATAAAGGCTTTTTAATAAAAAATTTTTATGAAAATTTGTTTAAAAAAAACTTAATTAGTTTTATAAATAAGACTGTAAGAGTTTAAAATCAGTATTTTTTTTTATCATAATACTGGTTTTAAACTCTTAAAAAATACTTTGTTTTGACTATGAGTAGGGACCATTATCTCTTATATAGGAAAAATAAGAGACAATATTTATGAAACACATTTCATAAATATTTGTGGATACTCATAGTCAAAACAACCTAAAAATAGGATGGTATGAAATTTTAATGATTCATCAAACGTTAGTTCAAAACCAAGTCATAGTTCCCTTCTACCAAATTCTATTTGCGCAAAAATAGTTGGTCTGTCAAATTGTAAAAATAGAAAAAATAAATAAAAAAATTTTTTTTTTTTTTTTTCCATGCGTATATTTATTTATTGTATCTTCAAAAAATGAACTAACAATAAGTTTTCAAATCTTAAATCTAGATATAATAATTAGGCCCAACCAGTGTCAGGCATAAACTTAGTGATAGTAATCAATAATACATAAATATCGTATTAAGCACAAAAATATTTTCAAGCTGTTTCATCTGGAGTGTTGAGTATTAGAGCCATAGTGTCCCTCTTTTTTAAGCGGATGTGTCCAGTAAAATTCAAGATGTTACGAGCAAGTGGATTAGGATGAGACTCGAGTTTTGTTAAGTATTTTCCTGCGTATTTTTTAATTTCTTCAGTCACTAGTGGCATATCTAAATCACGATGTAAATTTGAATTTTTGATGTACCATGGAGCCGATGTTATTAGTCTTAAAATCTTGTTTTGCCTTCGTTGGATTCTATCTATATTGGAAGCTGAAGCAGTGCCCCATAGCTGTATTCCGTAGCACCATATGGGTTTCAAAAGCGACTTGTATATTAAAAGTTTACAATCTAGACTGAGTGTTGAATTTCTACCAATCAGCCAATGTATCTGAGTTAATTTAAGTTTCATTTGTGTTAGCTTTGAGTCAATATGGTGTTTCCATGTAAGCCGTCGATCAAGGTGTATACCAAGGTATTTTACATGTGAATGTTGAGGAACAACTTGATTGTTGATTCGAATTGGGGAACAAGTATTTCTTCGCAGGGTAAATGTTAGCTGAACACACTTTTGTTCGTTAACTTTAATTCTCCATAAGTTTAACCATAGTAAAAAAATAACAAATAATATGTTATGATTGATTTGCTAAAAAGTCTTAATGGACTAAAATTTGAAAACATCTACATATTAATACTCAAAATCTCTCTATCAACCCAAATATGGATACTTAAAGATATTACATAACTTCATTAATTAAAGGAATAGGATATTACACATTTACAGATACTGAATCTGTTATTTTATTGTTATTGGAAGGATAAATATGGATTTTGTTTATATGCAACGATATTGAATTAAACGATGATTATCCATTCCTCTAAATGTTATAAATGGGCAGCTACTTGTAAACTGATAACCAAATCTGAATCAGATAAGCTGATCTGAAAACCAGACCAGGTCCTGATAAGCTGATCTGAAAACCAGACCAGGTCCTGATAAGCTGATCTGAAAACCAGACCAGGTCTTGATAAGCTGATCTGAAAACCAGACCAGGTCCTGATAAGCTGATCTGAAAACCAGACCAGGTCCTGATAAGCTGATCTGAAAACCAGACTAGGTCCTGATAAGCTGATCTGAAAACCAGATCAGGTCCTGATAAGCTGATCTGAAAACCAGACCAGCTACCTGATAACCTGATCTGATAGCTGATATCTGATCTAATAGCTGATACCTCTTATTTGCTAAACATGGATGAGAAAATTTTAAAATAGTTGGTGTTGACAAGAAATGTCTTGAAGAAAAAGCTTCGTAGTATAAAAACTGGTGAAATAGATACATGTGAGCTACAAAAGATACATTTAAACCTATAACAGAACCTCTCAAAGAATTCATAAATAGTGCTAGAAATATTGAAAGAATTCACAAGAAAGAAGAAAGTAAAATCAAGATAGAAGCTGAAAATAATACAAGTTTAAAGCCATCAGTCAATATAGAGACAAGTACACCGAAGAAACTTTCAGAAAGAACAATATTTGATGATATCATCTTATTTAATTATGCTAATACTGAGAATGATGATGAGGATGATGAAGATGATTTTTACTCATAGACTTCCAATTCTGAAGACACTTTTACTCATTTATCAGTCTTAGAAGGAAGAATTGAATTAGAAACAAACTATGGCCCACATTAGGATTTGAATAATGAATGGAAGTTTGGTGATAGTAACCTAAAACTAAATGAAGATAAAATACAAGTTGATGGTCAAATATAGGCTCTAATAGTAGCTTTATTTTCTTTAATGATTGATAATAAAACATGGAAATACTATGAGAAATTTGATTTTGAAAACTATATAAAATATATAATTTCTACTAATACATGGATAGAGAATCATCATCATTCACTCACGAAGAATGATGTTATCAGTAAATTGTTTCTGGAAACTCCAAACGATAAACTATAGGACAAATTAATAATACAGCTTAAGGAATTAATATAATTCAAGAATATATTAAAATGCAAATTGATGGAGCATAACGTGAAATACAATTAGAGATAGAAGATAGTTATAAAATTGAAAAAACACATACTAAAAGTTAAATCATCTTTTGAAAAAACAAATTGAAGAGCTGAACGATACAATTTATAGATTGGAAAATTAGCTACATGATAGTATAAATAGCTGAAAGTGCATCAAGTAGATCACAACACTCTCCAAAAAATCTTTAAAACAACTCAATGTCTTTATAAAGAAATTTAGTAAACGAACTCTTGAAAATTGTGTGTGCATTGTATATAGATATGTAATGAAAGGAATAGTTGATCTTTTATGGAGCTGATTTAGGTGAAATGGGAAACTATTCTACAGAAAATAGAAATTATTGATTATTGTAGACTGTAAATGATTCATTCTCAAAGTTTCTATGGTAAATATCGTTGAAAATAAAAGTTGCACTCGAAAAAACCTAGGCTGTGGAAAATATTTTTGAAATGTTACGAGTACCAATAAACTTACAAATGGATGATTGTAAAGAATTTTTTAATAGACACTAAAAAATTCATGCATAAGTAGAATATATATATATATATATATATATATAAAGATTTACTTAGTTAAGCTCATTACTTAGAAAAGCTCATCTCTCAATTAAAATGTTTGCAATTAAAGTTAACTCAATAAATGATGAAAAGGTGGAAAATACAGTATACAGTAATTTGAAGATGTAGAAAATGTTGAAATTTAATTTCAATATAAATAAAATTAAAAAAGAAAAATCTAGTTTGTCATGGTTTTTTTTTTTTTTTAAATATTGATTAGGAATGTTAGGTCTTAGGAAAGATAATTAACTTAATGTAGTGGAATTCTCTAAACTTATTGGTCTGTATGAAATATTATGAAAACGTAAGCGTTCAAAATGAAGTTTAACACAGTGCAATATTCAGCAACACATCGTATTATCACTTTTTATAGTAAAAGTTGTACGATTTCCATTTCGAAAGCAGTAGCACACAAAATTTAAAAAATGTGAATCTGGGCTTATTATAATAGATCTTCACTCTGTTCATTTCTATAGCTATCAGATCTTTTTAAAAATATAGATAAACTAAGCAAATTGGATCCAATCTTTAAGTGTACATGTGTATGTACATGTGTACATGTACATGAATTAGTATCAGACAAACTTACTGAATAAATATGGACTTCAACTGGAATCATGCTGAAGCATACATAAATTGTAAAATGCATTGTAAGCAGATCTTACTTTATATCTGTATCTGTATGAGTATCAAATAAATTTACAGAAAAAATATTGAAAGAATACCGAAACATGCAAATTTAAAAGAATTCCTTACGTCACACAATTTTGTAAGCAAAGAAATTTTAGGACTGTGCTAAATGAAATACATAAGTATGTATCTACTTTGTAAAAGATTCAAAAGAGCGAAATTGTAAATTCTAATAGTATAGATATTTAACTGAAACACCACTACATCTCTGACGCTCGCGTCACTATCGACAAAAGCATGCTAAGACATGTATGTTAGAAAAATATAAAAACCTGATAGAAGGTGATGAGGACCTTTTTTAAGTGAGAAATCATAATATCTGAAGCCGATACAACTCAGGCTACATCACCAACAATAACTTCAAGGGTGGTCGACCCTTGAAGTTATTGTATATTTGAAGCAAAATTTCTTTCAAACGTAGATATTCTAATGTCTCTGACACTATATGAAAATACCTACGCTGAATTCATGATGGAGGTGACTGAGTTTTTGAAGATCGATTTGGTATAATAGTTGATTATTAAATATATATTTCTTTGTATGTAAACTAATTTCTACATACATACATATATTCGGATATATGTATGTAGATATGAATACACCTGCATATGTACACACTAACATATGTATATATTTTCATTAAAAATAAAGGATTTAAAAATTATATTAATGTTCTCTATTTCAAGTAGTAAAATAAAAAAAAGTAGTGATACATTAGAAGAAAAAATAAATAAAACAAGAGACTGAGTGACCAACTGATATATACAGCCTGTCTGACTTGAACACAAAGCATACTTAAACATAACAGAAATATGTATACAATACGCTAAACTTTAATACAATGAGAAAAAAAACATATCATCTAGAGCATCAATTAAAAGGCATAGACGACCACCCTTCATAAAATACACATACAGCCTATTAATGTAAGCATAGTAACATTATCAAGTAGCATAATTTGGGCAATTAAAATTTTAACATTTAATTATCCATAACGCCGACAAAGGACAGCAAGAAATTCCGACATGTAAAGTCATCTTGTATACTAGAGGAACCGTCGAGAGGCTAGACCTAAATTCACAGAAAATGGCTTCGTTTTCTGTTCATCGCTTTTCAAGAAGAAAATAAGTTTGTTCATTGTGATTTTACTAATTTAAAAGTACATTTAATGTCAGTCTCATATCCATATGATGATATTAACATAAAATTTAAAAGTGAACGTTATTCAGTTCTATTTGATATATATCTAAGATTCCCACAAAGCTACTACTCGTTTATGAAAGAATTTCAAGCGCTTGTAACTGCATCAGAGTTTAAGATAAAAGCTCCTTTTAACCAATAGCGGTCCAATTGATATAGAAATTCAATATGAAACAGCAAGCAAGGACCTCAGCTACTGCATTTTTACTGATGATCGAATAATAGAAAGTCCGGAAAGTCTTATAAATTAAGTAATATGAATGAAAAAATGATTTTAATAGACAAGTAAGGTTTCGAATGATTTTCATTACAAAAAGAAGTAGCGGATGTTTTCAACAATAAAGAGTATAACAATTTCATTATAAAACCACCATTTGATTTTAAATGTTTATCAATAAAAAAGGAAAGAGAAGCAAAGTGGTTAACAAAAAACTATCATCACCTAAGGTGGACTGCTGGATCAGTTTAATTTCAAAGCGTTTGTCATTGTTTAAAAGCCAATGCAAGATGTTCTAAAATATATGTAAAAGGTGAAGAAAAAAGATGATAGTTGGAAAAAATATTAGACCGAAAAATTTCTAACGTTGACTATATAGCTACATCAACTTTAAACAAATGGAAATAAAATATATTAAATATTTATACTATAGTTACTACAACTAGAGAGGAATTCAATTTTACTTAAAACAAAAACTCCTCACAAACTTTTAAGTAAATACATCTAAAACTTAAAAGAACTTTTTTTAATTTCAAATAAAAAAACTATCGAGATATTTCACATCTATACACAAAAGACCAGACGAATATTTACAACAGCAACAACAGCACATGACAAAAACATGTATTTAAACAGGGAGCCCCAGACTTATTTGTATGTACATACATACATACATAAAATCAATTTGTAGATCCATATGTACATATGTACACATATTATCAAATTTCTTACTTATGCTCAAGTATTTATTTGATTTTAACAATCACACTTACATATCTATGTACATCATGAAAACTACAAACCGTTCTCCAAGCTATTGACGCTTGAAGACGAAAGCCGAAGAAGACAAATGTACTTAAATAAACAAACTTATCACAGACCAGTCAAACTCTATCGCGCATATACACATACACACACACAAAATCACCACGATCGTACACAAGAATTTTGCAAAATCTGAAATTAATATTTATACAAATATAAACAAATTTCTGACCGACAGACTTTAACACTGGACAAATTTAAGCTTGATAAAATATAAAGCAATCTCATCCTCCAATATGAAAAACATACTAGGATAAGGAAGTTCAGATATATGATAATATTTTCCAGCAAAAAATATTCATATGAGAAACAATTTATTTCTACGTACATATAAATACTAGGGTGAGAAAATCACATACACACACATACTAAAATTCATCTAGGAAAAATTAAACCTATTTTAACAACGCCCCTCCCCTCACAAATCACAGTCAGCCTAAAGTTCTTACAGACATACATACACAAAATCTCGAGGTAACATACAATCTATCAATCTCAACAACCTAAATCACGATCAGCCTTAAACTCATATAGAGATACATACACACAAATACGGATACATATACATGAACACTTTCACCTCACCTCTCATTAATCATGATCAGCCTTAAACTCTTACACACAAATTGCGCGGTTATATATTACATGAACACTTTACCCCTCATAAATTACGATAAGCCTTAAATTTCCTACAGATATATACACAAATTCTCAAGGTCACATACAATCGATCAATCTCAACAATCCAAATCACGATCAGCCTTAAACTTCTACAGACATACATGCACAAAAATTCCTACAGACATATAAACACCCAAATTCCTATAGCTACATATTACAATAACACCCCCCCGCCTACCTCAAATCAAGGACAGCCTTAAAGTGCTACATATACATACATACATACACATAGGCACATTCTATCTATCTATCACAACAACACGCTCCCCCACCTCACATCACAATCAGCCTTAAACTCCTACGAACATACATATATACAGATTCCCACGGATACGTATTACATGAACACTCTCACCTCGCCTTTCATAAATCACAGACAGCTTTAAACTCTTACAGACATACATACATACATACATGTACACAGATTCCCACGGATACATATTACAACAAATCTCCACCCTCCACCAGTCGATCTACCTCAAATACATCCCGCCCCCCACCAAGCACAGCTTGGCTTAAATTCCAACAAGCATAAACGTTACCGAATTCCAACGGTTACATATTACAAAACACCTTCACCTACCCAAATCACGGTCAGCCTTAAGGTCTCACAATCTATACACACCCCGCCCTCCACCAAGCACAGCCAGACTTCAATTCCTACAGCTAGACATACAAATTTTCCGTCGGCGTTAGGAAAAATCATTTCCATGATTTTCCCGTCGGCATTTTAAAAAAATAAATATGTTCCCGTCGGCATTCGAAAAAACTTATTATGTATTGCCGTCGGCATTTGAAAAAATTAATCATGCATTGCCGTCGGCATTAGGAAAAATTATCATGCATTGCCGTCGGCATTAGGAAAAATTAATTTTCACAACTCTCCCCCATTGGTATTAGGAAAAATCATCTCATGATTTTCCCGTTGGTATTAGGAAAAATCATTTTCATGATTTTCCCGTCGGCATATATGTATACTTATGAAATCTTAATCTTATTAAACCCCTTAATCCACCCCACAAACATACATACATATAAATTCCCACGGTCATAAAAAACCTGACTTATTGAACCGCCCTCGTATGTAGTAATAATAAAAAAACTCCTTATGTAAACAAAAAACTCCTTAGGTAAACAAAAAACTCCTTATGTAAACAAAAAATCGGACGGACTTATTGAACCACCCCCTTAGGTATCAAATTTCACAAATTTCCAAGAATTTTAAAATTTGGGTAATTAAAATTTCACAATTTTAATTGACCCAGGACGCCCAATCTTCTACTACTCACATATGAATCAAAACAAAAATTTTCATTTAATTTGATTCTAAGACCTATGGCGCATAACCATAGTCAAAGCAAAGTATACTTTAAGAATTTAAAACCAGTATTTTGTATGGTAATACTGGTTTTAAATACTTAAAAGTACACTTTGTTTTGATTATGGTTATGCGCCTATATTTTCAGTTTATAACATTTTGAAATAGTTAACGCCTACATATGTACATATGTATTTACAAACTTCACTTACATACGTCATGGCAATCCATTTTTTGAGTATCCTTCTTCCAGAAACGACGAACACAAACTACCGCATTTACTTCCAAACAGAAGTGCATGTTTCCTTTGTTTCGCTTTTTAAAACAAAACATTCGAATGTTTCCATAATAATTTGGAAAGATGAGAGTAGATGTGTGAGAATGTATGTTTCGTTAGTCATTCTCGCAAAGCCATGCATGTTTCGTTTGTTTCTCTTTTTTTTTAATGAAACAAACGACAACTAGAGTGATGTTATTTTCAATTCGATCTCTCATGTTTCATTACTCTAATGTCTCCATTCTCTCATGTTTCCATTCTCTAACAGCAACACACATTTTTTCAGTTCCATTGCTCGTTTCGCTTTTACAAATCAGAATAGGAAGACTGTTTGAAAATTTGGGAATGTGTTCAACAGCGTTTCAATCATACTCGTGCAGATCATTAGTATGGACCTGAAGTTTTACATCGTAGCATGTGCAAAATGGTATAGCATAGTGGTGAGTATAGTGGTGAGTATCAATATAACATACCATTGCTATACACATGCTGCGATGTAGACTTGTACTGAACTCTTTCAGAAGCTCGATTCAAAAACGAGCTATTGAAAGAGTTCGAAACATGATACAATTATACAAGGTACTTGCACAAGCACAGCCTGTTAATGTATACAATGCAGAAACTTGTCAAACTTTGTTTACAAGCCGCAAAAATGTTAGTGTACGTGTGTGAATAAAATAATTACAGTGTTGCCAATGAATTTGCATTTGGCTGTGTCTCCAATTACACATTAAAGAAAATTACACTACACATCCTTTGTGTAGGTTAAAATTAAAACAAAATTACACAAAAATAGAAGTCAAAGTAGAATTACACACAGATTATACATGAATCTAATTATAGGCCTACGCATGTGAGTAGAAATTACACACTCTGTATATTACACACATATTGGCAACACCGAATGACTATAATCATTCATGAATTGTTATTTTTAGCAACAAAAGACATCTGTTTTTGACTAAATTCTGTTTGTTTCTACCAACAAAGTGCGTGTGTTTCTTGGTGTTGCAATTTTGTTGCAGTCGTGCAAGTACCTTGTATAATTATATCATGGTTCGAAACAAGTCTACTACGATGCCAGACAATGTACACAAGACTGTGAGTTGGGCTTATGTTTATGTACGAAGTCGTCAGCTGCAGAAGACTTTAAACCGCCGCCCGTCATTTTTCGCCTAGCCGCCGAAAATTTAAGGACGACCTGGAGCTCTGCTTCAGTCATAAGCACATGGTCATAAGCACAGAGCACTGTGGCAGAGACATGCGCCGATCGGCTGAGAGCCGGCTAAGCCGAGTCGCCGAATCGTTTTGACCAGCCGCCGCCGCCGATTTTTTTCCGGCTTACAAGCTGCTGAAAATTAAACGCCGATCGATGTAATTTTATAATATTTTTCGGCTGAAAATTGTTTTTTTACATATCTTGGATAAAATTTATATTTTTGTATATATTCCATTTGTAAATTTTTCACTGAGTACATACATTATACCATTGAAATGGAATATTTCTTTTATTATATATACATAGAAGCAAATTCATATACGAGGTCTGATAAAAAAATAACAGTTATTTGAAATTTTTTCAAACGTTTTTATTTATTCATCAATAACTATCTTGTCCCCTTCAAAGTAATCCCCCTCAGATATAATACATTTATGCCAGCGTTTTTTCCAATCCTCGAAACACTTCTGAAACGCGCTTTTTTGTATCGCCAACAGCTCTTGTTTCGATTTTTCCTTTATCTCCTCAATCGTAGCAAAACGCTTTCCTTTTATCGGTGTCTTCAGTTTTGGGAAGAGGAAAAAGTCAGCGGGGGCCAAGTCCGCTGAATACGGTGGTTGAGGAATGATAACGGTTTTGTTTTTGGCCAAAAAGTCACTCACAAGCATCGATGTGTGAGCTGGTGCGTTATCATGGTGCAAAATCCATGATTGTTTTTTCCACAATTCTGTGCGTTTCTGACGAATTGCTTCGCGCAAACGGCGCATAACTTCAAGGTAGTATTCCTTATTGACCGTACGACATTTTGTCCAAAATTCATGATGCACCACACCATTGCAGTCGAAGAAAACAATGAGCAAAACCTTCACATTTGACCGAACTTGACGTGCTTTTTTCGGGCTTGGCTCTTCTGGACGCTTCCAATGGGATGATTGGGCTTTGGTTTCAATGTCATAGCCGTATGAGGAAATCATAGGTATACATAGTTTTATTTTGATGCAGAGTTACCTGCAGTCCTGTTAATTGTATACATTGTTGCCATGTCTATATGAAAATGTATCATATTTTTGAAAGCAGTACCCCGTTTCTGTAACTTGTGAGAAGTTCTCGCATCGAGAAAAATTAAATAATAATATTGGTCGTCCTACTTTACACAGGTTTACTCACATTAAAATTTTTATAAACTTACAAAAAATATCAACAAATACAGTTTCGTTTTTACTCACCCTGTGTTTCACAGGATGATAATAATTTTTTCGACTCGAAAAGCTCTAACATTTGTTACAGAAACGAGGCACAGATCACAGTCGAAAGAACATTGGTAGAAACAGGGGCATGTTAAACTAAATGTTCCATCTTGTATAGCAATGTTTCTTGTTGCAATTTGTGTTTACTTTTTGGTTTCTCAAATATTAAAATATTTTGATATTTTAAGTTTCCCAACGCAGTATTTCTTCAGATAGAGGTCCATAACGCGTAGGCTCGTTCAAAGCAAAAAGTAGGTATACTTTTGTACGCGTTACAAGCACCATGAAAGAAAGTCAGCTGTTCTTGAATGCTAAAGATGTTAAATAATACTTTATTTCTTACGTTATCGATAAATATTATTTTGCCGTGGATAATTTTTTTCTTTTTTTCATTAAAAAAACTCGATTTCACTCTCCATTTTTTCTTTATAAGTATTTATAAACAAACGCATACAGCTGATCAAAACAAAAATAAAATGGCGCACGAAAAGCAGTGCATGTAACTCAACGCGAACAAAGTATAGAATGAAACAAGAGGATGCAACGCGTGTAAAGCATAACGCGCAAAAAGCGAGCTATGGACCTCTACCTTTCGTGTGAATTGACGTCTACTGCCTTTTCTGCGTTATTTCGTTGGGAACCGTCAGTGTGCGGTGCTTTTGTAAATATGTATATTAACGGAGTGAATAAATGAAGGCCCAAATTTACCATCTCTAAATTTACAACAACAGTCTTAGCATTGTCGTTTTTTCATTACTAATTATGCACATGTTAGTTAATTTGCTTATTTTTGTTCTACTTAAGGCAAACTTTTTTGGTTTGTTACTATTAAGTATATTTTTATTTAATTTTTGCCACAAGCCCATGACTATTAATTTTAGTTAATTTAATTATTATTATTCGAACTGCATTTGTTTCTATATTTAATGAATTGAACAGGCCAATGTTCGTATCGCCTTTTAAGCCAAATTACATGTGATAATTATTAATGAACAAATAACATCAAAGTTGAACGGAACAGCCAGCCGAAAAAAATAAGCAAATTAACTAACATGTGTATAATTAGTAATGAAAAAACGACAATGGTAAGACTGTTGTAAATTTAGAGATGGTAAATTTGGGCCTTCATTACAAAACACATTTCAGCAAATTGAAATACGATGAATGAAACCAATTCACATATTCCATTTGCAAAAAAGTTTCGTATATAAGGCAGAAATCTACATCAACTGACACCACACACAGTGGACCAAACACAGAAGAACGCTGATGATGAAGGTTTGTGCCTTCGAAAACGGCTGGCTGTTCCGTTCAACTATTTGTTGTCAGAATATTTACAACTAACTTTGATGTTATTTGTTCATTAATAATTATCACATGTAATTTGGCTTAAAAGGCGATACGAACATTAGCCTGTTCAATTCATTAAATATATAAATAATTATTACCATTTATTTACAAAAATCTCATAGCGAATGGGGACACAAAGCATAAAATTAAAAACGTTAAATTAATGCAACTACAAAAGAAACAGTAAAGAAGACACATGTTCGGCGTGAGCAAGGCGTCAAGAGTTCACAATTATCTTCCGTCTCGTGACATCTCTGGTAACGCTGTGCCATGGCAGAACAAATGTCGGTAATGGCCACCTCCGACGCAGCGGAAGTAGAGCAACATGTATGTCCAATACCCAAGTTGCCCTTCAATTTCTTCATAGAATCATCATGAAATAGGCTTCCTATCATGCCCATATCCTTATGCACAATTCTTTTAATAATCTAATTGTTTTTGCATGTATTATTCGGATACATCGTGGTTGAAGTTGTCTCAGCCGGCTGACAGCCGATTTACAGCCGCTGCCAATGATTTTTTATGAGCCAGCCGCCGCCGATGAAAACCCTTCGGCACAGGTCTCTGGTGGTCATAAGCTAGAAAACGAGATCTGTGACAAAATCGTTCAAATTGAAAAATTTTAGGTAAAAATTAAATATTTATGGAAAATAGACGTGTTTTTAATATATTAAATTGTGTAATTGAAAGTCTGTTGACTTCATCAACTGCTGACTGTAAATTTTGGCTCAAATAAAGTTTAGGGGCACCTCCCAGAAAGTAAAAAAAAACTATCCTATCATATAGAAAATTAAAAAATAAGAAAAAAAATAAATAAAAAAGTTGGGGCGAGGCTTAGTTTCCGAGTTATGGGCTTCTGAAATTCTAGTAAAATATTCTTATACGGTGTTTTCAAACGAATATGACCAATATTGGTATCTTAAAAATTAAAAAAGTATCCTATCCTATAAAAAATTTAAAAATAAAAAAATTAAATAAAAAAAATGGCGGCGAGGCGGAATATGGCCAATATTGGTGTTATTATATCTTAAACCTTTTGAGAATACCTTTCATGAAATGGTAAAAATAACTCTTGGTTAGCAGAGTAGCAAGCCGTCCGAAAAATTTCGGCGGCGGCTGAGAGGCAAATATTTTCGGCGGCGGCGGCTGAACGGCTTAACGCCGATTTTTTAGGCAATTAAAAAAATTGTTGAGTTGAAGAAACAGGGAGAAAAGAAAACAATCTAAACAAACAAGAGAAATTGTGACATAATTATAATACAATACCTTATGTATGTGTTTATTAATATTAAATAAAATTGATGACCTAAAATTGAAACGTATAACTGATAATAATATTAATAAACCACATATTATTATCTTAAAAATAAAATCCAATATTTGAAAGAATTCAAGGCAACTTCGCAACATTCGTTAGAGGAGCTGGGAGATTTAGTCTAATCCGAAAGCAGTTCTACCAACTTACTGAAATATCATAAGCGACAGACAATGGCTTAAATGGTGATCAAGTTAGTAACATTTTTATCAGTACACACATATACATATGCTTTTAACAATTTTACATATCTTAATCTAGGTTCATTTAGTTAATGTACCGAAAAAAAAACCTTCATATTCTTTCGAGTTTCTACAGATGAAACTCTTGAAAACTTTATATGCATTCGAAAGTTTTAGAGTTCCATTATTAGACTATTTACCACAAAAAACATCAAGTAACCTGGAAGATATCGATGGAATGTTACACAATAATTCTGTGGTGTTCATTAATAACAGCACAGTAATTACATTTTTTTATTTTAAAACTAAATTTTTATGAACAATAATTAAGTTTTTTTCTCGTTATAAAAATAACAATGTTATATAATAATATTAAAAGACACATTCTTATATCAAAAATTATTTTAAAAAAATACCGAATTTTTAAAATGAAAAATACATTCTTGTTACAAAAATGGTTTTTGAATTCAGTGTAGTAAATTGAACGTTTTGTTTGTGGGGATCTAATTATTAGGGCTCGAATTTCGATGAAAATCTGTTTTTTTCATACAGAAATGTCGTATAAACGATTTTCTTTTCAAAAATGAAAAGTTATTGGTAATTTTTTTTTGCACGTATAGTTTTAGTTAATTTTGTATTATTTTAAGTAACTTTTTGGTAATTTTTCCACTGTTACTTTTAGCTCATTTTGTTACTATTTTGAGGTAAACATTAGGTAATTTGTCTACTTTTTTACTTTTTGGGTACGTTTTTCATTCCATGTTCACACATTTTTATTTATTTATTTATTTATTTATACATATACAAAGTAAATTTGCATAATACCTAAAAATATAAATATAAAAATAACTATAAGTAATAACATAAATTTGAACGAAAATTTAGACATGGATTATAACGAAGAACTTAAAAAGGAAAGATCTAATTTCTACAGGAACAGGTGCTAATTTTTCTTTTAAAATTGGATCTACTAAATGATGGTTATCATGCACAAAAAGTTGTCGCTTCACCGAAAATGGACATAAGCGGCTCCTTTTGGCGGTGATGCAAGCGCCTGCCACAGAAAAAGCTTCCTCTGATGAAGCGGAGGTGGCAAGAATTCCAAAGCAGAATTGAGCCAATTTTGATAATTTTGGTAACACCTTGAACCAAACGCTGCGTTATTATGAAAAAAAATTATTTTGTCAAATATACCTGTTCTTTTTTTCTCCACCATTCCAAACATTCCGATTCCTCCTCCGGAGCATCAAAATATGCCTTAATTTCCAGAGCGATATTGGAATCATTAATATCTCTCTGGATTGGAGATGCCATGAAATCAAGCATCTCTCTACGAATGGCTGATATTTTCTGGAAATGAAAAATGTTTAAAAATTTTAATGGTAACATCAATAAAAAGTAATTTATTTTACTAACCGTTTTTTTTTGAAGGCCCAGGTTCATCAACCTTTTCTGTTATTGGCTCCGGAGGAGAATCAGTGAAGAGTTTCATAAGCTCTTTATATATCAAATCATCCCTCGATATATAAAATCCTTCGTCATAATCCATGTCCAAATTTTCGTTCAAATTTATGTTATTACTTTTAGGTATTTTTTTTAGCCACTTTTCCAAAGCTGACCAATTGCGTTGGCAAGGATCCATCAACGCAGCAATTACATGAACTTTTTTAATCTGAAAACGATTTTTAAAGTTATGTTTTGCGAAGTGATATAGATTTATAGAAATTCCGAACTCTGCCCATGTACAGTTTTTGGAAATTTGGCTGATTATATTTTCATAAAAAAATATAATGCTGCATATTGTCGGATAGTTACGACCTTGCAGATAAACTGTCGCCTTTTCAAATATGGCCAAAAACTGAGTGAACTCTGATATCAATTTCTTTTCCATTTCATTAAAAATGAAAGCGTCTTTGCCTGCCTTAATCAAGGCTATATTTATGGCATCAAAGTTTTTGGAGAAACTTCGGAACATTAGAAGTAGAGTGTTCCAACGTGTATCGTTGGAATTTTTAATTGTGGTCGGTTCCTGTACTTCGAGATACGTCTCATCAATTGATATTCCGAAATCATCTAACTGCAGAGATTCCGCGATTTCATTGGTCTGCAGGAGAATCTCAATTAGACTATCATCTTCGTACGCCTTTTGAATTGAAACCAATTCCTCTGATGCATACGATAACTTTTTGTAGACAGTTTTTAATTTTTTTACGATATCATTAATTGATTTGAATTCATGACTTTCCATTATATCGTGCATCAAAAATATATGCTATGCGTGCGCCATACATTCGTATCTAAGTATGTTTGAAATTCTGAGTGCAGCTATAATGTTAGTGACTCCATCACTAACAGCATGGATAGTTCTGCCATCCAACTTAAATTCCTGCAAAGCTTTTAATATTGTGTCGGCGATGCGTGAGCCCATGTGAAGGTGCGCAAAATATTCAGTTTTTACAGTAATGGACTTTGATGTTAATGTAAGACAACTTTTTATAGTTGTCAGTCCATAAATCAAGCACCAATGAAATATTTTTTGGTGCGCTGCTCACAATCTCTTTGACTTTTTTTTTCGTACAAGTCATATACGTTTTGCAACGCAGTTGTGGCTATAGTGCGGCTATAGGGAAACTCTAAATCGGGTCTTAACTGTAAGGCATATTTTTGGAAGCCTTTTCTTTCAACTATGTTGAAAGCCTGCAGATCAGTGCAGCACATTTCGGCAATTCTTCTACCATTTACAAATTTCAAATCTGCCATATTCTTAAACATATTTGATGACGACCCATATAGTGCTTCATCCGTTTTCTTCAAGCAAATTTGGGAAGTTTTTGTTTTAATATTTACTTCATGGACGCTAAGCAAATGCGTTATATGATTGGACGTAGAGGTTGCTACGCTAAATCTATAAAAAATGAAAACGAAGCGAAATAACGATAATTCGTGAAAAGTTGCAAACTGTTAAACAAGCCACAATATCACTCTCATCGTGGTTTTCGTATTTCGACTTCGACGTTTTTGTAATAGATTAAAGAGTACCGCAACGTATTTTATTTAATCTATGACCAAATTGTTGTAGTCGAGTTCGAAATACGCCAACCATGATAAGACCCATTGATTATAAAAATCGCGAAAACAGGGAAATTCTAGAAAACTTAATAACAGCGAGATAATGGGCCTGATTGTGTAAAGCGTATTTCAAATAAGACAACGACTGTTTGGTAATAGATTAAAGAAGACTTCAATAGTTTTTCTTTAATCTATTACCAAACAGTCGTAGTGGTATTTGAAATACGCCTTCCACCATCAGGCCCAATAGCAAGGTGTAATATTGTTAAAAAAACGGCTAAGCTTCCAGTAAACTGAAAACGTGCAAAATACGCTTTTATCGCGAAGTTTGCACAAATTCTCGAGAAGTTGCAAAATCGAAAGCAAGCCCTAAAATTTATTAGAAATCACGAAAGGCATTCAAAATACAAAAAGCTCGGAAAAAACAAGAAAACATAGCAAGTTAGCGGAAAGTTGCTAAATGTATTAAAGAAGTTAATAAGCCTGTAAATAGTAAAATTCGCAAAAAATATAAAGAAATAAACTGATTGGTTTTTATATTTTTTAATAAACTATTTGATTTTAATAAACTGAAATATTTGAAAGCGGCAACACTAATATTTATATTTCAATATCACTTTCTTACGGTGCTGCTAACGTTTTAAAAGAATAAGTAGCTGACTACCAGGCAACATTTGTTGTCAGCGGCACTTGCAGGCGTGTCGCCATGTAGCCTGCTGTTATGAATGTGTTTAAGGCTTAAAAAGCAAATACTTTTTTTATTCATACTAAACATGATAAATTCGTGGAATTTGGAATGTTGTACACTATAGGTGATCCATATTTTGCAGAACCGAAACTTTTCAAATATCGTTCTGCCACGTAAGCTTAATGTGCCGAAGTAGCTCCAAACTACTGATCCCGTACCTTTACGTTCGGTAAGAACTATCTTGGCAGCTTCTTTTAAGGCTTGATTTCGCTGCAGTATCTCTTGATACTCATCGACATGATGATCGGAGTAACGTTTGAAGAAAATTTCTTCAGAATACTCCGAATCGTCGGAATCAACATTTCTTATTTCTTCAGGCTGTTGAACACTTTTCAATTCATCCTTTTTATTGATTTTGCGATTCATTTTAACTTCAATTAACTTCACTTCAAACACTACACTTTTAAAAACGTTTTAAATTTGATTATTTAAATTTGAAAGTACCTTGTCAATTTATATTTGATCACTTGAATTTACTTTTATAATTTTTTTTAATTTTTCAGAAAAAAGCGCTGAAACCGCCGTTGATTTTCATTCAAATCTGAAAAATTTGTAATGTACAACCGAACTTTTCCAGAAATCGGTACACGAAATTGTACTAAAAATAAAAAGTAATCAGTAATGATTATTTAGCCATTTCTCGCCGAATTCAGAGATTATAAGGCCAAGCTTCGGATGTCAGTTAGAAGTCTAGCGATTTTTTTAAATAGTCTTTGTTACTTGACGGTTTTGCCTTTCAAGTTTTAATATATTTAATACTTTTAAAATTTGCTCCGAATATGCTTTCAAATTTTCATTCCAATTATGTGTTTAAGTTAATTTTCTTAAAAATTTGAAAATGTATTTAATTAAGTACACATTAATTTTTTCAATGGTTAATTAAATTTATTATCAAATTACGTTTAAATTACTGTAGCACTGCAAAATTTTCAAATATTATGGAAAGCTGTGAAAAACAATTCCCCTTATTGTGGTTGGCGAAAATCAGGCGTTTCATACTATATTAAAAAAAATACAACCTGTTTTCTTTAATCAACTACAAATAGTCGAAAAACAACAACCATGACAAGTCGAAATATTTGTAATTCATCTATTGCACCTAAAACTAAAAGTTTGAGCTTATGTACCAATATTGTGCTATGCCGAAAAAGAAAAGTCAGTAATAACACCTTACTTCCAGTTTATTATCATCAATAGTGTTAACTCAAAATCCACTTATATTACACAAACGATAATTTTCAAAAGTTCGAACTAACTTCTAAAAACATACCGCAAAATAAAATACAAAAACTATTAAAGAATTTCTAAAATAAATTTATCAAGTGTTCACAAAGGTTTTAAAAATATACTTACGATACATTAAAAACAAAATAATGCATTCAAAACGAATATATTAATTTTTAAATCGCTATATTCCTAATAATGGCTGTAACGCCGTTTTACGCTTAATACTACATATTTAATTTACAAAGTGGCAGCACATTTGCCTTGTGGTTAGTTGTCTATGGTAGTGGCATCACAGCAAAAAAAAAATTAAATAATACAAATAATAAAAGTACATAAAAAAAATCGGCTGAGTATGAAGCCGTCGATAAGCCGAGTGGTTCGGCGGCGGCTCGGCTTGTCAAAAAAAATCGACTGAGCGGCTAGCCGCCAGCCGCGCCGCTACGGCTTGCTACTCTGTTGGTCAGCTATGTAGGAAAACGCTAGTAAGCAGGAAAACTTTGCAATGCAGAAAATCTTTACTAGGCTGCGCCGTCTCGGGAAACACCATGGTGGAGAAAATCCTTAAGCCCGGCCGAAGGCCGGCAATGCAAGAAAACGTTAGTAAGCAGGAAAACTTTGCAATGCAGAAAACCTTTACTAGGCTGCGCCGTCTCGGGAAACACCATGGTGAAATAAAAAATCCTTAAAAAAACCTTATACATACAATACTGTACTAAAGTTTCAGAGGCCCATAACTCGGAAACTAAGCCTCGCCGCCAATTTTTTTATTTAATTTTTTTTTCTTATTTTTCAATTTTCTATAGGATAGGGTACTTTTTTAATTTTTAAGATACCAATTTTGGTCATATTCGTTTGAAAACACCGTATGATAAGAATATTTTACTAGAACTTCAGAGGCCCATAACTCGGACACTAAGCGTTGCCGCCAACTTTTTTATTTATTATTTTCTTCTTATTTTTTAATTTTCTATATGATAGCATACTTTTTTTTTTTTTAATTTCTGGGAGGTGCCCCACTTGATTTAAGCCAAAATCCTTAAGCCCGGCCTAAGGCCGGCTGTGCAAGAACACTTTATTATGCAAGAAAACTGCAATGCAGAAAATCTTTATTAGGCTGAGTCGTCTCGGGAAACACCATGGTGGAGAAATTCCTTAAGCCCGGCTTAGGATAGGATCCTTTTTTTTATTTTTAAAATTATTTATATTCGTAGGAAAACACCGTATAATCACGATATTGTAGCAGAATATCAGAGGCCCATAACTCGGAAACTAGGCCTCGCCGCCAATTTTTTTGTCTTATTTTTCAATTTTCTTTGGATAGAATACTTTTTTTTTTTAATTTTTGAGAGGTGCCCCTAAACTTGATTTGTTCCGTGCGATCTACGAAAAAATACAAACCTGGTATGATAGAGTTTATGAAAATTTTCAAAAGACAATAATAATTCATCACACCACGGTTGTACTTTTTCGTAGATCGCACGACTTTGTATGATAGTGAGTCATGGCCTTAAATAAATAAATAAAAATATTTCTGTGGGAAATTTTTTTTAATTATAAAGTAAGAAAATAAAAAACAATAACTCAATCTTGTTTCAACTTTGTTATTTGTTGAGCTTCTCATTTGCTTAAATGAAAGTTTAACATATTAACTCTAGTTGTTCTAAGAAATTTTTGGGTAAAGATTCCCTGATGATCTGCATTAGCAACAGTGAAATGCGCATAGGATCCAGCTAAACCCCTCAATAATCAATTTCAATGTATTTTTATTAAAAAATTATTTTACTTAATAAGTAAAATAATAATTTGGGATTACTAGTATGTTAACAAATTTTAAACTTAGATTTTTGTTGTATTTGAAACTATTTACTTCTTTGTATTGTATTTGTTCTAATTCATTTGAGTTTGATATCCGATATTTTATTGTCACTGTTGATGTCTACTGATATTTTGTCTTTGTTCGTTATACCTAAATCGATTATAGTTCTTGTATTCTGTGTTACTCTTGTATATTCATTAACTATTTGTTTTACTCCGTTTTAATTAAGTATACTTTCTAGTTTTTGTTTATAAAAACCATTTCGTGACCAATCTATATTAAAATCTCCTATTATTACTATTTCATTATTATATTAACTAAGTTCTTCGATAACTTTTTCAAAATTTTCACAAAATTCAGCTTCACTGTATGATGGAGATCTATATACTGCTGCCAATACAAAATAATTGTTTTTATTTTTTACCGTGCATGCATTTATCCAGTATTTTAAGTCCTGTTCTTATGGATTCAGAAAATGTTGTGATTTGTCCATATCCTTCTAATGTGATTTCTTCTTCTTCGATGTCTTTTGTTAAGTGCGTTTCTGAGAGCACTATAAAATCAGGTTGCTCATTTTCGACCATAATTTCTACTTGATTATAATTATTGATTAAACCCTGAACATTTGTATAAATAATACGAACTAAATTCTTTGATTGTTACAAATTTATTCCAATTCTTCTCTGTTTTGTGCTCAATTTATTTTTAGAAACAGGGCACTCACGATTTATTGTATGGTGATTTTCGTCTAGTCCAAGATTAAGCTTTTTATTTATTCGTATACAATTTATACATTTTTCTATTATTTCCTGATCACACTCTCTGTTATTATGATTTCCATGACATTTTATACATATTTCTAGGTTTCTACAATCTTTAGCTATATGGTTAAAACCTTTGCATTTAAATCATTGTGTTATTTCGGTTCCGTCGAAAACTCTACATTTTTCCCAACCAATATTTACTTTTTGTTCTTCCATTATTTTTTTGTATAACTCATTATCAATATTAACTCTAGCACTATAAATTGTTTTGTTATTCTTTTTAAAACTGTATATTTTAGAAATTTTCATTTTACTTTCACGCAAAATTGGGTTTTGTTTTTTTAGCTTATCCATTATTTCTTCTTCAGAATATTTAAATGATATATCTGTTATTCTAACACTCATTTCCACTGGGTTGGGCACCTTAATTTCATAACCTTCACTCATTTGGTCTTCTATAGCTACTTTTATTTTTTCTCTTCATCATTATCTGTTTGTATTACTAAAGTTCCATTTCTTCTATTTTCAACACTATTTATTTTTAAGATTACCGGGTCTACTTTCTTGTTTAATTCTTTTGTTTTTTCAATTCCTTGTTTTTAATTGGGTTTAATTATTAAAGGCACTTTTTTTGTTACACTAGGCATCACTGTTTTGCTTCTCACAGAAATATGAAAAATAAGCGCTTAATAAACCTGAATTATTTTTTATGAATAAGGCAGTAAATATTTATACAAAAGATAGTGTATCAACAAAAAATGTTAGTGTACCAAATTTGTGAAAAAAAGTTTCAAAGTTTAAAAACATATCATTTGCATTTGCACGTACATAAAGATGAAAAAAGCAATGTGTTTAAACGTTTGTATTCAATACTACAGTTACGTTTATTTTTGTATTATTATAATCTTTTTAAAATAAATATAATTTTTATTTATTTATTTCATTGCATTATAATATCTATATATGATTTACATTTGACTACATAGTGAAAAGAGTTTAGGATATATATACATTCCTTTTCTACTTTGTTGTTGATGTACAAGATTAATAACATAAATTAATATTAATAGGAAGGAAACAATTTTTTACAAAATAAAAACCTTTATGAAAGAGAGAAAAAAAAGTATAACCGAGTCCGTAAGAATTAAGAATATGCTCAGGTGAGCTCATTAATACGGCTGTATTGCGAAAGTTGACAATTTCTGTTCAAGTTTTCTGTGAGTCTGACAATTCTATTATAAACGAGGTCGAAATCAGATAAGCTGTGGAGCCTTCGTGTGGAAAAATGTCAGGGTAGTTTATATATCATCTTTAATAGTTTGTTTTGTGAGACCAGACAGGAGCACAATAAAACATTATAGGCTGGAAAATTAACTTTAAAACTATTTTTTTTGTTTTCTATATTGAGGCCAGAACTTCTGCTAATAAGAGGGTAAAGAATTCTGGTAGTTTTGTTAATTTTGTTCACAATGTATGATATGTGATCTTTAAAAATAAGTTTTTTGTCAAGGAGGACACCGATATATTTAACGTTTTCGTCCCATACGATGTTGTGGTTTAAAAAAGTTATAGATCTTGGAGGCAGTAAACATTGTTTACTCTTTCTCGAAAAGTAAATTGCTTTGGTCTTATCAGGGTTTACTGCAATCTTCCATTTGTTGAAATATGAATGTAGAACCTCCAATGCATTTTCTAAGTTGAATATTATATTATATTATATATATAAATTGTAATTTTGAACAGGCATTAATTATTTAAATATCACTGAAATACTACAGTTAAGTTTATTTTTATATTATTATAATCTTTTTCAAATAAATATAATTTTAAATAATAAATTTACACGTGTATTTTTATTTAATTAAACATGTTTAAAATTGAACATATATATACGTAAAAAGGGTGGGAAACTAGACACAATGTGTTTAAAAGCATTACACTTCTTTTGTTGACTATTAAACATATGTTCTTCAAAAATCCACAAAATGTTTGAAAATACACGTTGTGTAATTTTAGGTCAATTATATTCGGTAAAGTGCTGCCGACTACAATTGACGCAATTTTCAGCAAAAGTATATATATATATATATATGTATATATATATATATATATATATATATATATATATATATATATATATAGTTATATAGTTATATTTTTGATGTAATAAAAATAGCACAATAGTTCTTTATTAATTGCAACCCAAGCTAAGAATGAATGTATATAAAACTAACTGTGTTCTAACGTACTTAGAATGACAAAAAAGAACATGAAAAGTAAATGAATAAAAGAATAAGATAAAGTGTCAGATGCGTTGATGTTGCTAGATGGTTGACCTTATAATCACTTATAAGGGTTGCCTTAACGGACTCCTGGCTATTGTCTCCACTGGATATCTCCTAACAGTTATACGGTTTGGCATCTGGATGGTGCTTGGAGGCGTATGAAAAATTTCATCTGACGATGATGTACTGATTTTAAATTCATCCAACAGTATATCGAGAGGTAGACCTTTATTGGCCGGCATCTGTATGTTGCCGTCAGTTGACCTTTGTCGTATTTGATTAGCGTGTGCCTTTATCAGTTTTTGGCGTTGTTCCTCAGGATTAATATATACGTTGTATATAACATTTCCTACTCTTTCTATAATTTCACCTGGAACCCAAAAGCTTTTGTTGTTCTTAAATTCCAAAACGTATACAGGATCGCCGTTTTCAAAATGTTTTGGTTTAGTGCCACGTTTGCGATTATATTGACTTTCCATTACCTCATTTCTTTGGGTCGATGAAATTTGAGGTTTTCTTAGGGAATCCATAATGGTTCTCATCTTTCGTCCTATGAATGATTCGGCTGGAGATGCTGAATTTGGATTAGGTGTGGAACGGTATACTTCTAGAAACGTGTTTATTATTTTTGTTACTGTACCTTCTCCTTCTGATTTTTTTAAAGCTCGTTTGAACGTGTCCACAAACCGTTCCGCTTGACCATTTGAGCTTGGATGATAATGAACTGTGCGGATGTGTTGTATTTCACGCCTTTTGCGCCAATTTTCAAATTGTTCGGAGCAGAATTGGGTACCATTATCTGAAATGATCTGTTCAGGGTTTCCGAATTGGCTGCAGTACTCACTAAGGAACTTCAGGGTGGCAAATGTTGTAGTAGTTTTTGTTTCATAAATCGCGGGATATTTCGAGTAGGCGTCCATTATAATTAGGTAGTAATTTCCTTTTACCGGACCAGCGTAATCTATATAAAGTCTTTCAAGGCTTCGAGCCGTAATTGGCCAGGAATATAGGTCCGTTTTAATTGGAGTTTTTGCTGCTAGTTGACATTTTTCACACTTTTTAATGAAATCCTCTATGTCCTTGTCGATATTGGGCCAATAAACGTAACTGCGTGCTACTGATTTGCATCGTTCTATTGCGAAATGTCCACAATGTAGTTGTTTTAAAACCCGTTTACGGTAAAATTTGGGTATAACTATGCGTGTGTTAAGAAGTAGACAACCATCTACAACTGATAAGGAATTTTTTCTATTATAATATGGCACAATTTCCAAATCCAAATTTTTTGCAATGTGTGGCCAGCCAAAATTCATAAAATTTATGATCTTTTGAAGATGCTCATCGTCTTTAGTGCCTTGGACAACCATCTTGTGTGTCAATCGCGGCGATAATAAAATCGTCTGATGGTTTTTCATGAGAGTTTATGAGTCTAGAAAGGACGTCCGCATGACCAAAATCCTGCGTACTTGTATATTTGATATCGAAATCATATGCCAATAATGTGAGCGCCCATCTTTGTAAACGATTTGCGGTGTATAGAGGAATTCCTTTTTTTTGATCCAAATATTGTTAGAAGAGGCTTGTGGGCAGTGTGCAAAGTGAATTTGCGGCCGAAAATCATACGGTGAAATTTTTGAACTGCAAAGATTAGAGCGAGACCCTCCTTTTCTATCTGGCTATAATTCCTTTCAGCTCCAGTCAATGATCGTGATATGTGGTAAATTGCCTTGAAACCGTTGTCTGGGAATGTATGAGAAATTACTGCACCGATACCGTGGTTTGAAGCGTCGGCTGCTACGTGTACAGGAAGATTTGGGTTGTAATGAGTAAGAAGCAAGTCTGAGGTGAGAATCGTTTTGAACTTGTCAAGAGCTTCCTGGGATTCTGGTGTCCACTTAAAAACGTTTTCCTTTTTAAGGAGATCATCAAGTGGTTTTCTTAGTTTTCTCATATTTGGGACGTATTTACCATAGTGATTAATAGATCCCAATAACGATCTTACCTTTGAGACGTTTTCAGGAATTTTCAAGTCTTGAATGGCCCTAATTTTTTCTGGGTCTGGATGAATTCCAGTTTTGTCTATTATTTGGCCTAAGTATTTAATTTTGTCTTTGAAAAATTGACATTTTCCAAATTTGAGCCGAAAACCGAATTCATCGATTCGTTTGAGTAATTTTTGAAGATTTGATTTATGATTAGATAGGTCCTTACTTGCCAACATGATATCATCAATGTATGCCTTTGCTCCTTCTATACCAGTGATACGCTGAAATGCCCCCGGTGCAGATTTTATTCCAGGGGTTAAACGGTTGAAACGATATAAGCCTTTGTGGGTATTAACGGTAAGCAGTTCTTTGCTCTCGTCATCTATTTCTGCCTGTAAATAAGCGTCTGATAAGTCGAGATGACTGAAAACCTTACAGTCGTGTACCTCGGAAAGTATTTCCTCGGGCGTTGGAAGTGGATATTGATTTGATTCAATAACGTTGTTTATACCCGTTGAATAGTCGCCACATATTCTGATTTTTCCGTTACGTTTGCTAACGACGATGGGTGCTGCCCACTATGATGTGTCTATTGGTGTTATGATGCTGGCGTTCTGTAGCCGTTGTAGCTCGTTTTCAATTTCCGTGCGTGCAGCATACGGAACAGGTCATTTTGGTATGAAAACTTCCTTAGCGTTGGGTAACAGTTGAATATGTACCTTTGTTTTATTGCAAAGGCCTAGAGACGTGTTATCAAAAACTTTGCTGAAATTGCTTTTCAGCATTGCTATGTCATTTTCACACTATGATGATATAGGAGTTTCCCACAAATTGAATGCTTGAATCCAATCAATTCCCATAACGTTGAGTTTATTTATGTTCGAGATGTAACATCGGAGCGATTTGATGGCATTTCCGATAGCAACTGTTGTTGTAAATTCTGCTACAAGTTGGATTGAATTGGAGTTTGCATCATTGGCTGTATCTTTGGTTTCCCAAGCTTTGGGTTGACCAATCTCCTTCCACGTCGGAATTGAAATGATGGTTATATCGGAAGCTGTATCGACTTGTAATTGAACGGGGTAATTATTAATTGACACTAACATAATTACGTAGTTCTCGAAAATTTGTAATTTTCGTTGACAATAACTTGAGTTTGGACGAAAATATTCACGTTTTGACTTGGTTGGCTTACGCTTACCGAAGGCGTTGCAGTATCCATCTTTATGACCTTTCTGCTTACATTTTGTGCAGGTATGTTGAGAAAATGGTCAGTTTTTCACTTAGTGAAAATCACCGCAAAACCAGTATGGTGTCTTGGGAAGCGTTTTCTTTTGTTCGGTTGGTACGGCTATCGCACAGATTGTGTGTGGTTGTTGTTCAATCATTGATGTGTCGCTCTTCAAATCTAGAATCTTTTGCGTTTCGTCTACAAGGTTTTCTAAGTTTGTTGATCCTTTTTCGTCGTTAAGGTGCCTTACAGACGCGTACGAATGTCACTATCCTTAGTGGACTTAAGTCCCAGCACAAAAATTAAGCACTTGAACTGATCTACCTTGAACTCTCAGTTTAAAAAGTTCGCACTGCAGATTTACGCGGCTTGCATATTCCCTAAAATCTTCGTTGTCAGATTTAGTAAGTTGAAGACACTTGTATCGCTGACTGACTTCGGTTTCCATTCTGCCAAAAAGTTTGATTAGTTTTTCAATCGTTTCTGAAAAAGTTAATGTCCTTAGGCTGCTTAGGCAAAACATAATTTTTAAAGCGTTCATGTACTTGATTAGACATCTTTCTCCACAGCAACGATACTTTGTTTTTATCATCGAGCGTGTCGGCTTCTTGCTCAAAAACGTGGATGTACCGATGGATTGAATTTTCGAAATTCGAAAACTAAACCGCTTTCCGGTTCATAAACGAAATCAGTCATTGAGTTTGCCAATGACTCCATGAGGGTGGCTCTTGATGTACATGGCGTATTATTGCTTGATGGACCTGCAGTTTGTGATACGTATAATTGTGTTAATTGGAACAACAATTCTGTTTGTTCATAGCTGTTTGCTGATCTGCAATCAATTTTACAATTTTTTCGTCGGACATCTTCGATGTTTTTCTTTTTACATGTGTTTAGTCATGCGACAAAAGGTTTGTACAAATAAAAATACATATGTCAATAAATCCTCGTCGCCACAATTGTTATATTTTTGATGTAATAAAAATAGTACAATAGTTCTTTATTAATTGCAACCCAAGCTAAGCATGAATGTATATAAAACTAACTGTGTTCTAACGTACTTAGAATGACAAAAAAGAACATGAAAAGTAAATGAATAAAAGAATAAGATAAAGTGTCAGATGCGTTGATGTTGCTAGATGGTTGACCTTATAATCACTATAAGGGTTGCCTTAACATATCGCACCCTAAATACAAAAGGGGCACAACTCAAAATACTAAAATTTTCAGGAGAGACAAAAAACTGTTTATGTAAAAATTATTATAATATTTAAAGAAAATATTGTTCCATTATGAAAAAATTCAATATTGAAGAAGGTTATGCTATACTTTTTTCAATCTTATATTATGTTTGCGAAAATAAAGTAAAATTTTGATTTATGACTCTTTAACTGAAATTTTTTTCGGCACATAAATAAATAATACTGTTAATTGAACTTATTTTTTTCAACTAAAGAAGCACAATGCAAAATAATATACCACGAAATTGATCACTTTTTACAGTAATAGAGAAAGAACTCAAAATAAAACTCTTTATGTGTAATAAAAGTAATCAGTTGTTCTTGAGCACATTAGCACAACTAAAAATAATTCTCTTTAGTTCATCGTGCAGAAGCAACACACTTAACATAAAAATAGACATAACCAGTTAAAGAAGATAGTGATGTGAAAGAAATTTTTGCAGTAGTTAGAGATGTGTATTCTGAATTAATTTATGGATAAAAGTCAGTTTTGGAAAATTTTGAGTTGTGCCCCTTTTGTATTTAGGGTGCGATATATATATATCTAAATGGATTTCTCACGTTTCGTTGGTGGTATGCTTACCAATTTCTTAAAGCATGGTACCTATGTTTGCACTTTTTCTTAGCAAATTTTATATGAAACTGCAAAAAAATCGGCTTGCTAGGTTAGTAACTGCTTTTCAAAGAATTTGAGGTTAATCCCGAAATGTTTTAAAAATAATCATAGAAAGCTGCAGCTGTTTACCTTTTTTGCGTAAAATAATCAATATTTTAAGATAAAATTAATTATTTTTGTTTTTGTTTTTTTTTCAATTACAATTAAACTTTTTGATTTTCATTAAGTGCTGTACTATAACAAAAGCTTTTATACAAGTAAAATAACGGTTAACTTTCTTTTGAAGCTCACAGTATGTATGTATCTGCATAAACCAAAATTTTATAATGGCACAGTAATGTAAAGTAGTTTATATTTATTTTCAACCCAGTAAAAATTACTGTGTACCAGAATCGTTTTTGTAAGGGAGACAATGTTACAGAATCACTTACTGTTGCGCATGATTAAGGGATTTTTTTGTTTAAGAAAGCCAAAAAAGCCATTAACTTTTTCCCTTACTAAAGCGCTTCACAGAAGTAATAATATATAATTTTTATGTTCTCAGATGCAGAAATTACTGGTTTGAAAAACTTTCTGTGATAATTTTCTACTTTAGATAGACTGCATTACGTTAGTGCTTTTGAGAAGCATTTCTCAAAACTCTTGTTATTAAGTAAAAAATAAAAAAAAATAAATTATGCCAATATTTAGTGCTAACAAATGTTTATACAAAAAATAAAAATGTAATTTATAATTAAAATAACAACAATAGTATCAAAAATATCAAAAAGGCGTTTGACATGCAGAAAATACATGAAAAAATACGTGAAAAAAATGCTTTGTTGTTTGAACATTCTATGATATGCGGTACCAAGCAGTCAATAAATGATATTCGTATACGCTCTAAAATGTTCTTAAAACAGTAAGTGTTGACATTAACTCCGAAAGCAAGGGGCAAAAATTTCTTGTCTGTCGCCCTTCTGTCCCTAGTTTTAAAAATTTGCATAGCCTCTGTGACTTTTTAGATGCAGATCTATCTATGTTCTAAATTTTATTAAAATCGGTTTGAACGTATCGGAGCAATTTCCCCCATATCGCCCGGGTTCTGAGTTTTAAAAAAGGTGATATCCTTTCCAGAGTTGCACCGACTAAGTGCACCAAATTTCATCGCGATCGGATTAGCGGTTTGGCCGCGCATAAAGGACATACAAACAAACATTAATTTTTATATATGTATTTTTATAGAAGATGAATTAAAAGTAATTCAATAATGTCATTTGTGGAGATGATTTCATGATTCATATACATATATTGTAAAAAATCATCAAAAGTCCCTCATGACCTAACCTACATACAATCCACAGAAGTCCTTACTGACTCATCTTATATCCATCAGAAGTCCCTAATGGCTCAATTATTTATAATTATTTTTTTTGCCACACACGTCGTTGCAAGGTGGCCGGCAATGTTTAAGCACAAATTCTTTATGTTTCGGTTAATACTTTTCTCTCAGTGCTTAATGCAAATTTAAAGTACTTTTCTTTATGCCTTGTTGGAAACTTTTTAAGCAATGTTATGCCAAATTTCACTAGTTTTACTAGTGTTTATGTATAAATTTATTACTCGTCGTTTGAAAGTCAACGAAGCACTACGTGCAAAAGAAAATAAAGAGAGATTACGTCTCAATATTTATTACAAAATATTAATTCTTATTTGTTTTATTTGTATATTTATTCCTAATCGGATATACGCCGAAACAATGTGAGTTGAAAAAGACAAAGTATAGCGTATGACCGATTCAATGTGACTGGGCCTTTAGCAAATACAAACTGTATTCCATTTTAGTTTCTATTCCACATATATTGTCTAACTGCATTTGAGTATAGTTATTTCCGAGTACACATTTAGAATTTCTTGTATTACCATTTTGTGGTGTCATTTTCAAATGTGTGGAACGCCGTTCACATTATGTTTTTATATGGAAAGTAATTCCAACGAAAAATTTCGTAAATGACAAACGCTGCCACTAGTACACACTATTGCGATGTCAAAAATGCCATAGAGTGTACTCGGCATATGAAGCGAAAGAAAAAAATTTTAATCGGTGAACGAATTTATTAAAAATTTTGGTATTGCCTTAAAGAACTATTAAAATACTTTCAAATGCTAGACTTAAAATATTTCATAGGTAAAATAAACGAAAAATTTGGTTTATTTCACGAAAATATTCGTTGTTTCTACGGTACGAAATAGTATTTGTTTGTTTTACGAAATACTTTTTGTCTGCAAATAACAAAAATTTGTATTTTTACAATTTTTTTTTCGTAAATTTACGAAAACAATGTTATTACGAAATAAATTCGTGAATCATGAAAAGCAATTTGGTGTTATATACGAAATTTTGTGTAAATTAAAATGTTTAATATATAAAAATCTGCAAAAAAAATATATTTTCTTACATTTGAAAAATAATTTTGTTGAATAATCTAATTCTTGAAATTAAAGGTCGTAATAATTATGAAAAGAAAAAGATAATTTAAGCCTCTGTAACAATTCCTCATGTAATGTAATGACATACATACATATTTTACACTGAAACTCATGAATCAAACTGGGAATGCTGGGAACACAACTGGGACGAACATCGAATTTTTCTTTGCGAACTTTTGTCATAGAAAATAAAACATATTTGTTCATATGAAAATTAATACAACACCGCTGTCGAACGAAACTCGTCGTGCTGACGAACTCTGCGATAGATTCATTTATATTTCTTACTTCAAGATCTGTTACTTATTACTCGTTGGTGTGCCGTGGACCAAATTTTGTAGTTCGTCCCAGTTGTGTTCAAAGTATAAACCAAAAACTAATTTTTTATCAATAATTTTTTATACAAAATGACATGAAAATAAATGGAGAAAATATTAAAAAATAAAACAAAACAACAGTCTTTATTCTATTTCAAGGTTTTGTAGTTGTATAGATTCAAGAATAATTTTGTACTGTAAACAAAATGATAACAAAACAAAATTTTTTTATTTTTCGAATTTTCCAATTTTATAAAAATGTTTTATTTTCTCCTAAATTCAATGAAATAAACGAAAAATATGGTACTATATACGAAAATAATTGTACGAAATTGCTACAAATATTACGTAAAATGTACATTTTTCGTATTTTTAAGCATGAAATATTTTAAGTGTACTAATTAGGTAGTATGAATAAAAAAACATTTACTTTTTTCTAAAAAATTAGTTTTAAAACACAAAATTATATAATAATAAACTAAGAGCTTTGAATTAAAAACAAAACTTTTAAGTAAAAGCAAATACGTTTTTTATTCATACTACCCATTGGATAACATTATTTATTTGATCCTGCAATGCTGTAATTAAATGTAATCACGTTTGAACAATGTGTAAATGAGACAACACAGCATTTTGATGTGTTAATATCGATACATTATTTGCACACCATAAGTCCAATTTAAAAAAAATATACCATATAATATCCGTCCTCCTTTTTCCGGACACTGTCCTTTTATTTGTCATCTGCCCGAAAAAAATTGGTATCCGTAAAAGTCCTACTTTTTTTTAAATACAATAGACTCAAGAACGCACAAATTCTGTTTCCATGTTCTTACAGTTTATGCATAACAAAAAGCTGTCATTAAGTCAGCATAAGAGGCAAAATTTAACATGGTCTAACGAGTTTTACCAAACAATTGTACATCACAAATCACGCGAAAAATATTATGCGCCGATTTTAAATGTCAAATTCAATGCAGGACCTAGTTCCTGTTCAATTTCGTCACTTATGCTAACTTCATACCAGTTTTTCGTTGTCCTTGGCTGTTCGAGTTTATTTTGCTTTCATTAATTACTTGAAATAAACTGTTTTTTGCTTCGACGTTATTCTTCATTGTTCATCGCCGTTATCGAGTCAAGCTTCTTGCAAACAATAAAAATATAAGGTTTTGATTTGATATTTATAATTAGGATTTTATGTTTTTGTTGAAAAAAAAATTTTTTTGTATGTTTTTGTCCTACTCTTATATTAGAAAAATCGGTTTTTTCAGTGGCTGTCCTCTTTTTCCATATTAGAAGATAACAACCCTACCTTATAATCACAATTTTGTACTAATTAAGACTCGCCGACAATTTTTTTTCAAAGCTTTTTCTTCTTATTTTTCAATTCTCTATCTATAGAATTATTTTTTTATTTTCGAGAGATGCCCCTAAACTTGATTTGTTCCCTTAACGCAAACTTGAAAAGAATTAGGTGCTTGCACAAAACATAAAAATCATTCGATAAGAGAATGAATGAAGAATTATCAAATTTTGTAAATTGCTGACAAACATTTTTGTTTATTTTTCCTGAGAAAACGTTAAACTAACGAATTGTTTTATTTTTTAGTGGTCAATTACAGCAGTGAAAAAGGTATGTATACAAAATTATATTATTTGTAATAAAATATCCACAACTTACAACCGAATGTATATGAGTTATATGTTCGACATAATATGCTGGTGATTTCAGAATAAACACTGTTCGGAAACATGTTTATACGAAATTGTTAAACATTAGTGCAACACACATTCGTACAGTAGTTTGTTAGTTGGACAATTAACAATAAAAAATACAATGATGACAATTTACGATAGGGACATCTGAATTATAGTGATGATTTATCAGAAGTTCAGAGAAATATGATCAAATATCGTTTAACTAATTCTACTCACCAGGAACTGTTAATCGAATTTTTCTCTTTTTTAGGATCTGATGAATTAAAATACTTATTTAGATTCGCATAAGTTACACCTACATTTAGATCATTGGAAAATATCGCTTTTACTACCTATAATGCTTCAATTAAAAGTAAGTATATATTCCCGTTTTAAAGCGAAATATGTATATTTACTGTGAGTGTCAAAAGGAAGTAAACAGCTATAAACAATATAAAGCTTTTGTTGCGGTACAGTAATTAATAAAAGTTAAAAATTTCCAGTGTACCTTAAGAGGCTTATATAGTATAATAACAGTTTAATTCTGTATAAACAGTAAACGAAAAGAAAAACAAAAATATTTTCAATTTCAGTGTATGTTTTTTATTAAAAATACATTGAAATTGATTATTGAGGGCTTTAGCTGGATCCTATGCGCATTGCTAATGCAGATCATTAGGGAACCTTTACCCGAAAATTTCTTAGAACAACAAGAGTTATTATGTGAAACTTTAATTTAATGTGTGTGGAATATTCTCAATTATGCCCAGTCGCCGTAAAATTAGTTCGGAAATTCATAAATTGTATGAAGAGTATTTTTCAGTGAATGTTCATAGTAATGTGTTTTGGGCACCATCTATCGTTTGTACGTCATGCGTTATCCATCTGAATAAATGGAAAAGTTCTTGTGCCGCCATGCCATTTGGAGTTCCAATGATTTGGATAAATGCTGGAGTTCATAATTCAGCTGAATGTTATGCGTGTGTGGATTATGTCATTGGTATGAACAGATTAAAAAGTGGATCCTTTTCATACATTCAAACAATAAATTTACAATTGCCACTGCCGCACTCAGCCGAAATTCCTGTCCCGGAAAAACCAATCCCTATCGTAGAACATATGCCATCAATATTTGAATCTGTTGATATAAATTTGTTATCGGAGTATCAGCCAACACATGCTCCTGTGCCATGTAATCACATTGAAATCACGCAAAATCGTTTGGATATTGTGGTACGACGCTTAAAACTATCGCAACGACAATCTATCCTTTTGGCAGTTAGCTATAAGTTAACTATAACTTAACTATTTTTGTAGTCAACCAGACATTCTGCGATAGGGTATGTAAAGAAAATAAATGTAAATAACAACAACAGCTATTCAGGAATAGAGTGTTGCCACACAAGTATTTTTGACCGGGTGCAGACGAGTTATTAATTACTGTTTTTTTTGGGAATTGTTACAATTTAAGTTTAACATTTATTAACGCACTAATAATCTCAAATTATTATTGTACTTACTCAGTAAAATATTTTTTTATTAAAAATACTTTGAAATTGATTATTGAGGGACTTAGCTGGATCCTATGCGCATTTCACTTTTGCTAATGCAGATCATCGGGGAACCTTTACCCAAATATTTACTAGAACAACTAAAGTTATGTTAAACTTTAATTTAAACAAATGAGAAGCTTATGACATTCCTTGTAAAACACTTCAAGAGAAAAGCTTAATTTTTTTAATGCAATATTTTTAGAGGCTTTTTCACTCCAAATATATATGTCGAATTTACTCTCATGACTATATAAAATGTTTTTCCAAAAGTTTGCCGGCTCAGTTTTGTAATTTTTTTTGCGAATTTCATGTGCTTCTACTGATTCACTTCAGATATGTAAGTCTTATTCTGTGTCACTGCTATATTTGTAAAGTGCTCTTTTAACTATACTGGCACTTACTGATTTTCCAAATGTCTCTGTTATGTTCTTTGCCAAATTTGTGAAAAAAAGTTTCAAAGTTTAAAAACATATCATTTGCATTTGTACGTACATAAAGATGAAAAAAGCAATGTGTTTAAATGTTTGTATTCAATACTACAATTAAGTTTATTTTTATATTATTATAATCTTTTTAAAATAAATATAATTTTAAATAATAAATTTACACGTGTGTTTTTATTTAATTAAACATGCTTAAAATTAAACATATATATACGTAAAAATGGTAGGAAACTCAAAAGAAGTGTAATGCTTTTAAACACATTGTGTCTAGTTTCCCACCCTTTTTACGTATATATATATATGTTTAATTTTAAGCATGTTTAATTAAATAAAAATACACGTGTAAATTTATTATTTAAATTTATATTTATTTGAAAAAGATTATAATAATATAAAAATAAACTTAACTGTAGTATTTCAGTGATATTTAAATAATTAATGCCTGTTCATGTAAATCAAAATTACAATTTTAGTGATTCGGTTGGTATTTATGTACATATATTTATTTAAAATAAAAACTAAAGTAAAAATCAATGAAATTTTCATTTTTTTGTTGATACACTATTTTTTTTTATTAATATTTATAATATAAGTTATGTATATCGATTTGGATTCACGAGCAATCAATTATTATTATTTTCAATACTTTAAAGATCACGAAATTTAACTTTTTCCTTCAGAGAAAATATGACGCCATATGCTTGTGAAATAAAAGCTCTTTAATGCTTGTTCTTTATTAAAGAGTTGCTATTATTGTTGTTTTTTTGGTCAGATATGCTTAATTTTAAACATGTTTCATGTTGTTTAGGCATATTGGACTTATTTTTAAACACATTTGTTTAAAAATTGGTAAGTTTTACATAAAAATTAGATTTTGTTTAAAAATAGGACAAATTATGTTTACTTCTCAAGCATTTTTCTGTTGTAACATCAAAATTGACGTAATTTCAAACAACAAGATTTTTCCAACAGGAATTTAGGCAATATATGACCGTCAATTCCGGCAAAAGTTTTAGAGTGTATATATATAATATATATATATATCTATCTAAAATGATTTCTCGCGTTTCGTTGGTGGTATGGTTACCCATTTCTTAAAGCTTGGTACCTATGTTTTTACTTTTTCTTAGAAAATTTTATATGAAACTGCAAAAAAATCGGCTTGCTAGGTTAGTAACTGCTTTTCAAAGAATTTAAGGTTTATATCGAAATATTTTAAAAATAAACATAGAAAGCTGCAGCTGCATTAAATGAAAGTTGTAGGGAACTGGCTGTTCTGTGGCAATTAAAATTGTGAAATTTCCAAGAATTCTTTAAAATTTTGCTGAAATTGTTCTGAAATTTGAGAAATTGTGTTTTCGGTGCGCTTTGATGTTTTTTTGTTTACATTAAGTGTTTTTTGTTTATATTAAGTGTATGTGTGTTTGTATGTATGTAGGTATGTATGACCGTGGGAACTTGTGCGCGGAATATTTTGTGGGAATACATTAAGGGTGTTTATAGGTTTGAAGCTTTTATATGTATATGATTTTCTAATGCCGACGGGAAAACATCTTTATTTTTTTCAAATGCCGACGGGCAAACATATTTATTTTTTTCGGATGCCGACGGGAAAACATCATTATTTTTTTCAAATGCCGACGGCAGAAATAATGAAAATGATTTTTTCTATTGCCGACGGGAAACTTGTGGGTGTGTCTAGCTGTATGAATTGAAGTCTGGCTGTGCTTGGTGGAGGGCGGGGTGTGTCTAGATTGTGAGACCTTAAGGCTGACCGTGATTTGGGTAGGTGAGGGTGTATTGTAATATGTAACCGTGGGAATTCGGTGGCGTTTATGCCTGTTGGAGTTTAAGCCAAGCTGTGCTTGGTGGGGGGCGGGATGTATTTGAGGTAGATAGACTGGTGGAGGGCGAAGCGTTGTTGTAATATGTAACCGTGGGCATCTGTGTGCTTGTATGTCTGTAGGAGTTTAAAGCTGTCTCTGATTTATGAAAGGTGAGGTGAGAGTGTTCATGTAATACGTATCCGTGGGAATCTGTGTCTATGTATGTTTGCAGGGGTTTAAGGCTGATCGAGCTTTGAGGTGGGTGAGGGTGTTCATGTATATGTATCCGTGGCAATTTGTGTGTATGTATGCCTGTAGGGCAAGGCTGTCCTTGATTTGGGGTAGGTGAGGGTATTGTTGTAATATGTATCTGTAGGAATTTGTGTGTTTGTATGTCTGTAGGAGTTTAAGGCTGATCGTGATTTCGGTTGTTGAGATTGATAGATTGTATGTTACCTTGAGATTTTGTGTATGTATATCTGTAAGAACTTTAGGCTGACTGTGATTTGTGAGGGGAGGGGCGTTGTTGAAATAGGTTTAATTTGTCGTAGATGAATTCTAGTACGTGTATGTGTATGTGGTTTTCTCACCCTAGCATTTATATGTACGTAGAAATAAATTTTTTCTCATATGAAAATTTTTTGCTATAAAATATTATCATATATCTGAAATTCCCTAATCCTAGTATGTTTTTCATATTGGAGGATGAGATTGCTTTATATTTTATTAAGCTTAAATTTGTCCAGTGTTAAAGTCTGTCGGTCAGATATTTGTTTATATTTGTTTCAGATTTTATAAAATTCTTGTGTACGATCGTAGCGATTTTGTGTGTGTGTATGTGTGTGTGCGCGATAGGGTTAGCTGTCTGTGATAAGTTTGCTTATTTAAGTACATTTGTCTTCTTCGACTTTCGTCTTTTCAAGCGTCAATAGCTTGGAGAACGGTTTGTATGTTTTCATGATGTAGATATGTAAGTGTGATAGTTAAAATTCAATAAATACTTGAGCATGGGTAAGAAATTTTATAATATTTGTACATATGTACATATGGATCTACAAATTGATTTTATGTACGTATGTATGTACATACAAATAAGTCTGTGGCTCCCTGCTTAAATACATTTTTTTTGTCATGTGCGGTCTTTTATTGTTGTTGTAAATATTCGCCTGGTCTTTTGTGCATAGATGTGAAATATCTCCATGGTTTTTTTATTTGAAATTAAAAAACGTTCTTGTAATTTTTAGATGTATTTACTTAAAATTGAATTCCTCTCTAGTTGTAGTAACTATAGTAGAAATATTTAATATATTTTATTTCCATTTGTTTAAAGTTGATGTAGCCTATATAGTCAACGTTAGAAATTTTTCGGTGTAAAATTTTTTCCAACCATCGTCCTTTTTCTTCACCTTTTACATATATTTTAGAACAGCTTTTAAAAAATGACAAACGCTTTGAAATGAAACTGATCCAGCAGTCCAGCTTAGGTTTTTTTTCATATATTTATTTATTGTATCTTCAAAAATGAACTAACAATAAGTAATCAAATCTTAAATCTACATATAATTATTAGGCCCGACCAGTGTCGGACATAAACTTAGTGATAGTTATAAATAATACATAAGTAGTGATAATCAAAGAGAAAAAAATAAAATAAAAGTATTTTCAAGAAGTCCCATCTGGAGTGTTGAGAATAAGAGCCCATGTGTCCCTCTTTTTTAAGCGGATATGTCCAGTAAAGTTCAAGATATTACGAGCGAGCGGATTAGGATGTGACTCGAGTTTTGTTAAATATTTGCCTGCGTATTTTGCAATTTCTTCAGTCACTAGTGGCATATTTAAATCGCGATGTATATTTGAATTTTTGATGTACCATGGAGCCGATGTTATCAAACGTAAAAATTTGTTCTGCCTTCGTTGGATTTTCTCAACACTTGAAGCTGAAGCAGTGCCCCATAGCTGAATTCCATAGCACCATATTGGCTTCAAAAGCGACTTGTATATCAAAAGTTTGCAGTCTAGGCTGAGTGTTGAATTTCTGCCAATTAGCCAATATATTTGAGTTAATTTAAGTTTCATTTGAGTTAACTTAGAGTCAATGTGATATTTCCATGTAAGCCTTCGATCAAGGTGTATGCCAAGGTATTTCACTTGAGAATGTTGAGGAATACTTTGATTGTTGATTCGAATGGGAGAGCAAGTACCTCTTCTTAGGGTAAACGTTATGTGGGCACACTTTTGTTCATTTACTTTAATTCTCCATAAGCTGGGTAATGTGTTCTTGGAGATTTCGGGATGCCTCATCAGGGTTTTTGTGTATACTCATACAGGCTGTATCATCGGCAAATGTAGAAGTTAGGATGTTATTGCTCACAGGCATATCACAAGTATATATTAGATACAAGACTGGCACCAGAATACTGCCCTGTGGCACACCGGAAGATATAGATTCGGGCACACTCGTGAACTCTCCTTCCACAACAGTGAACTTCCTATCAATAATATAACTCCAAAAGCTTTTGTATGTTTATTGGTGGGTACGTCTTCAATTTTAAAACTAGGTCTTCGTGCCATACTTTATCAAATGCCTGAGAAACATCAATAAAGAGAGCAGAACAATACTTCTTTTCTTCAAATGTTCTTACAACTTGGACCAATCTATGCGTTTGTTCAATGGTGCTATGCTGACTTCTAAAACCAAATTGATGGTCCGGGATGCACCCATTATCAACTAAAATTTTGGACAATTTAGTCATGAGCAGCTTTTCGAAAAGCTTTGAGGTTGTTGATAGTAAGCTTATAGGCCTATATGACTCAGCTTTGGTAAGATCTTTGCCCGGCTTTGGAATCATTTTTATTTTGGCAAGTTTCCAGTTATTTGGAAAATACTGCATTCGTAAAATAGCATTAAAAATAAATAGCAAGATTCTTATTGCAATATGAGGCAAGTTCATCAGCATCTTGTTACTAATGCCATCAATACCTGGAGCTTTCTTCGGGTCGAGTTCAGCAATTATTTTTTTTAGTTCACGCAACTTAAACCTTAAGGGACGAGGGGGTAGAGAATTGGGAGTAAATACAGATTTTAAATGCTCAGAAAATAAGTTACCTTTCTCACTATCGCTTCTCGCCCAGCCTCCGGTCGAAGTACGCAGTGGTGATTTAAGGTCAACGGGTCTTTTAAGATTTCTAGTAGCGCGCCATAAAGAGTAATTAGATGCTGACGTTACATCAAGACCTTCTAAATACTTTTCCAGTAATGCAGTTTTTTCCGACGATAGCAGCTCTTTGAGTCGTTTAGTACATTCTTTAAGTCTGATTTTATTTAGGGGTGATCTGTGTTGTTGCCATTCTCTTCTAGCTCTCCTTTTTTCACATACAAGACGTTCAATTTCCATAGAATAAATTCTATTAAAGCCAGTCTGCGGATAGGAGGTAGTGGCATGTTCAGCAGCCTGTTTAATATTTTCGATAAGATTGGCAATGTTAAATTCAATATCATCAGATGATCTTAGCTGAATGTTTTCTACGCAGTGACTACTAAGATATTTTTTGAATCCTAGCCAGTTGACCCTATTAATCATTTTCACATATGAGTTAGTTAAATCACTCCTTAGTGGGTTGAAAACTGTAACTATAGTGGGAGAGTGATCGGAGGACAGATCTAGAGAGGCGTCTACGTGAATTAAGTCTCTATGAATATTTTTCGTAACGCCAAAATCTATAACATCTGGAATTTTTCTTACGTCAGTAGGCCAGTAAGTAGGCTACCCGCTCGAAATTACATCTAAGCCCATTTTTGAAATTGTATTAAACAACGCTCGACCTCTAGGTGTAACAAGACGCGAGCCCCAGTACGTATGTTTTGCATTGTAGTCACCAGCTGCCAGGAAACAAGATCCAAGCGATTTGTAGAACTTCTCATACTGATCTTCGGTAACTGAAAATCTGGGAGGTGAGTAAATTGATGATATCACGAAATTCGCACAAAAATTTTCTACGAAAATATTAGTTGCTTGAATATATTCTTGAGTAACGTTGTCAAGGACATAGTGCTTGAGTCTTGACTTAATTAGAATTGCTGATCCACCGCATGCTCTCCCTCTAGGGTCCTTTGTATCATATAAAGTGTAACCATTTATTTTAAATAAGCTTCTTGAGGTCAAATGAGTCTCAGAAACCAACATTATATCAATATTTTTTTCCATGAGGAAGTGCTCAAGTTCATTTTTATGTTGGCGAATGCCGTTTGCGTTCCAGAAACATATTTTTAACGTGTTCATGGTTTGTTAACTAATGCTTGAAGCAGTGTATTCTGCATTCGCAGCATTTCTTACATCATATTAGTCATATTTGTAGTAAAGTTGTTTATAGTTAGCACCAGATTCTCAATAGTAGCTTCAAGGCGACTAAAGTTAAAGCTTGAGTTTGCATTCGTTGAATTATTTGGCGGTGGAACATTTTGTGTGCGAATAGAACTAGTCTTAGCAGCATCAGCATACGATACACGTGAAGTAACTGGTTGGCTCATTTGAGCAAAAGTGGCGGAGTTCGCGTTTACTGGTTGAGCTGGAGTTAATTTGGGTTTTTGACCCATAGCCTGCTTAACGAAAGAATATACAGGACATCCTCTGTAGTTAGCGGTGTGATTACCTCCACAATTACTGCATTTTTTTTCTGATTGATCTTTTGGCTTAGTAATTCACCGCAGATAGGTAATTTCCAGTAAGTTTTTGTATGGCCATATTCTTGGCAATTATGGCACTGTACGGGACCTGGACGCTTACGTGGCTCTTCAACTGTGATTTTTCGGTGTAAGAGATACTTTACGCTATAAATTGGATGGGTTTAATTTTTTTTAAATTTTATGTCATTCGGCTCCAGTTCGACCCGAAATAGGGGTTGGGGGGACCTTTTCTCTGTTAATTATGTTGGTAACATTTTTTACCTTAAATCCTTGGTCGACAAGTGCACATTTTACTTCTTCGGGCTCAACATATGAATCTATGCCCTTTAATACTGTAGGCCTTCAGCACTCTTAAGTTGGTATGTGTAAAAATTTGTTTTATTTTTTCGAATTCACTAACAATTTTTGTAAAATCTTTTTCATCATATATTTGGATTTTAGTTTCATCAATATTACCTCGCTTAATTGGAACGATGTGAAAAGTATTTTCTCCAATGGTCGACAGTAGTTTTTTTAGAAGCGCGTTAGAATTTTTTTCTCTCAGATAAATAGGTGGTGGCTTAAAAGACTTTTGCGATGATGTAGCGGGATTGTCGTTTTTGTCTTGCAATAATGAAAAACGATTTTGACGATTGGTAGAAGATGCACTGTTATCCCTAGACATCTTTGTAGCTGATGAAATTTTAGAAGAATTTAGGCTTCGCCCACGCTTTACCACGGTTATATATCTGTCCATTCCTACTTGTACCTTTGGTTTTGAGTTACTGTTATCTGTAGTGATAACTTAGTTTAGTGATGAACACGAGCCCGGAGCGGATGATATCGCTGACTTGAATGAAGAAGTACTAGGCAATTGTAATGTTAACGAATCACTAATTGGCATTGGACAAAGCGAAGTTGATCGCTGACGAAAAAGTGGCTTTGCCGTTAGAAAAAGACTATCATCAGATTTTTTATTTTTATTGTTAACATTGAGAGCTTCAGAACTCACAGTAAAATATGAATTTCTGCCGTTTGAACTCACTTCACAATTTTTTGTTTTTGAGGTACTCATGTAGAGTATTCCTCCAGGGCACTTTGTTTGCGGTTTTTGTTTCTTGCTATGTAAAAAAAATATCAGCAATATTTATTTGCTGCTTATTTATCAAAGTTAATATGTATTACGGTTAATATTTTTTATGATTTATTGTTTGTTTAATATGAATATGAAAAAAAAAACTCAGCTAAGACGTCTGTTCACTATGAAGGTTCAGCGAGAACTGTCCAGCTTAGGTGAAATTGTTATACTCATTATTGTTGAAAACATCCGCTATTTCTTTTTGTAATGAAAATCATTCGAATTAGTTTTGAAACCTTATACGTCTATTAAAACCATCTTTATCATTCATATTACTTAATTTATAAGACTTTCCGGACTTCAGTTTCAAATTAATTTTCTATATCAATTGGCCCGCTTTTGATAAAAGGAGCTTTTATCTTCAACTCTGATGCAGTTACAAGCGCTTGAAATTCTTTCATATTCGAGTAGTAGCTTTGTTGGAATCTTAGAAATATATTATATAGAACTGAATAACGTTCACTTTTAAATTTCATGTTAATATCATCATATGTATATGAGACTGAATTTAAATGTACTTTTAAATTAGTCAAATCACAATGAACAAACTTATTTTCTTCTTGAAATCGATCAACAGAAAACGAAGTAATTTTCTGTGAATTTAGGTCTAACCTCTCGACGGTTGCTCTAGTACACAAGATGACTTTGCATGTCGAAATTTCTGGCTGTCCTTTGTCGGCGTTAGGGTTAATTAAATGTTAAAAATTTTAATTGCCCAAATTGTGCTACTTGATAATGTTACTATGTTTACATTAATAGGCTATATGTTTATTATATGAAGGGTGATTGTCTATGCCTTTTATTTGATGATCTAGATGATATGTTTTTTTCTCATTGTATTAAAGTTTAGCGTATTGTATACATATTTCTTCTATGTTTAAGTATGCTTTGTGTTCATATCAGACAGGATGTATATAGCAGTTGGTTAGTCAGTATCTTGTTTTATTTATTTTTTCTTCTGATGTAACACTACTTTTTTGATTTTACTACTTGAAATAGAGAACATTAATATAATTTTTAATTCCTTTATTTTTAATGAAAATATATACATATGTGAGTATGTACTAATGCAAGTGTATTCATATCTACATACATATATCCGAATATATGTATGTATGTAGAAATTAGTTTACATACAAAGAAATATATATATATTTAATAATCAAAACTCAGTCACCTCCATCATGAATTCAGCGTAGGTGTTTTCATATAGTGTCAGAAACATTGGAATATCTACGTTTGAAAGAAATTTTGCTTCAAATATTTCTACATCAGATTTGCTGTTTGACCCCTTGAAGTTATTGTTGGTGATGTAGCCTGAGTTGTTTCGGATTCAGATATTAATTTCTCACTTAAAAAAGGTCATCATCACCTTCTATATATTAGGTTTTTATATTTTGCTAACATACATATCTTAGCATGCTTTTGTCGATAGTGACGCGAGCGTCCGAGATGTAGTGGTGTTTCAGTTAAAAATCTATACTATTAGATACATACTTATGTATTTAATTTAGAAAAGAGTCATAAAATTTCTTTGCTTACAAAATTGTGTGACGTAAGGAATTCTTTTAAATTTGCATGCTTCGGCATGCTTTCAATATTTTTTCTGTAAATTTATTTGATACTCATACAGATACAGATATAAAGTAAGATCTGCTTACATTGCATTTTACAATTTATGTATGCTTCAGCATGATTCCAGTTGAAGTCCATATTTATTCAGTTTGTTTGATACTAATTCATACACATGTAAATTCTTAAAGATTGGAAATCTAAGTCCAATTTCTATAGTTTATCTATATTTTCTTAAGATCTGATAGCTATAGAAATGAATAGCGTGAAGATCTATTATAATAGACCATTTCCATATTTTAAATTTCGGTTGCTAGAGCTTTCGAAATGGAAAATGTACAACTTTCAATATAAAAAGTGATAATATTATGTGTTTTCATAATATTTCATACAGGCCAACAAGTTTAGAGAATTTCCATTATATTAAGTTAATTATCTTTCTTAAGACCTATCAATCCTTCAAAAAAAAACAGAACAAACTAAATTTTTCATTTTTAATTTTATTTTTACTTTCACTAAATTTCAACATTTTCTTTATCTTCAAATTACCATATTTAGCAGCTTTTTCTCATTTGTTGAGTTAACTTTAATCGGAAACATTTTAATAGTGAGATAAACTTTTATATTGTATACGAGTACATTAAGTAATTCTTTGTATATTTCAATACACTTATATGAACCATCATCAGATCATTGCTCTTAGTGATCTATTAAATCATTCTACTATAGGTGCTTTCATATTGAATAATATTTATTCTTCTATTTAGACATGAATTTAAGTGTTTATTAAAAAATTCTCTAAATTCAAAAGTATTTTCCATTGCCTTGGTATTTTCGAGTCCACTTTTTATTTTCAGCGGTACTGACCATATAAACTTTGCTAAATGAAATACATAAATATGTATCTACTTTGTAAAAGAATAAAAAGAGGGAAATCGTAAAATCTAATAGTATAGATTTTAAACTGAAACACCACTACATCTAGGACGCTCGCGTCACTATCGACAAAAGAATGCTAAGAAATGTATGATAGAGAAATATAGAAACCTGATAGAAGGTGATGAGGACCTTTTTTAAGTTAGAAATCATAATATCTGAATACGATACAACTCCGGCTACATCACCAACTATAACTTCAAGGGGTCAACCAACAAACCTGATGTAGAAAAAAATTTCTTTCAAACGTAGATCTTCCAATGTTGCTGACACTGTATGAAAACACCTCCGCTGAATTCATGGTGGAGGTGACTGAATTTGTGAAGATCGATTTGGTGCAATACTTGTTTATTAAATATGTATTTCTTTGTATGTAAATTAATTTCTACATACATACATATACTCGCATATATGTATGTAGATATGAATACATTTGCATATGTACATACTCACATATGTATATATATTCATTAAAAATAATGGATTTAAAAATTATATTAATGTTCTCTATTTCAAGTAGTAAAATCAAAAAAAGTAGTGATACATCAGAAGAAAAAATAAATGAAACAAGAGACTGAATGACCAACTGATATGTACGGCTTGTCTGACATGAACATAAAGCATACTTAAACATAGCAGAAATATGTACATATACAATACGCTGAACTTTAATACAATGAAAAAAAAAACATATCATCTAGAGCATGAAATAAAAGGCATAAGCGATCATCCTTCATAAATTTTTTTTTTTTTTTTTTATGCATACATATATTTATTTATTGTATCATCAAAAATGAACTAACAATAAGTATTCAAATCTTAAATCTAAATATAATTATTAGGCCCGACCAGTGTCGGACATAAACTTAGTGATAGTAATTCATAATACATAAGAGTTGTGCAAAGCAAAAAATAAAAAAATAATTTCAAACAGTTTCATCTGGTGTGGTAAGTATTAGAGCCCTTGTGTCCCTCTTTTTTAAGCGGATGTGTCCGGTAAAGTTCAAGATATTTCGAGCAAGGGTGTTTTTTATTGAGGTATAGAACTTTAAGTTGGCATCACTTTTTTAACTGGCGGGCATTTTGTCAGCTGTCAAGTGATTAATATTTAGTTTGGTTTGCCATTTCATCATGAACAGGTTGACAAAAGAACAACGCTTGCAAATCGTGCAAATTTATTTCGAAAATAATGGTTCAGTTCGCGAAGTTTACCGCAAGCTCCGTCCATTTTATGGTCGACATAATCGTCCATCAGAGCAATTAATTCGGTTAACCGGTCAATTGGCCACCAAGATCGTGTGATTTGACACCATTGGATTATTTTCTTTGGGGATATGTGAAGTCGCTCGTCTACGCCAACAAACCAGAAACTTTAGGGGACTTGGAAGCCAACATTCGTGGCGTTATTGCCAACATACGGCTCCATATGCTCGAAAAGGTGGTTGAAAATTGGACCTGTAGAATTGGCTTTATTCGAGCCAGCCGCGGCGGCCACATGCCCGAAATCATATTTAAACGTTAATGGCATAAAATTATCCTTCCAATAAAGCCAAATTGATGGACATTAAAATGATTTTCTTGTGTTTTATTTCAATTCGAAGTTCTATACCTCTAAAAAAACGCCGTATATTTGCCTGAGTATTTTGCAATTTCTTCAGTCACTTGTGGCATATTTAGATCACGATGTAAATTTGAGTTTCTTATGTACCATGGAGCCGATGTTATTAACCGTAAAATTTTGTTTTGTCTTCGTTGGATTTTCTCTACATTTGAAGCTGAAGCAGTGCCCCATAGCTGAATTCCGTAGCACCATATAGGTTTCAAAAGCGACTTGTATATCAAAAGTTTGCAATCTAGACTCAGGGTTGAATTTCTACCAATCAGCCAATGTAACTGAGTTAATTTTAGTTTCATTTGTGTTAGCTTAGAGTCGATATGGTGTTTCCATGTTATCCGTCGGTCAAGGTGTATACCAAGGTATTTTACATGTGAATGTTGAGGAACAACTTGATTATTGATTCGAATGGGTGAACAGGTATCTTTTCGCAGAGTAAATGTTACCTGAACACACTTTTGTTCGTTTACCTTAATTCTCCATAAGTTTAACCATAATTCCAACTGTGTAATATGTTCTTGTAGATATCGGGAAGCCTCGTGAGGGTTTTCGTGCATACTAAGGCAGGCTGTATCATCAGCAAATGTAGATGTATGGATATTGCTGCTCAAAGGCATATCACAAGTATAAATCAAATACAAGACTTCATAAAATAAACATATAGCCAATTAATGTAAACATAGTATCAGTATCAAGTAACACAATTTGGGCAATTAAAATTTTTGCATTTAATTACCCATAACGCCGACTAAGGACAGCCATGCCTTTCCGATATGCTAACTCATCTTGTATACTAAAGGAACCGTCGAGAAGCTAGACCTAAATTCACAGAAAACGAAGTCGTTTTCTGTGAATTTGAAATTTGAATTTGATCGCTTTTCAAGAAGAAAATAAGTTTGTTCATTTTGATTTGACTAATAATAATAATAATAATATATAATATATATAAATAATAATAATAAAAGTACATTTAAATTCAGTCTCATATTTATGTATATGATGATCTTAACATAAAATTTAAAAGTGAACGTTATTCACTTCTATATGATATATATCTAAGATTCCAACAAAGCTACTACTCGTATATGAAAGAGTTTCAAGCGCTTCAAACTGCATCAGAGTTTAAGATAAAAGCTCCTTTTATTGAAGCAGACCAATTGATATAGAAATTTAATTTGAAGCAGCAAGTAAGGACTTCAGCTACTGCATTTTTACTGATGATCGAATAATAGAAGTAGATTAGTAATGGGGACGATAGTCCAAGTTTGGGAATTCAAAACAGGGAAATATCAAAATATGTTGGCAACCCTGTAAGACATGTGTGTTTTTGGGGATTTTCATGCTGAGATTTTGTGAGACTATGTGTGTGTGAGATTCTTTATTTATGTGTATGTTTGTATACTTGTGTGTACAGCTTTTGTTGTTATTGTAGAGAAACGTTGTGCTTACAGCGGATGGATCTATACATGGATGTTTGTATGTGTGTATGTGAGTGTGTGTGTGTGTGTATTTACTTGTTTGTTTTATGGTGTCCGATACTTTTGTTGTAGTGGCAGACAATTATTATACCCAGTAGGAAATGTTGATGGTGAAAATATGCTGACTAGCTTTTCACTTTCACTTGTCACCAATACTACTCTCTAACTATCCTCCATACAATACTTTGTGCTATAGACATTCAACATGTGCTTGTCATTGAAAATCTACTATTAACACTAAAACAATTGATTAGGTAGTGACTACGTAGTTCTTATGCGGTCATGAGACATACCAACCAGACAGTTATATACTGGTACATTTCTATAATTTACGTACATACAGTCTGACTGCAGGGTAGTAACAAGGGATCTGTGTGTTTGTGTGTATGTAGTGATCGTTATTTGATAGACTTTGGTTTGCTCCTCTGAGTTTTCGTTGCTTTGCTTATGTATGATTATTATTGCATGTATACATTTATTTTTGGGGTCTCTGGGGAAATAATATAAAAGCTGTAGGTAGTGGCAACCATGATAGATGTTTGGAATGGAGGGGGATAGGGAATGCATAATGTATGTATGCATGTTTATGTTGTCGGATTAATGTATGTGATCGTATCTATTTTTGCTTTGAAGAATATCATTGCTTGTGTGAATTACATCAACACTTCTTCATGCATATTTACATATATGTGTATATATGTTTTCTACGCTATTGACATTGCTATTCTTATGGAGATAGAAAAATGTTGTGTTGGCGTAGGTTTTATATGTACAAGTGCATTTCATATATTAAATATTTTAAGTCCCATCAGGTTGAAAAGCAGAGTTTTATGAACAAGGGTAATTATATTTTTATTTTAGTATATTTTACTTTAACAAAAACTTATAGAGGTACCTGCACTCCCATCCCCCGATTCTCATATGAATTGTGGGGATGTGTGTATGTGTGTGTGTATGTGTGTATGTGTGTGTGTGTGTTTATATGAATTTCATCACATGTCGTAATACCATCAGAGAAATTAGATTTGATGACTACTACGCGATTCTCATGTAACGTATATATGTAAGTAGAAAAAATAATGTAGATTGTCATCAGTATACTTTGATATCTCAACAATTCATCACCTATTTTCCAAACCAAAGCAAAGAAATTTTATGACTCTTTTCTAAATTAAATACATAAGTATGTATCTAATAGTATAGATTTTTAACTGAAACACCACTACATCTTGGACGCTCGCGTCACTATCGACAAAAGCATGCTAAGACATGTATGTTAGAAAAATATAAAAACCTGATAGAAGGTGATGAGAACCTTTTTTAAATGAGAAATCATGATATCTGAATCCGATACAACTCAGGCTATATCACCAACAATAACTTCAAGGGGTCAACCAGCAAATCTGATGTAGAAATATTTGAAGCAAAATTTCTTTCAAACGTAGATATTCCAATGTTTCTGACACTATATGAAAACCCCTACGCTGAATTCATGATGGAGGTGACTGAGTTTTGATTATTAAATATATATTTCTTTGTATGTAAACTAATTTCTACATACATACATATATTCGGATATATGTATGTAGATATGAATACACTTGCATATGTACATACTCACATATGTACATATATATTTTCATTAAAAATAAAGGAATTAAAAATTATATTAATGTTGTCTATTTCAAGTAGTAAAATCAAAAAAAGTAGTGATACATCAGAAGAAAAAATAAATAAAACAAGAGACTGACTGACCAACTGATATATACATCCTGTCTGACATGTACACAAAGCATGCTTAAACATAGAAGAAATATGTATACAATACGCTAAACTTTAATACAATGAGAAAAACAAAACATATCATCTAGAGCATCAAATAAAAGGCATAGACAATCACCCTTCATATAATAAACATATAGCCTATTAATGTAAACATAGTAACATTATCAAGTAGCACAATTTGGGCAATTAAAATTTTTAACATTTAATTACCCTTAACGCCGACAAAGAACAGCCAGAAATTCCGACATGCTTGTATACTAGAGCAACCGTCGAGAGGTTAGAACTTAATTCACAGAAAGTGACTTCGTTTTCCGTTGATCGCTTTTCAAGAAGAAAATAAGTTTGTTCATTGTGATTTGACTAATTTGACATTTAAATTCAGTCTCATATCCATATGATGATATTAACATAAAATTTAAAAGTGAACGTTATTCAGTTCTAAATGATATGTATCTATATGATACTACTCGTATATGAAAGAATTTCAAGCGCTTGTAACTGCATCAGAGTTTAAGACAAAAGCTCCTTTTGTTCAATAGCGGGCCAATTGATATAGAAAATTAATTATAAACCGCAAGCAAGGACCTCAGCTACTGCATTTTTACTGAAGTCCGGAAAGTCTTATAAATTAAGTAATATGAATGATAAAAATGGTTTTAATAGACGTATAGGGGTTCAAAACTAATTCCAATGATTTTCATTACAAAAAGAAGTAGCGGATGTTTTCAACAATAATGAGTATAGCAATTTCATTATAAAACCACCATTTGATTTTAAATGTTTATCAATAAAAAAGCAGAGAGAAGCAAAGAAACAAAAAACTATCATCACCTAAGCTGGACTGCTGGATCAGTTTCATTTCAAAGCGTTTGTCATTTTTTAAAAGCTGTTCTAAAATATATGTAAAAGGTGAAGAAAAAGGACGATGGTTGGAAAAAATTTTACACCGAAAAATTTCTAACGTTGACTATATAGGCTACATCAACTTTAAACAAATGGAAATAAAATATATTAAATATTTCTACTTTAGTTACTACAACTAGAGAGGAATTCAATTTTAAGTAAATACATCTAAAAATTTAAAGAACGTTTTTTAATTTCAAATAAAAAAACCATGGATATATTTCACATCTATACACAAAAGACCAGGCGAATATTTACAACAACAATAAAAGATCGCACATGACAAAACAGACTTATTTGTATGTACATACATACATACATAAAATCAATATGTAGATCCATATGCACATATGTACACATATTATCAAATTTCTTACCCATGCTCAAGTATTTATTGGATTTTTACAATCACACTTACATATCTACATCATGAAAACATACAAACCGTTCTCCAAGCTATTGACGCTTGAAGACGAAAGTCGAAGAAGACAAATGTACTTAAATAAACAAACTTATCACAGACTGCCAAACTCTATCGCTCACACACACATACAGACACAAAATCGCTACGATCGTACACAAGAATTTTGCAAAATCTGAAATTAATATTTATGTAAATATAAACAAATTTCTGACCGACAGACTTTAACAATGGACAAATTTAAGCTTGATAAAATATAAAGCAATCTCATCCTCCAATATGAAAAACATACTAGGATTAGGGAAGTTCAGATATATGATAATATTTTATAGCAAAAAATTTTCATATGAGAAACAAAAAAAAATGTAAATACTAGGGTGAGAAAATCACATACACGCACATACTAGAATTCATCTACGACAAATTAAACCTATTTCAACAACGCCCCTCCCCTCACAAATCACAGTCAGCCTAAAGTTATAATCAATCTATCAATCTCAACAACCGAAATCACGATCAGCCTTAAACTCCTACAGACATACAAACACACAAATTCCTACAGATACATATTACAACAACACCCTCACCTACACCAAATCAAGGACAGCCTTGCCCTACAGGCATACATACATGCAAATTGCCACGGATACATATACATGAACACCCTCACCCACTTCAAATCACGATCAGCCTTAAACTCCTGCAAACATACATAGACACAGATTCCCACGGATACGTATTACATGAACACTCTCACCTCGCCTTTCATAAATCACAGACAGCCTTAAACTCTTACAGACTTACATACATACATGTACACAGATTCCCACGGATACATATTACAACAACTCCCCGTCCTCCACCAGTCGATCTACCTCAAATACATCCCGGCCCCCACCAAGCACAGCTTGGCTTAAACTCCAACAGGCATAAACGCCACCGAATTCCCACGGTTACATATTACAAAACACCCTCACCTACCCAAATCACGGTCAGCCTTAAGGTCTCACAATCTAGACACACCCCGCCCTCCACCAAGCGCAGCCAGAGTTCAATTCCTACAGCTAGATGCACCCACAAATTTCCCATCGGCAATAGAAAAAATCATTTTCATTATTTCTCCCGTTGGCATTTGAAAAAAATAATGATATTTTCCCGTCGGCATTCGAAAAAAATAAACATGTTTGCCCGTCGGCATTTGAAAAAAATAAAGATGTTTTCCCGTCGGCATTAGAAAATCATATACATATAAAAGCTTCAAACCTATAAACCCCCTTAATGTATTCCCACAAAATATTCCGCGCACAAGTTCCCACGGTCATACATACATACATACCTACATACATACAAACATACATACACTTAATATAAACAAAAAACACTTAATGTAAACAAAAAAACTTCAAAGCGCACCGAAAACACAATTTCTCAAATTTCAGATAAATTTCAGCAAAATTTTAAAGAATTCTTGGAAATTTCACCCAAATTTCACAATTTTAATTGCCACAGAACCGCCTGTACGAGAATTCAACTTTATTTTAGGTTAAATTGATAACTTTTATTTTTAGCGAAATAAGACACTATAATTTCATGTGTATTTTAATTACATTAAATGTCTCAGCAGTGAGTTGGAAAATAATATAAATCTTCTGTTAGCAGCGAGGCAGTAAAATCAAGTGACTTTTAACAATTTTAAAAAGATATTAAGGTGATCTAAAAAAATCATTATTTTATTATTTGTCTCAATGCATTTACTTTAATGAGAGTAGTTAAAATCGCATATAGATATGTATGTATGTAGATTAGCATAGAACTACAAAAGTTAAATACATAACTGCCTTAGCTATCAAGTATTGTTCACACTATCCAATAAGTTTAAATGTAATGAATAAAGTATCTTATATACATAATAGAAAGAAAAAAAGCAAATGAGTTTTTCACCAACACCGCCATTTCCCTACTACTAATGAATTATTTTTGTTTTTCTTTTCTTTTCAATTACAATTAAATTTTTTGATTTTTATTAAGTACTGTCCTATAACAAAAGCTTTTATACAAGTAAAATAACGGTTAACTTCCTGTTGAAGCTCACAGTATGTATGTATCTGCATAAACCAAACTTTGATAATGACACAGTAATGTAAAGTAGCTTAAATTTAATTTAACAACCCAGCAAAAATTACTGTTTACCAGAAGCGTTTTTGTAAGGGAGGCAATGTTACAGAATCACTTGCTGTTGCGCATGATTAAGGGATTTTTTTTTTTTTTTGTTTAAGATGAGCCATCTGAGTTCAGTTCTCGTTGAACCTTCATAGTGAACAGACGTTAAAGCGGATTTTTTTACATACATACGAAAAAAAACAACAAAATCAAAAATCATACAAAAAATATTCGTAATACATATTCAACTTGATAAATAAGCTTATTGGCTTTACTAATATTTTTTAAATAGCAAGAAATAACAAAAACAAAAAAACCGTAAACACAAACAAAGTACCCTTGAGGAATACTCTATATGAGTACCTCAAAGGAAAAAAATGTTGAAGTGAGTTCTAACGACAGAAATGCCTATTTTATTGTGAGTTCTGAAACTCTTAATGAAAACATTAAAAATAAAAAATCAAATGATAGCCTTTTTCTAACGGAAAGCGACTTTTTCGTCAACGATCAACTTCGCTTTGCCCAATGCCAAACTAGTGAATCGTTAACATTACTATTGCCTAGTACTTCTTCATTCAAGTCAGCGATATAATCCGGTCCGGGCTCGTGTTCATCACTAAACCAAGTTATCACTACAGATAACAGTAACTCAAAACCAAAGGTACAAGTAGGAATGGACAGATATATAACCGTGGTAAAGCGTGGGCGAAGCCCAAATTCTTCTAACATTTCATCAGCTCCAAAGATGTCTAGGGATAACAGCGCATCTTCTACCAATCGTCAAAATCGTTTTTCATTATTGCAAGACAAAAACGACAAGCCTGCTACATCATCGCAAAAGTCTTTTAAGCCACCACCTATTTATCTGAGAGAAAAAAATTCTAACGCGCTTCTAAAAAAACTACTGTCGACCATTGGAGAAAATACTTTTCACATCGTTCCAATTAAACGAGGTAATATTGATGAAACTAAAATCCAAATATATGATGAAAAGGATTTTCGAAAAATTGTTAGTGAATTCGAAAAAATAAAACAAATTTTTACACATACCAACTTAAGAGTGCTGAAGGCCTACAGATAGTATTAAAGGGCATAGATTCATATGTTGAGCCCGAAGAAGTAAAATGTGCACTTGTCGACCAAGGATTTAAGGTAAAAAATGTTACCAACATAATTAACAGAGAAAAGGTCCCCCAACCCCTATTTCGGGTCGAACTGGAGCCGAATGACATAAAATTGAAAAAAAATTAAACCCATCCAATTTATAGCGTAAAGTATCTCTTACACCGAAAAATCACAGTTGAAGAGCCACGTAAGCGTCCAGGTCCCTTACAGTGCCATAATTGCCAAGAATATGGCCATACAAAAACTTACTGCAAATTACCTACAGTTTGTGTTATCTGCGGTGAATTACATGGTACTGCTAGCTGTACTAAGCCAAAAGATCAATCAGAAAAAAATGCAGTAATTGTGGAGGTAATCACACCGCTAACTACAGAGGATGTCCTGTATATTCTTTCGTTAAGCAGGCTATGGGTCAAAAACCCAAATTAACTCCAGCTCAACCAGTAAACGCGAACTCCGCCACTTTTGCTCAAATGAGCCAACCAGTTACTTCACGTGTATCGTATGCTGATGCTGCTAAGACTAGTTCTATTCGCATACAAAATATTCCACCGCCAAATAATTCAACGAATGCAAACTTAAGCTTTAATTTTAGTCGCCTTGAAGCTACTATTGAGAATCTGGTGCTAACTATAAACAACTTTACTACAAATATGACTAATATGATGTAAGAAATGCTGCGAATGCAGAATACACTGCTTCAAGCATTAGTTAACAAACCATGAACACGTTAAAAATATGTTTCTGGAACGCAAACGGCATTCGCCAACATAAAAATGAACTTGAGCACTTCCTCATGGAAAAAAATATTGATATAATGTTGGTTTCTGAGACTCATTTGACCTCAAGAAGCTTATTTAAAATAAATGGTTACACTTTATATGATACAAAGGACCCTAGAGGGAGAGCATGCGGTGAATCAGCAATTCTAATTAAGTCAAGACTCAAGCACTATGTCCTTGACAACGTTACTCAAGAATATATTCAAGCAACTAATATTTTCGTAGAAAATTTTTGTGCGAATTTCGCGATATCATCAATTTACTCACCTCCCAGATTTTCACTTACCGAAGATCAGTATGAGAAGTTCTAAAAATCGCTTGGATCTTGTTTCCTGGCATCTGGTGACTACAATGCAAAACATACGTACTGGGGCTCGCGTCTTGTTACACCTGGAGGTCGAGCGTTGTTTACTACAATTTCAAAAATGGACTAAGATGTCATTTCGAACGGGGAGCCTACTTACTGGCCTACTGACGTAAGAAAAATTCCAGATGTTATAGATTTTGGCGTTACGAAAAATATTCATAGAGACTTAATTCACGTAGAGGCCTCTCTAGATCTGTCTCCCGATCACTCTCCCACTATAGTTACAATTTTCAACCCACTAAGGAGTGATTTAACTAACTCATATGTGAAAATGATTAATAGGGTCAACTGGCTAGGATTCAAAAAATATCTTAGTAGTCACTGCGTAGAAAACATTCAGCTAAGATCATCTGATGATATTGAATTTAACATTGCCAATCTTATCGAAAATATTAAACAGGCTGCTGAACATGCCACTACCTCCTATCCGCAGACTGGCTTTAATAGAATTTATTCTATGGAAATTGAACGTCTTGTATATGAAAAAAGGAGAGCTAGAAGAGAATGGCAACAACACAGATCACCCCTAAATAAAATCAGACTTAAAGAATGTACTAAACGACTCAAAGAGCTGCTATCGTCGGAAAAATCTGCATTACTGGAAAAGTATTTAAAAGGTCATGATGTAACGTCAGCATCTAATTACTCTTTATGGCGCGCTACTAGAAATCTTAACAAGACCCTTTGACCTTAAATCACCACTGCGTACTTCGACCGGAGGCTGGGCGAGAAGCGATAGTGAGAAAGGCAACTTATTTTCTGAGCATTTAAAATTTGTATTTACTCCCAATTCATGTACGGGTGCTGCCGATTTACAGAGTGCAGTTTCTCTACCCCCTCGTCCCTTAAGGTTTAAGTTGCGTGAACTACAAAAAATAATTGCTGAACTCGACACGAAGAAAGCTCTAGGTATTGATGGCATTAGTAACAAGATGCTGATGAACTTGCCTCATATTGCAATAAGAATCTTGCTATTTAGTTTTAATGCTATTTTAAGAATGCAGTATTTTCCAAATAACTGGAAACTTGCCAAAATAAAAATGATTCCAAAGCCGGGCAAATATCTTACCAAGGCTGAGTCATATAGGTCTATAAGCAATCAACAATCTCAAAGCTTTTCGAAAAGCTGCTCATGACTAAATTGTCCAAAATTTTAGCTGATAATGGGTGCATCCCGGACCATCAATTTGGTTTTAGAAGTCAGCATAGCATCATTGAACAAACGCATAGATTGGTCCAAGTTGTAAGAAGAACATTTGAAGAAAAGAAGTATTGTTCTGCTCTCTTTATTGATGTTTCTGAGGCATTTAATAGAGTATGGCACGAAGGCCTAGATTTAAAATTGAAGACATACCTACCAATAAACATACAAAAGCTTTTGGAGAAAAAAAAAAAAAAAAAAGATGAGCCATCTGGAAGCAATATATTCAGCTTCCAAAAAGACATGAATTTTTTCCCGTGCTTCACAGAAATAGTAATATATAATTTTTGTATTCTCGGATGCAGAAGTTACTGGTTTGAAAAACTTTCTGTGATAATTTTCTACTTTGTTAGAGAGACTGTCTTACGTTAGTGCTTTTGAGAAGCATTTCCCGAAGCTCTTGTTATCAAGTAAGCAATACCTTGCTTTTAAAAAAAAATAAAAAATAAAAAAAAAAATTAAAAAAAAAATAAATTATGCCAATATTTAGTGCTAAAAAATGTTTATAGAAAAAATAAAAAAGTAATTCATAATTAAAATAACAACAATAGTAACAAAAATATTAAAAATCTCATTATACCTCCAAGGCCACTTTCAGGGGAAGCACAGTCTAAGTAATCAATAGGTGCATTTTCTATGATGATTGTATCACGCATCAACAACGATGATAAATTTTGTGTATAAAAACTGCTTGAGAAAAGAAAGTATGCCCATAACAATTCTTTTTGCCTGCCCTGGATAGGATTTTTTTATCGACACTACTGCTAGAACATGCATAAAATACATGAAAAAATTCGTGCAAAAAAAATGCTTTGTTGTTTGAACATTCTGTGATATGCTGTACCAAGCAGTCAATAAATGGTATTCGTATATGCTCTAAAATGTTCTTAAAACAGTAAGAAAGGGCAGAAATTTCTTCTCTATCGCCCTTCTGTCCCTAGTTTTAAAAATTTGCATAGCCTTTGTGACTTTTTAGATGCAGATCTATCTATGTTCTAAATTTCATTAAAATCGGTTTGAACGTATCGGAGCAATTTCCGCCATATCGCCCGAGTTGCAACGACTAAGTGCACCAAATTTCATCGCGATCGGATTAGCGGTTTGGCCGCGCATAAAGGACATACAAACAAACATTAATTTTTATATATGTATTTTTATAGAAGATGAATTCATATACATACATATATTATGTAATAAATCATCAGAATCTCTCATGACCTAACCTACATACAATCCACAGGAGTCTTTACTGACTCATCTTATATCCATTAGAAGTCCCTAATGGCTCGATTATTTATAATTATTTTATTTGCAACACACGTTGCAAGATGGCCGGCAATGTTTAAGTACAAATTCTTTATGTTTCGGTTGATACTTTTCTCTCAATGCTTAATGCAAATTTAAAGTACTTTCAATCTTGTTGAAAACCTTTTAAACATTGTTTTGCCAAATTTCTCTAGTTTTGCTAGTGTTGATCTATAAATTTATTACTCTTCGTTTAGAAGTCAACGAAGCACTACGTGCAATTATAAATCCTTTTACGAAGTAAAGTTTAAGAAAATAAAGCGAGATTACATCTCAATATTTATTACAAAATATTAATTCTTATTTGATTTATTTTTATATTTATTCCTAATCGGATATACGCCGAAGCGATGTGAGTTGAAAAAGACAAAGTATAGCGTATGACCGATTCAATGTGACTGGACCTTTATCAAATATTGGGTGTTTTTTATTGAGGTATAGAACTTTAAGTTGGCATCACTTTTTTAACTGGCGGCCATTTTGTCAGCTGTCAAGTGATTAATATTTAGTTTGGTTTGCCATTTCATCATGAACAGGTTGACAAAAGAACAACGCTTGCAAATCGTGCAAATTTATTTCGAAAATAATGGTCCAGTTCGCGAAGTTTACCGCAAGCTCCGTCCATTTTATGGTCCACATAATCGTCCATCAGAGCAATTAATTCGCTTAACCATGGATCGTTTTCGCACTACGTTTACTCTATGTGATAATACGCATCCGCAGAGACGTTGAACAGTGCGCACCGAAGAAACAATTGCCGCTGTAGAGCAAAGTGTTGAAGAGGACCCGAATGAATCGATTCGCCACCGTGCACAGCAATTGGAGCTTTGTCCATCAACTTTATGGAAGATTTTGCGCAAAGATCTTGGCTTGCGACCTTATAAGATCCAGCTTGTGCAAGAATTAAAGCCGCGACACCATGCAATGCGTCGTTATTTTGGTGTATGGGCCGAAAATGAGATTGATCTCGATGCTGATTTTCATCGCAAAATTTTGTTCAGTGATGAGGCTCATTTTTGGTTGAATGGCTACGTCAACAAGCAAAATTTCCGCATTTGGAGTGAAGAGAATCCACATGAGACCCTTGAGACGCCATTACATCCACAAAAACTGACTGTTTGGTGTGCTCTATGGGCTGGTGGAGTCATTGGGCCATACTTCTTCCGAAATAATGCTGGAGAGTCAGTTACCGTTAATGGAGACCGGTATAGAGCCATGATAACCGACTATTTTGTTCCCGAATTGGATGGCATGAATGTGGATGAGTTGTGGTTCCAACAAGACGGCGCTACATGCCACACAGCGCACGTCACAATCGATTTATTGAAGGAAACATTCGATGAGCGCATAATTTCGCGGAATGGACCTGTCAATTGGCCACCAAGATCGTGTGATTTGACACCATTGGATTATTTTCTTTGGGGATATGTGAAGTCGCTCGTCTACGCCAACAAACCAGAAACGTCAGGGGACTTGGAAGCCAACATTCGTGGCGTTATTGCCAACATACGGCCCCATATGCTCGAAAAAGTGGTTGAAAATTGGACCTGTAGAATTGGCTTTATTCGAGCCAGCCGCGGCGGACGTTAATGGCATAAAATTATCCTTCCAATAAAGCCAAATTGATGGACATTAAAACGATTTTCTTGTGTTTTAATTCAATTCGAAGTTCTATACCTCTAAAAAAACACCCTGTACAAACCGTATTCCATTTTAGTTTCTATTCCACATAATTTTAAAACCAATGATAGATAGTACCCTTATATTGTCTAAGTGCATTTTAGTATAGTTATTTCCGAGTACACATTTGGAATTTCTTGTATTACCATTTTGTGGTGTCATTTTCAAATGTGTGGAACGCCGTTCACATTATGTTTTTATATGGAAAGTAATTCAAACGAAAAATTTCGAAAATGACAAACGCTGCCACTAGTACACACTATTGCGATGTCAAAAAATGCCATAGAGTGTACTCGGCATATGAAGCGAAGGAAAAAAATTTTAATCGGTTAATGAATTTATTAAAAATTTTGGTATTGCCTTAAAGAACTATTAAAATACTTTCAAATGCTAGACTTAAAATATTTCATAGTTAAAATAAACGAAAAATTTGGTTTATTTCACGAAAATATTCGTTGTTTCTACGGTACGAAATAGTATTTGTTTGTTTTACGAAATACTTTTTGTCTGCAAATAACAAAAATTTGTATTTTTACAATTTTTTTTTCGTAAATTTACGAAAAACAATGTTATTACGAAATAAATTCGTGAATCATGAAAAGAAATTTTGTGTTATATACGAAATTTTGTGTTAATTAAAATCTTTAATATATAAAAATCTGCAAAAAAATATATTTTCTTACATTTGAAAAATAATTTTGTTGAATAATCTGTAATTCTTGAAATTAAAGGTCGTAATAATTATGAAAAGAAAAAGATAATTTAAGCCTCTGTGAAAATTCCTTATACATTACATACATACATACATATTTTACACTGAAACTCATGAATCAAACTGGGAATGCTGGGAACACAACTGGGACGAACATCGAATTTTTTTTTGCGAACTTTTGTCATAAAAAATAAAACACATTTGTTCATATGAAAATTAACACAACACCGCCGTCGACCGAAATTCGTCGTGCTGACGAACTTGCGATAGATTTATTTCTATTTCTTACTTCAAGATCTGTTACTTATTAGTCGTTGGTGTGCCGTGGACCAAATTTTGTAGTTCGTCCCAGTTGTGTTCAAAGTATAAACCAAAGTAGTAGGGAACTGGGCATTCTGGGACAATTAAAATTGTGAAATTTTGAAATTTTAGTTACCCAAATTTTAAAAATCTTGGAAATTTGTGAAATTTGGTACCTACGAGGGTGGTTCAATAAGTCTGTCCAATTTTTTGTTTACATAATGAGTTTTTTGTTTACATAAGGAGTTTTTTGTTTACATAAGGAGTTTTTTAATTATTACTACATACGAAGGCGGTTCAATAAGTCAGGTTTTTTATGACCGTGGGAATTTATATGTATGTATGTTTCTGGGGTGCATTAAGGGGTTTCATAAGATTAAGATTTCATAAGTGTTGGGTGTTTTTTATTGAGGTATATAACTTTAAGTTGGCATCACTTTTTTAACTGGCGGCCATTTTGTCAGCTGTCAAGTGATTAATATTTAGTTTGGTTTGCCATTTCATCATGAACAGGTTGACAAAAGAACAACGCTTGCAAATCGTGCAAATTTATTTCGAAAATAATGGTTCAGTTCGCGAAGTTTACCGCAAGCTCCGTCCATTTTATGGTCGACATAATCGTCCATCAGAGCAATTAATTCGCTTAACCATGGATCGTTTTCGCACTACGTTTACTCTATGTGATAATACGCATCCGCAGAGACGTTGAACAGTGCGCACCGAAGAAACAATTGCCGCTGTAGAGCAAAGTGTTGAAGAGGACCCGAATGAATCGATTCGCCACCGTGCACAGCAATAACCGACTATTTTGTTCCTCAATTGGATGGCATGAATGTGGATGAGTTGTGGTTCCAACAAGACGGCGCTACATGCCACACAGCGCACGTCACAATCGATTTATTGAAGGAAACATTCGATGAGCGCATAATTTCGCGGAATGGACCTGTCAATTGGCCACCACGATCGTGTGATTTGACACCATTGGATTATTTTCTTTGGGGATATGTGAAGTCGCTCGTCTACGCCAACAAACCAGAAACGTTAGGGGACTTGGAAGCCAACATTCGTGGCGTTATTGCCAACATACGGCCCCATATGCTCGAAAAAGTGGTTGAAAATTGGACCTGTAGAATTGGCTTTATTCGAGCCAGCCGCGGCGGCCACATGCCCGAAATCATATTTAAACGTTAATGGCATAAAATTATCCTTCCAATAAAGCCAAATTGATGGACATTAAAACGATTTTCTTGTGTTTTATTTCAATTCGAAGTTCTATACCTCTAAAAAAACACCCTGCATATATGCCGACTGGAAAATCATGAAAATGATTTTTCCTAATACCAACTGGAAAATCATGAAAATGATTTTTCCTAATACCAACGGGAAAGTCAAGAAATAATTTTTCCTTTGTGAAACTTAATTTTTCCTAATGCCGACGGCAAAATATGATTATATTGCCTAATGCCAACGGGAATGCATGATTATTATTTTTTTCAAATGCCGGCGGCAATACATAATTAGTTTTTTCAAATGCCGACGGCAAAACATGATTACTATATTTCTTAATGCCGACGGGAAAATTGTCGGTGTTGCCAGACTGTAGAAATTTGTTATCGTAATACTATATTAGTAATATCAGAGAAAATAGATTTGATGACTACTAGGTGATTCTCATATGAATCGTGGGAATGTGTATGTGCGATTTACTCACGCTAATAAATTATTTATCATACCGACATTTTATGATGTAAAATGTTCTCACATTTGTCCAGCTTAATTGTCGCTGCTAATTGTATATTGTGTTTATTTGTTTAAGAAATATATTTGTATGTATGTATGTATGAATGTATGTATGTATGTATGTATGTATGTATGTATGTATGAATGTATAAATGTATGTATGTATGTTTTTTTTTATTCATGGGATGAATGGATGAAATCATCGAAAGACCCTGGCAGTGATGGTGTTTGCCAGGAGTGCGAGACTTTAACACGCTAAAACACCCCTTTACACTGACCCAAACCTTACACGTGGTACTCCCGCAAGGCTTTACATCACGGGGTGGGAATAGGTCCTAGACATAATCTAACCTAAAGAGATTCTTCTGCGAATCTCTTCTAACCTACGAAGTTCTAATAGAACGAATTTTGCAAAATTACATACACACGTCCAGTTATACAAAGATTCCAACATGGTTGGAACTATGTTGTCCGGCCTAATTCTACGCCCTAAATCTACTTCTAAGCACTCTCTTCTATGTACTGTCAAATCGTGGACAGATGAAGAACACATGTTCGGCATCTTCCACGACATTACCATCACAGCTCGGACAAAACGGAATACTGTCATGTCCGAAATGGTACATATGTATGTATCTATGAATGTATAAATGTATGTATGTATGTATGAATGTATAAATGAATGTATGAATGTATAAATGTGCGATCGTGGGAACTTGTGCGTGTAATATTTTATTGAATACATTTATATTTTGCAACGTAATCATTTTCTTTGTCAACGATTATTTTAAAGCAGAGGATTTTCAACTAAGTACACTCATCAGCAGAGAAACAAAAAGCAAACATTTGCAAGTAAGCAGAAAAGTTAACTTCTCCTCCTCCCCACCTCCTTCTATTTCCTTTATGTAGTTTGTATTTGAAATAAGAAAACACTTGTACATTCTTTTATTTTGTATACACTTATTGTTTAAAATTGTTTTAAATTTTATAATAATACATACATTAATATTTTAAAGAGTAAAAAGATCATTTAAAGCAATACCATTTGTTTTGTTAGTAAAATAGCATTTTTTAATGCGCATACACCAAATTTATGATAATTACAATAAAAATATTCTGGATACTTGATTTCCATTTGTTTAAAGTTGATGCAGCCTATATCCTCAACGTTAGAAATTTTTCGGTGTAAAATTTTTTCCAACCATAGTCTTTTTTCTTCACCTTTTACGTAAATTTTAGAACAGCAGTCCAGCTTAGGTGATGATAGTTTTTTGTTAGCCACTTTGCTTCTCTTTGCTTTTTTATTGATAAGCATTTAAAATCAAATGGTGGTTTTATAATGAAATTTTTATATTCATAATTGTTGAAAACAATCGCTACTTCTTTTGCGATGAAATCGTTTGAATTAGTTTTGAAACTTTGTACGTCTATAAAAATTATGTTATTTTCCATATTATTTAATTTATAACACTTTTCGAACTTGTCCTTTGATGGGTATATATTCTATTATACGATCATGAATAAGAATGCAGTAAGCTGATGTCTTTGCTGCAATATTAGTTGCTGATTCAAATTCTATTTTTACATCAATCGGTCCATTATTGAGTGATTCATTCTGATGACTGACATCTACTACAATAATAGGAGCTTTTGTCTTAAACTCTGATGCAGTTAGAAGCGGTTGAGATTCTTTCATATAGTAGCTTTGTTGGAATCTTAGATACATATCATATAGAATTGCATAACGTTCATTTTTAAATTTTATGTTTAGATCATCATACGGGTATGAGACTGAATTTAAATGTACTTTTAAATTAGTCAAATCACAATGAACAAACTTATTTTCTTGTTGAAAAGCGATCAACACAAAACGGGGGCGTTCTCTATTTGCAGCCAGTTTAACATTCCAAATATGGTTAGTTCCTGTGTTTAATTGGGGATTAATATGACAATCCCAACTGCGAAATGCCATGGGTATAGAAGCACCACTGTTAATAATTTTAATCATATTCAATTTGCTAAGGTCAGATAATTGAACATGAGGTATTCTCCATGAGAACGACGGAGATCTTATTGCGCAAGAGTATCAATTCATGTTTTCCATTTAATATAACTTTGTTGTAGTCTTCAGCGAATCCTAGAAGCATTTTTAGAGGTACATAGAAATTGAAAAATCCATTTGCAAGAGTGACATCGTCAGTTTTGTTCCATCCAGCATTTTGCATCACATTGCTTTCTGTTGGTGCTCGTGGCTCCTAAATATCTTGTATGATCAATTTCAATTCCATGGAGCTCATAGCGAATTTCATCAAATAGATATGCTACAAAGTTGTTTTTTAATTTAAAGTTCTCTGAAGAAGAAGATTTAGGGGTATTATCATCGGCAACAAACCCCTCTACATAAATGTAGCTCTCACTGGGTAGCACATACAAATCTTGATTTTGTATTGAAATTCTGATTTCATCATTATTGTTGTAAGATTGTAAGTATGTTACATACGTATGATAATCCTTTTTGATTATATTCTCATCCGACAAGGGTTTATCTAAGACATCTATTATTGAACTCATTTTGTCTTCAATTTAAAATTCAAGGACTTTAGAAAATTTTTATTTGATGTTGTTAGTGCTTTCTGTTGAAGTGGTCGCTTTAATATTCTTGTTGTTGTTACTGCTTTATTTTTCAATGTATTTGTGTTGTATTTATTATTATTAGTTGGCCTTAAATGTATTCGTATTGTAATTTCCTCTCCTCGAAAATTAATTAAATCACCGTGCTGATCAACTACTCGCAGCGCTAGTGAACTTATCTCTCTGGTGTTCACAGGTAAATAGATGAGATTTCTTGGAACCTCATCTATTTTATAGCCTGGAGGCACATTAATCGGAAATTCATGAAGTGTGTGCGACTTGGAGTTATTCATATATGTGTTAATAGCGATACTACTTTCAATTCGCAAGAGATTCACTTTAAAAATATTAACTGGAAGATCTGAGTAATAATATTTGTTTGATGTTAGGATTTTGCTATTGAATCCTAAAAGTTTTCCAATTGTGTTGTCTTTATTAAAATATACAGGATCTGTGGAACTTTTAACTTTAACTTGCATTGTATTGTTATTGGCTTCAATAAAAATCTTATTTTCTGGACAGAGTATTCTGTATTGCTCTTGTATAAAATCTACAATATCATTCAATTCGTAAGATCCAATTGGTATTTCAATTGTATGTTCCCCTATATGAAACATATTGTTGTAGGTGTCTACATTTGGAATGCTGTTGTATGAATGAAAATCAGTTAGAGCACACACATATGCACCATGTAATTCAATAGGAGGAAAGTAACTAGCAGATAATTCTGATGAGTTAGAGCTCAGTGTAAGTGTTATTGACATTATAACAGACTGATTACAATTAAATAAAGTTTAGTACACAGTATGGTTTATAAACATAATTGACATATTTATTTAATTTTCTTATTTTAAAATTAACATTAGTTTCTTAGTATTACTGCTATTGTTCTTGATGATGGTGTTCAGCTATAATATTTCATTCTTACTTATCCAAGAATTGTATTGATTAGAAAATCCCAGCCATTTAACGTATACCTCCTTTCCTTTAGTTTTAAGAACCTTTTCAACTAGATATGTATTTGGATATCTAGTTTTCGAAAGTTCTTCAGTATATAATCCACCTTTAATAGGATTACCAAGATAATCTTCTAATATGAATGTTGTAGGATTTGTATTTTGAACTCTTGTAATTGTGAAAATTTCTGTGGTCCAATTTGGAGTATAACCTTTTTCAAATGTATGCTTATATTTGCTTATGCGTACATGATCTCCTACATTAAATTTCGACATTTTATAAATTTTCAAATGACTGTATACTGTATTTAGTAGCTTTTGCTCATTTGTTGAGTTAACTTTAATCGGAAACATTTTAATGGTACGGTGAATTTTTCTATTGTATGCATTAGGTAAATCTGTATATATCAATCCACTTATATGAACCATTAAAGCTAAGTTCTTTCCACATCATTCCTTTCAATGTTCTGTTAAATCGTTCTACTATTGATGCTTTCATACTGCTATATGTTGAGTAGTGATTAATGTTGTATTTATCCATTAATTTTCCAAAGTGTTTGTTGAAAAATTCTTTACCATCATCTGTTTGTAAGTTTTTTGGTACTCGTCCTAATTCAAAAATATTTTCCATCGCCTTGGTTGTTTCGAGTGCAGTTTTAGTTTTTAGTGGCACTGCCCATGCAAATTTTTAAAATGTGTCAATTACAGTTAACAAAAATCGATAATTTCTGTTTTCTCTAGAATAGGTCCCCATTTCACCTAAATCAGCTTGCCAAAGATCATCTATTCCTTTCATTACAACTCTACGACGCATAAAAACCTTCCGAGCTTGCTTATGTAGTTCGTTTACTAAATTTCTTTTTGAAGACATTAATTTGTTTTACAGATTTTTTTGGAGAGTGTTGTGATCTACTTGACGCACTTTCAGCTATTGATGCGAACATGTAATTTTCCAATCTATAAATTTTCTCATTAAGCTGTTCAATTTGTTCTTCAAAAGAAGATTTAATTTTTAGATTAACTTTTTGAATTTTATAATTTTCTTCTATATCTAATTTTATTTCGCGTTGTAGCTCCTCAATTTGCATTTGAATATCTTCTCGAATTATAGTATTATCTTCCTTAAAGTGTGTTAATAATTTCTCTTCTAATTTTTCGATTTGAGTTTGCAGAAACAATTTAATGAAAACATCGTTTTCCTCCAGAGCTTTTGCAACATTTTTGATTCTTTTGTTTTGGACATCAATGTTGTTGTTCGTATCCATAAAGAACCCCAGCAGTTTAGGTGCATTTTTCAAAGAAATTATGCTGCTAGTATCGTTTAAATAATGTCCAAATTTATCAACAGACATACTTTCTATACTTTATTAAAGTTAATGTATTATATTTGCTTCACGTAGTTCTTCACTAATTGATACAATCTCTTTATTGTGATTAGTATGACCTGCACCTTGTGATGCAAGCAGTAGTCGAAGACGATCTACTAACTCATTTGGATCGTCCCAGTATATATAGTTTGGCTTATGGGCGTTAAATTCCATCATTCCATCACCTAAATAGCTACTTTTTTACTTAGATGCTGTTGATTCGTTTAAATTTTTCTGGTTTTTCTCGTCAATAAATTTCTTAATAATATGTTTATATTTATATCCTCTAGTACCCTTAATTTGACAGTCAGGTTTATAATCTCTTCTATATATCTTCATTAAGTTTGAGGTTACTATCACCAAATTTCCATTCATTATTGAAATCTTTATGTGGACCATAGTTTGTATCTAATTCATTTCTTCCTTCCAAGACTGATAAGTCAGTATAAGTATCTTCCGTATTGGAAGTCTGTGAGTAAAAATCATCTTCATCATTATTCTCATTATTAGCATCATTAAACAAGATGGTATTATCGAATATTGTTCCTTCTGCTGGTTTCTTTGGTGTACTTGTCTCTATCTTGACTGATGTTTTTTCAGGTTTAAAACTTGTATTATTTTCAACTTCTGTCTTCATTTTACTTTCTTCTTTTATGGGAATTCTTTTAATATTTTTCGAACTATTTATGAATTCTTTGAGTGGTTCTGTTATAGGTTTAAATGTATCTCTTAGTTGTTCACGTGTATCTATTTAACCAGTTTTTATACTACGAAGCTTTTTCTTCAAGACATTTCTTGTCAACACCAACTGTTTTAAAATTTTCTCATCCATGTTTAGCAAATAAGAGGTATCAGCTATTAGATCAGGTATCAGCTATCAGATCAGGTTATCAGGACCTGGTCTGGTTTTCAGATCAGCTTATCAGCCCCTGGTCTGGTTTTCAGATCAGCTTATCAGGACCTGGTCTGGTTTTCAGATCAGCTTATCAGGACGTGGTCTGGTTTTCAAGTCAACTTATCAGGTATCAGATGAGGTTATAGCAAATAGATGTATCAAGTTTAAAGTTAGATTAATAACTAAAGGTAATTTTTTATGAGTAGTTGTTTATACATATAGTTATGAAATAGTCAAATTGCTTTCTGTAGCGACCATAGTTTAATTCGTTATCTTTTCTTATCATCAAAAATCCATATTTATCCTTCCAACATTCTCGAGAAATTTCTTGAAACTTTTCATAGCTCATATCGCTGGCAACATGATCCTTATAAACATGCTTCATATTTGTCTCATCTTGCTTAAACATTATAATAACATTTGCATTGTCTCTTATTAAATGCTTGGGAATTCTGGTATAAGTTTGACACAGGTAGAATGAATCAACATCCCTATGTCGCCCCATACAAAAATATGTACGTATATTATTCTGCTTTTTACATGCAACATCATCAAATATCATAATTGAATTAGTTTTAGCTTCGTCAGGTGGAATAACTGATTCATTATCGGTGAATGTATAATACCCCATACCTTTAATTGGTGAAATTAGTTTCTTTAGGTATTCATATTTAGGTTGATAGAGAGATTTTGAGTATAAATAGATGTTTTCAAACTTGAGTCCATTAGGACTTTCTAGCAAGCCAATCATAACATTAGTCTTTCCACAGTTTGATGGTCCCACTATTAGATCACGAATAGAATTTGGTAAGAGAGGACTATGCTTTATTTTTGAACTGATGTTCGCTGAATCATCAATATTACGAACTAAAATATTTTTATGTTGTTTTACTAACTGCATTTTTGTAACTAAATGCATTTCATATATATTACCTCTTATATAGGAAAAATTAGATAATATGGTTATACGATATCAGAAAACTTTTAGTCATAAAAACACCGTCGTTGGAGGAGGTATAGTAGACAAAATAATAAACTCTCTACCTGTTGAACTTCATCTACCTGGATATCAGTACTGTGGACCTGGAACAAAACTACAAAAACGTTTAAATCGAGGTGATAAAGGAATTAATTTATTGGACTCTGCGTGTAAAAATCACGATATTGCTTATTCCAAAAATAAGGATTTAAGTACCAGACATAAAGCTGATAAAATACTTGAAAACTTCGCTTGGGATCGAGTTTTATCAAAAGATAGTAGTCTTGCTGAAAAATCATTTGCATATATGGTTAGTAACGCAATGAAAGCCAAAACAAAATTTGGTATGGGTGTGGAGAAAAAGAAAAATGTTAAAAATAACAAACTAAATGTTAAAACACTATTTAGAACATCAATTAGAGCTGCAACAAAAATACTAAAAAAAGAAAACCCATTAGATATTAACTCAGCTATTAAAATTGCACGAAAAACTATTAACAAGTCATTAAAAGGAAGAAAGTCTCAAATTATAGTACCACGTGTAATACGTGTTCCAAAAATTGGTGGTTTTTTACCTCTAATACCGATTTTAACTGCTCTGGTTGCAATTGGTAGTCTAACAACTGGAGGTGCTGCCATAGCTAAAACTGTAACTGCAACAAAGAATGCTAAAAATCAACTTGATGAAGCAACTAGACATAATAGAGCGATGGAATCTATAGCAGTTGGAAAAGGACTTTACTTAAAACCATATAAAAAGGGTTATGGTTTAGTTCACAAAGAGGAATCAAAAAACTCTTAAAGATGCTGCCCAACAGGTCACTTACTGATGTGGATCTAAACCGTTTCTCTATAAATATTCCATATTTTAGAGGTGTTTTCATGTTGAATACTCTACCAAAACGAACAAAGAAAATTGAATGTGGAATAATCAATTTAGATGCATCAACAGGACCTGGTACACATTGGGTAGCATATTATAAAAACATCAATGAAAAAGAATATTTCGACAGCTTTGGAAACTTACAACCTCCTTCAGAAGTAGTCAAAGATCTTGGTACAAATATAAAATACAACTATAATCATTTTAATACATTTACCTGTGGACATTTATGTCTTAAATTTCTTTATGAACTAACTGAAAATATTAAATAAAAACACAAACATTTATATTTTACAAAACTCTTTAATGTCTTTTTATTCATAATTTAAAACACGTTAATTAATATAATTTATTGCCAGACAGGATATTGGGAATTTTGAATTAGAAATTCACTCAGCTCATTCTCAACGATTAGGTTTTCTTCACCTTCTCTACTTAGGCAATATGATCCGCTCGAGAGATCTTTAATATCGTCATCTGTTAAAGTATTATATCGTTTAGGCAGGAACATTATATGTTTATCCATTTCAACTTTTAGTGTTGCTCCATATTTTGTTGTTACACGTTTTACATTTCGAATAGTATATTTCATGGACGTGTCAAGCTCCTTTACGTGGATTAAGGTTTTGTTGTTTAGAGAATTAAATTTTGAAATTAGATTTGTTGTGGAGTCCATTTTTTATTTAGTTCTCACTTTGAATGTTTAACTGGAAATGATCTTAAAAGTAGTGATGATGACTTCAAGAAGGCTAATCGAATATAATTATGGTGAAATAGTGAATAAGTGTGGGATACTGATAGAGAGAAAGAGATAGTTATAGAGAGAAAAGGGTTAGAGAGAGATAGAGTGCTAAAAAGAAATATGGAATAGAGATGATAGTATATATATTTTAAAAATTTAAAGAACAAATTAGTCTTAAAAATCCTTCCAACATTCATCATCATTCATTTATCAGCAAATAAAATGAGCCAAATTAGACGTACTCTGAACCAATTTATAAGAGATTTTGAAAGCTTCAGGCTTTTTGATCATTGGGAGATGATAAAATTTTTCCAAAATATGTTGGATGAGAACGAAGAATATGGCATAATAGAAGATGAAGACAACACAGAAGGGCATTTTGGAAACTGCCGATGGTACGATCCGAACTGTGAGGAAGGACCTGATACTTGCAGATGTACAATATATTTTTTACGGAAAAGTATATTAGAACATCTAATAATTGGATACTATGAAATGTTTCCATCATTATAAATAAAATATTTAAGAAATTAAATAAAATGGTATTATTAACAGAAATAAAATAAAATTGTATTATTAAAATATTCCTTGTTTTGTATTATTTTTTCTAAAGGAAAATTAGGAATCATCTGTTCGAATAGAAAATAAAAGAAACTTGTATGTAGTGAAAAATATAAGGACTTATCCGATTATCTAAATTTTTGGTCTTTACGAAAATATCTAATGAAATTTAATGGAATTTCATAATATTGTGAAATTCAATTTTTCTTGTGCAGAACCTCTCAAAGAAAACAAGACTGTGCATGTTTAAGCGATATGAAAACAAGAATTTGCAAATAAGCAAAAATAAAAATTTTTTTGATCCAACGAAGTAAAGCCAATAAAGAAATAAACACCATTCACATTTTCATTCTTTTTTCAATATTTTATTTAAAATTTTTTCTTAAAAATTCTTTTACATATGTACAATAGTTTTTCTTAATAAATAAATAGGATTTTATTTACAATAATTTTTCTTAAAAATTCATTTACATATGTACAATAGTTTTTCTTAATAAATAAATAGGATTTTATTTACAATAATTTTTCTTAATAACTAAGATTTTATGTACAATTTAAAAATTAACTAATTAACTAAAAATTAATTAATTTTAATCATTTTCTTGCAATCTAGCAATCTCTTCTAGCAAACATGTCAAGTTCGTATTCAGGGTTAGTTTCCTTTATACGAAAATGATACCATGCATATGTGTTAATGTTATTTGATCTAATTTTTCTCTTATCGTCTCCATAACTTAAGACTACCTTACTTAATTCACTAGTATATATTTGACGCAGCTTAGATTTAAATGTTAACATATTATTATATACATTAGTCTTATTGAATAAACAATTTTTATAAGTAGCTAAACTATATCTATCTAATATGGCTCTCTTTACCCCCTTCGATTTTTTAGTGTCATTTTGGTTCTGTACACTAAATGAGTACATTTTTGATCGCAGCCCAACAAACTCTGTCATTATCTTACCGCAATTCTCATCCTTCATCATACCAATTACTTTTTTATTTACTAGTGGAAAATTATAAATATTGTCTGTAGGATAGTCCGATGTATCAAATTGTTCTTGTATATAATTTTTTATGTCAGCGTAAAAACATGTACCCGTAATGGAAATTATACATTTTCCATTTGGAAAGCTCCAGTACACATAATCCTAAGTAAATTGGTTTATTGTAGCAGGTTTTGACTCTATTCATTTCGATAGCTACTAGATCTTCAGAAAATATAGATAAACTATGAAAATTTGGTTTTGATATCCAATCTTGGGCACCCAATTGATTACAATTCGTTCTCTCCCAACTATTGACAATTTTAACATCTCTCCTCTTATCCACATTTTCCATTGTTTTACCATACACTGCATTATTGAGTAGTTTGAAAAAGTTTTTTTCAAAAGCATTTTTAGCAGTCGCCCTATGTCTGGTATTTAGGTCAATATAGCCTTTTAACCATGGAGATTGTTTAAATGCTAGAATACGATGAGTTTTCTTTAAAACTAATCCATATTCTAAGCACTGTTTTAGAACTCTAAAGTGTATCACGTATGATTGCTTTGTAGAGAAATCGGTTATCAACTTGTTATACTTCGCTTGCATAGGTTTCTTATTTTCAGCGCAAAAAGGAAGATCATTATGCAAGTCGTGTAAATGAGAGGGATAATCCAACGTGACCTCATATACATAACCGTCTGTTCCATTATCAGCTATGCTGTGTGGATCCAGATTCAGCTCGTCTTGCGATAACCATCTGAACCCACCATGAGGAAGATATTCCGACATCGCCCAACCATACAAATTGTTAGCGTCTAAATAGATGAGAAATTTTGAGGGCTTCTCTTTATCGAAATCTTCCAAGTATTTGTTATTCGCTTTCGAATATCTTTGGCTACACTGTACGATTCCTCCACGTATACCTTTTTTCATAAAATTGTACATGTCTATGTCTGTCAATAATTCTAATTCAATTTTTGTGTATTTGAGAATTGCATCCCAGGAAAGTAAAGGTGCTGTATAATATTGACATGGATCCAGCTCATAAATACCCGTGCAAACTTTTTCAAACTTCTCGAAAATATCTGTCAGTAAGAGGACGTCTGTTTTTAAGTAAAGTTCCATGTAATATTTCATTGTTTTGCAACCAAAAGTATTCCATACCTCTACAGCATGTGAGTATTCCTCTAAAGAACACTCTTTATTGTTCAACTTATTAAAGAAATCACTGCGTGAAGGCAGCTGACATTCATCTAATTTTTGGAATGAATTTAGGTACTCATAGGGGAAAATACCTTTTTTCTTAATAAGCTGAAATTCTTTTTCTGACTGAAATAAGAACCTTATAGTGCTGAAATCATTATCCGACAAATTACAGGCTAATGATTCCAAACTCTCAGCCATAAATCATATTGAATCAAGAAATTTTATTTCAAGCTTATGACCGTCGCTCATTTCTGTAAATTGGGAGAGGGATATATAAAGCTCCTTATTGAGAGGGAGTACTTTCAGTTGCATTGAAATTTCACCTAATTCTTTAATAAAAAGATGTGAGTCATAATTTGAGTAGTTGTGAAAGTAAACTGGTATAAACTTGAGGATTTGGTAATTTAAATTACAGTTATTGTGGGCTGCACCTCTATATTTACCACTAATATGATAATGATCTCTAACGCGATCTTTACCTAGAAATGTTTGACAAATGTGACAATTCACCGCACTATAAAAATTATAAATATCAGAAGGGGATAAAGTATCCATTTGCCTATTATTTACTAAATAATTATTATAAATATCCTCACAATCTTTAATTAAATATGTCACGAATTGTTTTGAGGCATCTTTCCCTGTATAAATCCTTAACTTATCTAACTTACTGCTATGGAGACACTTAATATAATAGCTAAATGCACAAGGAGTGTGCTTTTTGATACGACTGGTTTTACTACTTACACTATCACTAATGTCTTCTAAGATGCACTCGAAGTCCGCGTAAACCACAAAGGGGACATCCATTTTTCTTTGATGTCCCTTAAAGCTTAGAATTGTATCCGGACCTGATGGCATAGTTGTAACGATTTTGCCGCATTACCCCTTATGATTAGTCATTCCACTCTCGCTATGAGTGTACTGGAGACAGCTTTTACAAAAATGTAGTTTATTATGGTGCTTTGTAGTCTGATAGTTCTATACCTCAATAAAAAACACCCAATACATTCATACATGCATACATTCATTTATACATTCATACATGCATACATACATTTATACATTCATACATACATACATACATTCCCGCAAGGGTATCTTCTTATGAGGATAACGGGATTGACGATCCCGCGGACCCTGAGTTATCACATGTCTGAGGGAATTCTAGATAGAAACCCTTAAAAAACTTGTGATTCCACACCGCTGAAAAGCATTAAGACCAAGTCCAGCACGGTCTTAATTATGGCATTTCTGGGCATACGAGTATGAATTGTTAGAACCCTGGGCTGGTGGTTGTGGTATTCTGGGACCTGAGTATGTAGGAGTGAAATTTTACAGAAATGGCTCTCATGCTAATGCCACAACTGCCTCCGTCCTATTAAAACTTGGCAAGTCTCAAAGTACGTTTGAAGTTCGTCATCATTAAGTTGATGGTGCAGGTTCGGATGTTCTTCCCCGGTTAGCACGGATCTGGCTCTGGCGAGAAGATCCATAAGACCTTTTCGTCAACCCTCGCATGGACCTCACTGCTTGCAAAGGGACCCATGGGATCTTAACGTGACATCGAACGGAGATAGCGGCTTTGAGTTTGGACCCATTAGAATGAATAATATTAATTTGAATAAAAATAGAGGTAATAGACATGATGGGTTAAATATGGTAGATAGCGAAAACCCATTTGTGAGGAAGTCGGTGATCATGAGATCACCCCCTTCAGGAGTTAAAAATGGAGATAATCTCTTTTCCTGGCTGGGTTAAAGTCCATACCAGAGTTAGAAATAAAAAGAAGACAGTAAGACCAGATGCTTTGGTAATTAAAACGTGCGGGGATGCTTCCTATGCTGATATCCTCAGACAAGTGAAGAAAGACCCAAAGTTGAATAATCTGGGCCAAAATGTGAAGAACATTAGGAAGACTGGTAACGGTGAATTGTTGTTGGAGTTGAATAAACCCGCGCACCAGGATACAGGTGAGTTCAGGTCGACAGTAGAATCGGTACTAGGTGAGGTCGCCGAAGTAAGGGCATTATCCCATGAGGTTAGAGTCGAGATTAGGGATATAGATGAGGTAACCTCTAAGGAGGACGTTTATGAAGCCCTCATAAAAGCATCCGACGATTTGAAATCTCTGCAGCCTGCTGCAATTAAATCGTTAAGGAGAGCGTACGGAGGAACACAAACTGCCACCATTGGCGTAAGTGCTGCCATAGCTAGCCGTCTTGTGCAGATGGCAAAGATACTCATTGGTTGGGTCGTCTGCCGAATACGCGAAAAGGCAACGCCGATAAGGTGCTATAAATGCCTAGATTATGGACATAGAGCCGCAAATTGTAAGGGGAAGGACCTTTCTAATAATTGCTTACGGTGTGGCGAAACCGGCCACAAAATTGGAACGTGCTCCAATAAACCGTCGTGTTTGCTTTGTAGGAATGGAACAAACACCGCTAGTGACCATGTCACCGGATGTGTAGTTTGTCCGTACTACAAAAAAGCGCTACAGAAACTTAAGGTTTAAAACAAAACTTAAGGCATCAAAATGCGTATATTACAGTTAAATCTCAACCATTGCCAGACAGCTCAAGAGCTTCTTAAGCAAAGCGTTCGAGATTTAAATGTAGACGTCGCTGTGCTGAGTGAGCCATATAGGACCATGGGATCTGTAAATTGGGTTTCTGATAACACGGATACATCGGCGATATGGAACACCAGCACCTTAATACTACGGGATAGAATAACACCACAATGTGGGTATGCCCGAGCCACTAAATCTGGTATCACATCATACAGCTGCTATATTGCCCCTAGGTATTCTATAGAGGACTTTCGAAGCATAGTTGATAATATAGTAATAGATGCAGCTACCAAAAACCCAGTCATAATAGCAGGTGACTTTAATGCGTGGGCTGTTGAATGGGGCTGCCCCTTGACGAATGCAAGAGGTAGAGTGCTCTTGGAAGCCTTTTCTGCATTGAGTGTTGCACTCATGAATAATGGAGTTGAACAAACTTTCAGACGAGGTGATACTGGTTCGGTAATTGACATTACGTTTGCCAGTAGCAGCATCACAAGCCAGGTGAACTGGAGATTATCTGACATTTATACTCATAGCGATCATAGCGCTATAATCATAGATGTACAAGATGAACAGCACCATGTGGCTGTACAAGCACGAGGCTTGACAGGCTGGAAGGTAAATACCTTTGATAAGGATATCTTTGCAGCTTGTATGGAGAACATGCAACTGAATGGTTCGGCTGAAGATATGGCAGAACAATTAGTAAGCCATATCACGAGTGCGTGTAATGTAAGCATGACGAAGCGTAAAAGGTCACCAAATAAGCCTCCAGTTTACTGGTGGAATGATGAAATTGCTACGTTGCGTTCGGAGTGCATAAGCTCCCGAAGGCACTATACAAGAACGCGAGGTAGTCTAGAGAACAGTGTACACCATCAAATATATAAGGATAAAAGGAAAGCGTTCAAGATTGCAATACGTAGGAGTAAGCGCAGCTGTTTCCTTAATATATGTGAGGAAGTAGATGGTAATCCTTGGGGCCTTGCATATAAACTGGTAACCAAGAGACTTAAATGTCTTGGTCCATCGCCGCCAAGAGAGGAGCCTATCCTCAGGGGAATTGTAGATCATCTCTTTCCCCAACAGGAAATTCCTACGTGGCAATACAGCTATTCCGCTGGATTTTCCGATATTCCTCCGGTTACGATTTCCGAGATAGAAGGCGCTGTCTCAAAATTTAAAGACAAGAAGGCACCAGGCTTAGATTGTATTCCAAATATGGTGCTAAAAGAAGCTGTCAAACTCCACCCTGAGTACTTTTTGAAGGTAATAAGCGCATGCTTGAGCCAGGGAATTTTTCCAACAATGTGGAAAAGACAAAAGCTGGTACTGTTACCTAAGGATAATAAGCCGCTAGACGACCCCTCCTCTTATCGTCCACTGTGTATGATAGATACGAGTGGGAAACTGCTAGAAAGTATAATCTGTAGAAGATTGGAAGGCTGTGTTGAAGCTAAGAATGGTTTATCAAATAACCAATATGGCTTCAGGAAAGCAAGATCAACAGTGGATGCTATCAAGGTTGTAGTAGAAACTGCTGCTAGGGCTATCCAAGGAGAGAGGTGGAGAAATGGAACTAAGGAGTATTGTGTAGTCGTAACCCTAGACGTAAAGAACGCCTTCAACACGGCAAAATGGGGACGTATTGTTGAAGCCTTAGCAAGATTAGACATCCCAGGATATTTACTGGCAATTATACAGGATTATTTCCGAAATAGAGAGCTAGTTTATGATACCGATAAAGGTACTAGGAGACGCCAGTAATTGGCGGGGTGCCTCAAGGATCAGTACTTGGCCCACTACTGTGGAACGTCATGTACGATGGAGTATTGAGGTTAAATCTACCTGAGAAGGCAAAGATAGTTGGATTCGCAGACGACATAGCGTTAGTATGTGAAGCAAAAGAGTTACTAGAGGCGGAAACCATTGCAAATGCGAGTATTCAGATCGTTAGGTCTTGGCTCAGGTCAATCGGTCTAGCTCTAGCTGACCATAAAACAGAGGCGGTTCTGATTAGTAGTCGGAAAAGTAGGGAAACCATTAGGCTTAATATTGGTACATGTAGCATAGAATCCAGGGAATGTCTAAAATACCTTGGAGTCCTGATTGACACACGTCTATCTTTTCATGAGCACTTTAAGTATATAGGTGCCAGAGCATCGAAGACCTGCTCAGCTCTATCCCGGATCATGCCGAATACAAGAGGTCCAAAATATCTGCAGAGGAAATTGATCTCTAGTGTAGTTAAAAGCATTATCCTATATGCATCCCCTATATGGTCAGGTTCACTGAGATATTCTACGTATGTGAATCTGATATCCCCTGTGTATAGGCTGGCTGCCCTGCGAGTATGTAGTGCATTCCGAACTGTGCCCGACGAGGCAGCTTATGTCATTGCCGGTTTGATGCCCATCGAATTAGAGGCGATATCGGACAGTACGGATGGTGTGACAGATTGGTGCCTACGTAAGTGGCAGGCACGATGGACAGCGAGTGATAAGGGAAGATGGACATACTCATTGATACCTGACATCAGTACATGGTTATCAAGAAAGCACGGTGACTTGAACTACTATATTACACAGTTTTTGACTGGACATGGTTGCTTCAGGTCGTACTTGTACCGTTTCGGACATGACAGTATTCCGTTTTGTCCGAGCTGTGATGGTAATGTCGTGGAAGATGCCGAACATGTGTTCTTCATCTGTCCACGATTTGATAGTAGAAGAGAGTGCTTAGAAGTAGATTTAGGGCGTAGAATTAGGCCGGACAACATAGTTCCAACCATGTTGGAATCTTTGTATAACTGGACGTGTGTATGTAATTTTGCAAAATTCGTTCTATAAGAACTTCGTAGGTTAGAAGAGATTCGCAGAAGAATCTCTTTAGGTTAGATTAGGTCTAGGACCTATTCCCACCCCGTGATGTAAAGCCTTGCGGCAGTACCACGGGGAAGGTTTGGGTCAGTGTAAAAGGGTGTTTTAGCGTGTTAAAGTCTCGCACTCCTGGCAAACACCATCACTGCCAGGGTCTTTCGATGATTTCATCCCATTCATCCCATGAATAAAAAAAAAAAACATACATATATACATACATTCATACATACAAATATATTTCTTAAACAAATAAACACAATATACAATCAAGCATTAGGGTGTTCACATACATGAAAACATTTTACATCATAAAATGTCGCTATGATAAATAATTTATTAGCATGAGTAAATCGCACATACACATTCCCACCATTCATATGAGAATCACCTAGTAGTCATCAAATCTATTTTCTCTGATATTACTGATATAGTATTACGATAACAAATTTATACAGTCTGGCAACACCGGCAATTTTCCCTTTGCAAAAATCATTTTCCCGTCGGCATTAAGAAATATAGTAATCATGATTTCATGATTTTCCAGTTGGTATTAGGAAAAATCATTTTCATGATTTTCCAGTTGGTATTAGGAAAAATCATTTTCATGATTTTCCAGTTGGTATTAGGAAAAATCATTTTCATGATTTTCCAGTCGGCATATATACTTATGAAATCTTAATCTTATGAAATCCCTTAATCCACCCCACAAACATACATATATATAAATTCCAACGGTCATAAAAAACCTGACTTATTGAACCGCCCTCGTATGTAGTAATAATAAAAAAACTCCTTATGTAAACAAAAAACTCCTTATGTAAACAAAAAATCGGAAGGACTTATTGAACCACCCTCGTAAGTATCAAATTTCAAGAATTTTAAAATTTGGGTAATTAAAATTTCAAAGTTTCACAATTTTAATTGGCCCAGAATGCCCAGTTCCCTGCTACTAACCAAAAACTACTTTTTTATCAATAATTTTTTATACAAAATTTTTTTATTTTTTTTTTAGTACATATATTTATTTATTGTATCTTCAAATATGAACTAACAATAATTATTTAAATCTTAAATTTAAATATAATTAACTAGGCCCGACCAGTGTCGGACATAAACTTAGTGATAGCTAATAATAATACATACGTTGTGATAAGCAAAAAACAAAAGTATTTTTCAAGCAGTTTCTTCTGGAGTGTTGAGCATTAGAGCCCTTGTGTCCCTCTTTTTTAAGTGGATGTGCCGAGTAAAATTCAAGATATTACGAGCAAGCGGATTAGGATGAGACTCGAGTTTTGTAAGATATTTGCCTGCGTATTTTGCAATTTCTTCAGTTACTTGTGGCATATTCAAATAACGATGTAAATTTGAATTTCTTATGTACCATGGAGCCGATGTTATTATCCGTAAAATTTTGTTTTGCCTTCGTTGAATTTTTTCTATATTTGAAGCTGAAGCAGTACCCCATAGCTGAATTTCGTAGCACCATATAGGTTTTAAAAGCGATTTGTATATCAAAAGTTTACAATCTAGACTGAGGGTTGAATTTCTACCAATGAGCCAATGTATCTGAGTTAGTTTAAGTTTCATTTGCGTTATCTTAGAGTCAATGTGGTGTTTCCATGTAAGCCTTCGATCAAGGTGTATACCAAGGTATTTCACTTGTAAATTTTGAGAAATAATTTTATTATTGATTGTAATGGGGGAACAAGTGTCTTTTCGTAGGGTAAATGTTACCTGAACACACTTCTGTTCGTTTACCTTTATTCTCCACCTGTTTGACCATAGTTCTAGCTGGGTAATATGTTGCTGAAGATATCGGGAAGCCTCGTGAGGGTTTTCGTGCATACTAAGGCAGGCTGTATCATCGGCAAATGTATATGTGTGAATATTACTGCTCAAAGGCATATCACAAGTATAAATCAAATACAAAAATGGCCCCAGTATACTCCCCTGTGGCACACCGGATGATATTGTTTCAGGCATACTCATAAAGTCTCCTTCCACAACAGTGAATTTCCGGGGAATAATGTAACTTTCCAAAAGATTTAGAATGCTTATTGGTAAGTAAGTCTTTAATTTTAAAATTAGGCCTTCATGCCACACTTTATCAAATGCCTGAGAAACGTCAATAAACAGCGCAGAGCAATACTTCTTTTCTTCAAAAGTTTTCCGTATAAATTGAACCAATCTATGAGTTTGTTCAATGGTGCTATGCTGACTTCTAAAACCAAATTGATGGTCCGGTATGCACTCATTATCAGTTAGAATTGGGGACAATTTTATCATGAGTAACTGTTCAAAGAGCTTTGACATTGTTGACAGTAAACTTATTGGCCTATATGACTTAGTCTTGGTAAGACTTTGGAATCATTTTAACCTTTGCAACCTTCCAGCTGTTTGGATAATACTACAGGCGTAAAATGGCATTAAAAATTAATAACAGGATTCTAATTGCAATATGAGGTAACTTCACCAGCATCTGGTTATTAATTTCATCAATACCCGGAGCTTTTTTCGGGTTGAGCTCTGCAATTAGTTTTTGTACATCACGCGTCTTAAATTTTATGGGTCGAGGGGGTAGCGCAACTACACTCGGGAAATCAACAGCACCAGAATATGAGTTTGGGGTAAATACGGATTTTAAATGCTCAGCAAATAATTTACCTTTTTCAGAGTCGCTTCTTGCAGTGGTGATTTAAGGTCAACGGGTCTTTTAAGATTTCTAGTAGCGCGCCATAAAGAGTAATTAGATGCTGACGTTACATCAAGACCTTCTAAATACTTTTCTAGTAATGCAGATTTTTCCGACGATAGCAGCTCTTTGAGTCATTTAGTACATTCTTTAAGTCTGATTTTATTTAGGGGTGATCTGTGTTGTTGCCATTCTCTTCTAGCTCTTCTTCTTCTTCTTCTTTTCTGTGCAATGACTACTAAGATATTTTTTGAATCCCAGCCAATTAACACGATTTATCATCTTCACATAGGGATGAGGTAAATCACTCCTTAGTGGGTTGAAAATTGTAACTATAGTGGGAGAGTGATCGGAGGACAGATCTAAAGAAGCTTCAACTTGAATTAAGTCTCTATGAATATTTTTCGTAACGCCAAAATCTATAACATCCGGAATTTTTTGTATGTCATGTATGTCCCCACTCGAAATGACGTCCAAGCCCATTTTTGAAATTGTGTTGAACAACGCTCGACCTCTGGGTGTGATAAGATGCGAACCCCAGAACGTATGTTTGGCATTATAGTCCCCAGCTGCTACGAAACAAGGGTCAAGAGATTTGTAGAAATCCTCGTATTGATCTTCAGTAATTGCAAATCTGATGATATTACAAAATTAGTGCAAAAATTTTCAATACATATATTCGTTGCTTGTAGATGTTTTTCAGAAATGTTGTCAATAATATAATGCTTGAGTGTTGACGTTATTAGAATTGCTGATCCACCGCATGCTCTTCCTCTTGGGTCCTTTGAATCATATAAGGTGTAGCCAGAAATTTTAAAAAGACTTCTCGAAGTCAAACGAGTCTCTGAGACCAACAATATATCAATATTTTTTTCCGTGAGGAAGTGCTCAAGTTCATTTTTATGTTGGCGAATGCCGTTTGCGTTCCCGAAACATATTTTTAACGTGTTCATGGTTTGTTAACTAATGCTTGAAGCAGTGTATTCTGCATTCGCAGCATTTCTTGCATCATGCTAGTCATATTTGTAGTAAAATTATTTATAGTTTGCACCAGATTATCAATAGTAGCTTCAAGGCGATTGAAATTAAAGCTTGAGTTTGTATTTGTTGAATTATTTGGTGGTGAAACCTTTTGAGTAGGAATATAATTTTTCTTAGCAGCAACGGCATACGATACACGGGAAGTAACTGGTTGGCTCACTTGCGCAATAGTGGCGGATAAAGCGTTTGCTGATTGGGCTGGAGCTAATTTTGGTTTTTGCCCCATAGTCTGTTTGACGAAAGAGTACACAGGACAACCTCTGTAGTTAGCGGTGTGATTACCTCCACAATTGCTGCATTTTTTATCACTTTGATTTTTTGGCTTATTGCAACTAGCAGTGCCGTGTAATTCGCTGCACACAACACAAACAGTAGGTAAATTGCAGTAAGTTTTAGTATGGCCATATTCTTGACAATTATGGCACTGTACGGGTCCAGAACGCTTATGTGGTTCTTCAACTGTTATTTTTCGGTATAAAAGATATTTTAAATTATAAATTGGGTGCGTCTCATTTTTTCTCAATTTTATATCATTTGGCTCCAGTTCAACGCGAAATAGAGGTTGGGGGATCTTTTCCCTATTTATTATGTTCGATACATTTTTTACCTTAAATCCCTGGAGGACGAGTGCATCTTTTATTTCTTCGGGAGCGACATAGGAATCTATGCCCTTCAATACAATCTGCAGACCTTTAGCACTCTTGAGCTGGTATGTGTAGAAATTTGTTTTACTTTTTTCAAATTCAGAAACCATTGTGCGAAAATCTTTTTCTTCATAAATTTGAATTTTCGTTTCATCAATGTTACCACGTTTTATTGGAACAATGTGAAATTTATTCTCACCAATTACCGAAATTAATTTTTTAACAAGAGCGTTTGAGTTTTTTTCTCTTAAATAGATTGGTGGCGGCTTGGAGGTTTTGTTCGCAGATTCAGCGGGTTTGTCGTTGTCATCTTGCAATATTTTAAAACGGTTTTGGCGATTAGTAGATGATGCGCTGTTATCCCTAGAGATCTTTGGAGTAGGTGAAATTTTAGAAGATTTTGGGCTTCGCCCGCGCTTTACCACATTTATATATCTGTCTATTCCGACTTGGACCTTGGGTTTTTGGCTACTCTTAGTAAAAACAGGGTTAAGTGATGACCACGAGCCCGAAGTGGATGATGTCGCTGAGTTAAATGTGGAGGTACTAGGCAACGGTAATGTTAACGAATCACTAGTTGGCATTGGACAGCGCGAAGTTGATCGCTGACGAAAATGCGGCTTTGCCGTTAGAGAAAGTCTATCATCAGATTTTTTATTTTTATTGTTTTCATTAAGAGCTTCAGAACTCACGTCTATCATCAGATTTGTTATTTTTATTGTTAACATTGAGAGCATCAGAACTCACAGTAAAATAGGCATTTCTGCCGTTATAACTTACTTCACAATTATTTGTATTTGAGGTACTTATATAGAGTATTCCTCGAGGGTACTTTGTCTGTCTTTTTTTTGTTTACGGTTTTTTTTTATTTTTGTTATTTCTATATGTAAAAATATTAGCAAAGCAAAACAAAGCTTATTTATCAAAGTTAATTTGTACGACGAATATTTTTTTGTATGATTTTTTTTGTTTAGTATGTAGGTATGTAAGAAAAATTCCGCTATTACGTCTGTTCACTATGAAGGTACAACGAGAACTGATACAAAATGACATGCAAATAAATGGAGAAAATATTAAAAAATAAAACAAAACAACAGTCTTTATTCTATTTCAAAGTTTTGTAGTTGTGTAGATTCAAGAATAATTTTGTACTGTAAACAAAATGATAACAAAACAAAATTTGTTTATTTTACGAAATTTCCAATTTTATAAAAATGTTTTATTTTCTCCTAAATTCAATGAAATAAACGAAAAATATGGTACTATATACGAAAATAATTGTACGAAATTGCTACAAATATTTCGTAAAATGTACAAAATTTTTCGTATTTTTAAGCATGAAATATTTTGAGTGTACTAATTAGGTAGTATGAATAAAAAAACACTTACTTTTACTAAAAAATTAGTTTTAAAACACAAAATTATATAATAATAAACTAAGAGTTTTGAATTAAAAACAAAACTTTTAAGTAAAAGCAAATACGTTTTTTATTCATACTACCCATAGGATAACATTATTTATTTGATCCTGCAATGTACAGCTGTCCTCCTTTTCCATATTAGAAGATAACAACCCTACCTTATAATCACAATTTTGTACTAATTAAGACTCGCCGAAATTTTTTTTCAAAGCTTTTTCTTCTTATTTTTCAATTCTCTATCGATAGAATAATTTTGTTATTTTCGAGAGATGCCCCTAAACTTGATTTGTTCCCTTAACGCAACCTCGGAAAGAATTAGTTGCTTGCACAAAACATAAAAATCATTCGATAAAAGAATGAATGAAGAATTATCAAATTTTGTAAATTGCTGACAAACATTTCTGTTTATTTTTCCTGAGAAAACGTTAAACTAACGAATTGTTTTATTTTTTAGTGGTCAATTACAGCAGTGAAAAAGGTATGTATACAAAATTATATTATTTGTAATAAAATATCCACAACTTACAACCGAATGTATATGAGTTATATGTTCGACATAATATGCTGGTGATTTCAGAATAAACACTGTTCGGAAACATGTTTATACGAAATTGTTAAACATTAGTGCAACACACATTCGTACAGTAGTTTGTTAGTTGGACAATTAACAATAAAAAATACAATGATAACAATTTACGATAGGGACATCTGAATTATAGTGATGATTTATCAGAAGTTCAGAGAAATATGATCAAATATCGTTTAACTAATTCTACTCACCAGGAACTGTTAATCGAATTTTTCTCTTTTTTAGGATCTGATGAATTAAAATACTTATTTAGATTCGCATAAGTTACACCCACATTTGGATCATTGGAAAATGTCGCTTTTACTACCTATAATGCTTCAATTAAAAGTAAGTATATATTCCCGTTTTAAGGCGAAATATGTATATTTACTGTGAGTGTCAAAAGAAAGTAAACAGCTATAAACAATATAAAGCTTTTGTTGCGGTACAGTAATTAATAAAAGTTAAAAATTTCCAGTGTACCTTAAGAGGCTTATATAGTATAATAACAGTTTAATTCTGTATAAACAGTAAACGAAAAGAAAAACAAAAATATTTTCAATTTCAATGTATTTTTTTATTAAAAATACATTGAAATTGATTATTGAGGGCTTTAGCTGGATCCTATGTGCATTTTATTGTTGCTAATGCAGATCATTAGGGAACCTTTACCCGAAAATTTCTTAGAACAACAAGAGTATTATGTTAATGAGAAGCTCAACATATAACAAATGAGAAGCTCAACATATAACAAAGTTGAAACAAGAACTCAATAATCAACATGTTTTTTATTTTCTTACTTTACTAGAAAAAGTACCCTCTCGGAAATACCGTTAACTTTAAACTAACTTTAAGCTAATTATTCCTCAACTAGTACTGACTGACACTTGGATTACTTTTCAATGTAATCAACTGACTATTTTAACATTGGGATGTCCTAGGCGGTAGTCAATTGTCTCACTCTTCATTACTTTTCAACAAAAATAAAGTTGGTTTTTTTTAAACCACCTGGTAGTCAGTAAACTTAAAAATTTTGTCTGGGGTTCGAACCTGTATTATCACACGTTATGTACTCAACGCGCTAACTCCCCACCCAAGGTACCATCTAAAATAATAAAAGCAAAATGTTAATATTAAATTGAAATGAGTTTCAAAGTAGCTGAGAATAAATTTGTTGGCTCTCACCAAATTCGATTACGTACTCAACTTAAGAATTAATTTTGGATTTGTTCTGGATGACATTGCAGTTAGCTTTTAGTCAGTCTAGGAAAATTAATTTTGGATTTGTTCTGCAGGACATTGCAGTTAGCTTTTAGTCAGCCTAAGAAAAGTTAACTATAAGTTAACTATTTTTGTAGTCAACCAGACATTCTGCGATAGGGTATGTAAAGAAAATAAATGTAAATAACAACAACAGCTATTCAAGAACAGAGTGTTGCCACATAAGTATTTTTGATTGGGTGCAGACGAGTTATTAATTAGTGTTTTTTTTTGGGAATTGTTATAATTTAAGTTTAACATTTATTAACGCACTAATAATCCCAAATTATTATTTTACTTATTCAGTAAAATATTTTTTATTAAAAATACGTTGAAAATGATTATTGAGGGGCTTAGCTGGATCTTATGCGCATTTCAATGTTGCTAATGCAGATCATTAGGGAACCTTTACCCAAATATTTATTAGCACAACTAAAGTTATTATGTTAAACTTTAATTTAAGCAAACGAGAAGCTCATGACATTGCTTGTAAAACACTTCAAGAAAAGCTTAATTTTTTTAATGCAATATTTATAGAGGCTTTTTCACTCCAAATATGTGTCGAATTTGCCCTCATGACTATATAAAATGTTTTTCCAAAAGTTTGCCGGCTCAGTTTTGTAACTTTTTGCGAATTTTATTTGTTTCTACTGATTCACACTTTTAACTCTGATACGAAGAGCAACGAAAAAAAATAAAACAACTGGTTTGAAGTTCAGTACACAAAAAGCATTGTCTCTTTATTTTCTACTTTCTTAAATACTATTATTTTGTTTATTGCTGCATTTTTGTTATTGGAAATGCAGCTATAAACATAAAAATTAATTGATTAAAATAAACATAATAATTCTTAAGAAATTTGTTTGGTGCATTTTGGCAATTGTTGCATTTTTTGTTAGTGGAAATGCACCTGAACAAATTGTAACGATTCTTTGGAAAAAAAATACAATTAATAAAGTTATAAATAAATTATTGCTGCATTTTTGTTATTGGAAATGCAGCTATACAAATTAATTGGTTAAAAATAATAATTCTTAAGAAATTTGTTTGGTGCATTTTGTCAATTGTTGCATTTTGGTTAGCGGAAATGCACCTGAACAAATTGTAACAATTCTTTGGAAAAATACAAAATATATATATTAAAATTAAATTTCTTTGCAGCGAATAAAGTATTAAAAATAATTATTAAAATTCTTAAGAAGTTAAAACAACATATGTGTATGTGTATGATCAAAAATAATGTTAAGGGAATAGTGGGAGACACTATAACAATTCACCTCAGATATGTAAGGATTATTCTGTGTCACTGATATATTTGTAAAGTGCTCTTCTAACTATACTGGCACTTACTGGTTTTCCAAATGTCTCTGTTATTTTCTTTGCTATTTGAACAGCATTTTTCAATGGATTGGTACTTACTTCTCGTACTGCTACGCATACTTCTATGCCACTAAGCCGTTTTAGTCGTCCCGACTGTGGTAAATTCTCTACCGTATGTACTTCACATTTTTAGCTATACTTTTTTATAGTCCTTCCGACGATTTCTACAATTTCGCGCATTTTATATATATATATACACTACAACTTTTGCTGGAATTTACGGTCATATATTGCCTAAATTCCTGTTGAAAAATTCTTGTTTTTTTGAAATTACGTAAATTTTGATGTTACATCAGACAAATGCTTGAAAAGTTAACATAATTTGTCCTATTTTTAAACAAAATACTAATTTTTATGTAAAAATTGTCAATATTTAAGTAAATGTGTTTACAAGTGAGTCCCATATACCTAAACAACATGAAACATGTGTAAAATTAGGCATATCTGTCCAAAAAATAAGAATTAATGCAATAATAGCAACTCTTTAATAAAAAAGAAGCATTAAAGAGTTTTTATTTCGCAAACATATGGCGTCATATTATTAGTGTGCCCAATTTGAGAATTTGCATTTGTACGTACATAAATATGAAAGAAGCAATGTGTTTAAATGTTTGTATTCAATACTACAGTTAAGTTTATTTTTATATTATTATAATCTTTTTAAAATAAATATAATTTTAAATAATAAATTTACTCATGTATTTTTATTTAATTAAACATGCTTAAAATTAAACATATACATATATACGTAAAAAGGGTGGGAAACTAGACACAATGTGTTTAAAAGCATTACACTTCTTTTGAGTTTCCCACCCTCAATTATAAATCTTTTTACGATGTAAAGTCTAAGAAAATAAAGAGAGATTACGTCTCAATATTTATTACAAAATATTAATTCTTATTTGTATATTTATTCCTAATCGGATATACGCCGAAACAATTTGAGTTGAAAAAGGCAAAGTATAGCGTATGACCGATTCAATGTGACTGGGCCTTTAGAAAAAAAACCGTATGCCATTTGAGTTTCTATTCCATATAATTTTAAAACCAATGATAGATAGCACCTATATATTGTCTAAGTGCATTTTAGTATTTAGTTATTTCCGAGTACACATCTGGAATTTCTTGTATTACCATTTTGTGGTGTCATTTTCAAATGTGTGCAACGCCGTTCACATTATGTTTTTATATGGTAAGCAATTCCATATATTGGAAATGACAAACGCTACCACTAGTATACACTATTGCGATGTCACTAAATACAGTATACATAGAGTGTACTCGGCTTATGAAGCGAAAGAAAAAAATTTTAATCGGTTAACGAATTTATTAAAAATTTTGTTATTTCCTTAAAGAACTATTAAAATACTTTCAAATGCTACACTTAAAATAATTCATAGGTAAAATAAACGAAAAATTTGGTATATTTTACGAAAATATTCGTTGCTTCTACGGTACGAAATGCTTCGTAAACAGTAGAAATAGTATTTGTTTGTTTTACGAAATACTTTTTGTCTACAAATAACAAAAATTTTTATTTTTACAATTTTTTTTTCGTAAATTTACGAAAAACAATGTTTATATTACGAAATAAATTCGTGAATCATGAAATCAATTTTGTGTTATATACGAAATTTTGTGTAAATTAAAATCTTTAATATATAAAAATCTGCAAAAAAATATATTTTCTTACATTTGAAAAATAATTTTGTTGAATAATCTGTAATTCTTGAAATTAAAGGTCGTAATAATTATGAAAAGAAAAAGATAATTTAAGCCACTGTAAAAATTCCTCATACATTACATACATACATACATATTTTACACTGAAACTCATGAATCAAACTGGGAATGCTAGGAACACAACTGGGACGAACATCGAATTTTTCTTTGCGAACTTTTGTCATAGAAAATAAAACACATTTGTTCATATGAAAATTAACGCAACACCGCCGTCGAACGAAATTCGTCGTGCTGACGAACTCTGTGATAGATTTATTTCTATTTCTTACTTCAAGATCTGTTACTTATTAGTCGTTGATGTGCCGTGGACCAAATTTTGTTGTGTTCAAAGTATAAACCAAAAACTACTTTTTTACCAATAATTTTTTATACAAAATGACATGAAAATAAATGGAGAAAATATTAAAAAATAAAACAAAACAACAGTCTTTATTCTATTTGAAAGTTTTGTAGTTGTGTAGATTCAAGAATAATTTTGTACTGTAAACAAAATGATAACAAAACAAAATTTGTTTATTTTACGAAATTTCCAATTTTATAAAAATGTTTTATTTTCTCCTAAATTCAATGAAATAAACGAAAAATATGGTACTATATACGAAAATAATTGTACGAAATTGCTACAAATATTTCGTAAAATGTACAAAATTTTTCGTATTTTTAAGCATGAAATATTTTGAGTGTACTAATTAAAAAAACACTTACTTTTTACTAAAAAATTAGTTTTAAAACACAAAATTATATAATAATAAACTAAGAGTTTTGAATTAAAAACAAAACTTTTAAGTAAAAGCAAATACGTTTTTTATTCATACTACCCATAGGATAACATTATTTATTTGATCCTGCAATGTACAGCTGTCCTCTTTTTCCATATTAGAAGATAACAACCCTACCTTATAATCACAATTTTTTACTAATTAAGACTCGCCGACAATTTTTGTTTCAAAGCTTTTTCTTCTTATTTTTCAATTCTCTATCTATAGAATTATTTTTTTTTATTTTCGAGAGATGCCGCTAAACTTGATTTGTTCCCTTAACGCAAACTCGGAAAGAATTAGTTGCTTGCACAAAACATAAAAATCATTCGATAAGAGAATGAATGAAGAATTATCAAATTTGTAAATTGCTGACAAACATTTTTGTTTATTTTTCCTCAGAAAACGTTACACTAACGAATTGTTTTAATTTTTAGTGGTCAATTACAGCAGTGAAAAAGGTATATGTGACCTGCTCCACGAAAAGGGACCTCTGCGCCGAACAAATTTTTTTTACTTTTTGAGTGATTCTTATATTATTTCAAATGCCGCAAACCGCAAGTTTCTATGTCTTTTAGTTTTTTTTTACAAATCACCTGTAAAGATGAACATAAATAATGAAAAAATTTAAAAATGTGATATAAACAGATAATATATATAATATTTGAAATTTAAAAAAAATTTCAATATCAAAGGTATTAAATTTCCTTTTTCGTGGAGCAGGTCACATATATACAAAATTATATTATTTGTAATAAAATATCCACAACTTACAACCGAATGTATATGAGTTGTATGTTCGACATAATATGCTTGTGATTTCAGAATAAACACTGTTCGGAAACATGTTTATACGAAATTGTTAAACATTAGTACAACACACATTCGTACAGTAGTTTGTTAGTTGGACAATTAACAATAAAAAATACAATGATGACAATTTACGATAGGGGCATCTGAATTATAGTGATGATTAATCGAATTTTTCTCTTTTTTAGGATCTGAGGAATTAAAATACTTATTTAGATTCGCATAAGTTACACCCACATTTGGATCATTGGCAAATGTCGCTTTTACTACCTACAATGCTTCAATTAAAAGTAAGTATATATTCCCGTTTTAAAGCGAAATATGTATATTTACTGTGAGTGTCAAAAGAAAGTAAACAGCTATAAACAATATTAAGCTTTTGTTGCGGTACAGTAATTAATAAAAGTTAAAAATTTCAAGTGTAGCTTAGGCTTATATAGTATAATAACAGTTTAATTCTGTATAAACAGTAAACGAAAAGAAAAACAAAAATATTTGCAATTTCAATGTATTTTTTTATTAAAAATACATTGAAATTGATTATTGAGGGCTTTAGCTGGATCCTATCCGCATTTCACTGTTGGTAATGCAGATCATTAGGGAACCTTTACTCGAAAATTTCTTAGAACAACAAGAGTTATTATGTTAATGAGAAGCTCAACATATAACAAACTTGAAACAAGAACTCAATAATCAACATGTTTTTTATTTTCTTACTTTACTAGAAAAAGTACCCTATCGGAAATACCGTTAACTTTAAACTAACTTTAAGCTAATTATTCCTCAACTAGTACTGACTGACACTTGGATTACTTTTCAATGTAATCAACTGACTATTTTAACATTGCGATGTCCTAGGCGGTAGTCAATTGTCTCACTCTTCATTACTTTTCAACAAACATAAAGTTGGTTTTTTTAAACCACCTGGTAGTCAGTATCATCACACGTTATGTACTCAACGCGCTAACTCCCCACCCAAGGTACCATCTAAAATAATAAAAGCAAAATGTTAATATTAAATTGAAATGAGTTTCAAAGTAGCTGAGAATAAATTTATTGGCTCTCACCAAATTCGATTACGTACTCAACTTAAGAATTAATTTTATTTTTTTTTTATTTATTAATTGACATTGCAGTTAGCTTTTGGTCAGTCTAGGAAAATTAATTTTGGATTTGTTTTGTAGGACATTGCAGTTAGCTTTTAGTCAGCCTAAGAAAAGTTAACTATAAGTTAACTATTTTTGTAGTCAACCAGACATTCTGCGATAGGGTATGTAAAGAAAATAAATGTAAATAACAACAACAGCTATTCAAGAACAGAGTGTTGCCACATAAGTATTTTTGATTAGGTGCAGACGAGTTATTAATTAGTGTTTTTTTGGGAATTGTTACAATTTAAGTTTAACATTAATAATTTAGGATTATTAGTGCGTTAATGCACTAATAATCCCAAATTATTATTTTACTTATTCAGTAAAATATTTTTTATTAAAAATACGTTGAAAATGATTATTGAGGGGCTTAGCTGGATCGTATGCGCATTTCAATGTTGCTAATGCAGATCATTAGGGAACCTTTACCCAAATATTTATTAGCACAACTAAAGTTATTATGTTAAACTTTAATTTAAGCAAACGAGAAGCTCATGACATTGCTTGTAAAACACTTCAAGAAAAGCTTAATTTTTTTAATGCAATATTTATAGAGGCTTTTTCACTCCAAATATGTGTCGAATTTGCCCTCATGACTATATAAAATGTTTTTCCAAAAGTTTGTCGGCTCAGTTTTGTAACTTTTTGCGAATTTCATGTGTTTCTACTGATTCACCTCAGATATATAAGGATTATTTTGTGTCACTGATATATTTGTAAAGTGCTCTTCTAACTATACTGGCACTTACTGGGTTTCCAAATGTCTCTGTTATTTTCTTTGCTATATGAACAGCACTTTTCAATAGATTGGTACTTACTTCTCGTACTGCTACGCATACTTCTATGCCACTAAGCCTTTTTAGTCGTCCCGACTATGGTAAATTCTCTACCGTATGTACTTCACATATTTAGCTATACTTTTTTATAGTCCTTCCGACGATTTCTACAAATTCGCGCTTTTATATATATATAAATATATATATACAGTGGAATCTTCCTTGAGCGGACACCGAAGGGTCCATTTATATGTGTCCGTACAAGGGTGCTGTCCGGTCAAGAGAAAACTACTAATTTAAATGAGTAACCTTTTTTTGAGAGGGTTAGTTTTTATTTAAAAATTTTTTATTAAAAAAATTAATAATTCAATTCTGTTTAAAAAAATAGTCATTAATGTGTAAATATGTATTTCCATACCCAGCAAAAATAACAGCACTATTACTTGAGTTCTAGTCATGACGAACTGGTTCGATTTAAAGGAAAAATGCATGATTTCCACATTTGCATGTCTGTGGAGATCATGTGTTTGTAAGAGAATTTAAATAAATTGATCTTCATTAAAATTAATGAATCGGACCAATGCGTATTCTCTGATTCAAAGACATTTTTCATAATATAAAAAATAAATATTTTTTATAAGTCGTTGGTGAACCGGTGCATGTTCCCTGATTTTAAAGCTTTTTGGATGTAAATTGTCATCTTCATTCACTTCATGTAATGATTAAGAAGGCGTTTAAATCACAAACTCTTTTAACTACTTTAGTTTTTTTTTTTGCTAGGTATAAAAGTTTAAAATGTTCATACCATATTTTTTCAATACATATTCCTTCATTCTAGTTTGATATCTTGGACTTGGCAATAACAATTTGAAAATGTAAGTCAAGTGATGAAAATACATTCATAGCTTCTGTATCACTTTGACATTTCAAAAACGCTATAAGATCATTATGTCATTGAGAAAATATTTACCATACACACATTTAATTAAGTTATGTGATGTAGTCAATATGAAAACCCGAGCCTTGTTGTCAAAGCGAGCATATAAAGAATTTTGACAAGCTTATTTGTAAATTATGACATGAAAATTTGGGATATAACATAAGAAATGTCCGTTCAAGAGAATTTTCTTTTGTCATGCGAGTGTCCGAGTCCTCCGTTCAAGGGGAAGCGATTGCAATGCTTTTCTTATGGGGCGCTGCCGGGACCTGGCAACAGTGTCCGTCTAAAGGGGATGTCCGCTTATTGGAAGTGTGCGTTAAGAAAGATTCAAATGTATATATATATCTAAAATAATTTCTCGCGTTTCGTTGGTGGTATGCTTACCCATTTCTTAAAGCTTGGTACCTATTTTTGCACTTTTTCTTAGAAAATTTTATATGAAACTGCCAAAACTATTTTCACTGTATAGGCTTGCTAAGTTAGTAACTTTCAAAGAATTTGAGGTTTATCCCGAAATATTTTAAAAATAATCCTTTTTTTTGCGTAAAATCATCAATATTTTAAGATAAAATTAATTATTTTTGTTTCTTTTCTTTACAATTACAACTAAACTTTTTGGTTTTTATTAAGTACTGTACTATAACAAAAGCTTTTATACAAGTAAAATAACGGTTAACTTTCTTTTGAAGCTCACAGTATGTATGTATCTGCATAAACCAAAATTTGATAATGGCACAGTAATGTAAAGTAGCTTATATTTATTTTAACAATCCAGCAAAAATTACTGTTTGCCAGAAGCGTTTTTGTAAGGAGACAATGTTACAGAATCACTTGCTGTTGCGCATGATTAAGGGATTTTTTTTCGTTCAAGATGAGCCATCTAGAAGCAATACATTCAGCTTCCAAAATGCCATTCATGGCTTTGGGCAGAAAATTCTTCTCTCGCCCTTCTGACCTGAGTTTTAAAAATTGGCATAGCCTATGTGAATTTTTAGATGCAGATCTATCTATGTTCTAAATTTCATTAAAATCGGATTGAACGTATCGGAGAGATAGCAATTTCCCCATATCGCCTTCCTGGTCCGAGTTTTAAAAAAGGTAATATCCTTCCCAGAGTTGCACCGACTAAGTGCACCAAATTTCATCGCGATCGGATTAGCGGTTTGGCCGCGCATAAAGGACATACAAACAAACATTAATTTTTATATATGTATGTATTTTTATAGAAGATGAATTAAAACTAATTCAATAATGTCATTTGTGGAGATGATTTCATAATTCATATACATATATTATGTAATAGATCATCATGACCTAACCTACACACAATCCACAGGAGTCCTTACCGACTCATCTTTTATCCATCAGAAGTCCCTAATGGCTCAATTATTTATAATTATTTTATTTGCAACACACGTTTCGGTTAATAATTTTCTCTCAGTGCTTAATGCAAATTTAAAGTATATACTTTTCTTTCTTCCTTGTTGGAAACATTTTAAGCAATGTTTTGCCAAATTTCACCAGTTATTCTACTGTTTATCTATAAATTTATTACTCGGTTAATACTTTTCTCTCAGTGCTTAATGCAAATTTAAAGTACTTTCAATCTTGTTGAAAACCTTTTAAACATTGTTTTGCCAAATTTCTCTAGTTTTACTAGTGTTGATCTATAAATTTATTACTCTTCGTTTAGAAGTCAACGAAACACTACGTGCAATTATAAATCCTTTTACGATGTAAAGTTTAAGAAAATAAAAATAATTCTTATTTGTTTTATTTGTATATTTATTCCTAATCGGATATACGCAGAAACAATGTAATTTGAAAAAGGCAAAGTATAGCGTATGACCGATTCAATGTGACTGGGCCTTTAGAAAAAAAACCGTATGCCATTTGAGTTTCTATTCCATATTATTTTAAAACCAATGATAGATAGCACCTATATATTGTCTAAGTGCATTTTAGTATTTAATTATTTCCGAGTACACATCTGGAATTTCTTGTATTACCATTTTGTGGTGTCATTTTCAAATGTGTGCAACGCCGTTCACATTATGTTTTTATATGGTAAGCAATTCCATATATTAGAAATGACAAACGCTGCCACTAGTATACACTATTGCGATGTCACTAAATACAGTATACATAGAGTGTACTCGGCTTATGAAGCGAAAGAAAAAAAGTTTAATCGGTTAACGAATTTATTAAAAATTTTGTTATTTCCTTAAAGATCTATTAAAATACTTTCAAATGCTACACTTAAAATAATTCATAGGTAAAATAAACGAAAAATTTGGTATATTTTACGAAAATATTCGTTGCTTCTACTGTACGAAATGCTTCGTAAACTACTTTTTGTCTGCAAATAATAAAAATTTGTATTTTTACAACTTTTTTTTCGTAAATTTACGAAAACCAATGTTTATATTACGAAATAAATTCGTGAATCATGAAATCAATTTTGTGTTATATACGAAATTTTGTGTAAATTAAAATCTTTAATATATAAAAATCTGCAAAAAAATATATTTTCTTACATTTGAAAAATAATTTTGTTGAATAATCTGTAATTCTTGAAATTAAAGGTCGTAATAATTATGAAAAGAAAAAGATAATTTAAGCCACTGTAAAAATTCCTCATACATTACATACATACATACATATTTTACACTGAAACTCATGAATCAAACTGGGAATGCTAGGAACACAACTGGGACGAACATCGAATTTTTCTTTGCGAACTTTTGTCATAGAAAATAAAACACATTTGTTCATATGAAAATTAACGCAACACCGCCGTCGAACGAAATTCTTCGTGCTGACGAACTCTGTGATAGATTTATTTCTATTTCTTACTTCAAGATCTGTTACTTATTAGTCGTCGGTGTGCCGTGGACCAAATTTTGTAGTTCGTCCCAGTTGTGTTCAAAGTATAAACCAAAAACTACTTTTTTACCAATAATTTTTTATACAAAATGACATGAAAATAAATGGAGAAAATATTAAAAAATAAAACAAAACAACAGTCTTTATTCTATTTCAAAGTTTTGTAGTTGTGTAGATTCAAGAATAATTTTGTACTGTAAACAAAATGATAAAAAAACCAAATTTGTTTATTTTACGAAATTTCCAATTTTATAAAAATGTTTTATTTTCTCCTAAATTCAATGAAATAAACGAAAAATATGGTACTATATACGAAAATAATTGTACGAAATTGCTACAAATATTTCGTAAAATGTACAAAATTTTTCGTATTTTTAAGCATGAAATATTTTGAGTGTACTAATTAGGTAGTATGAATAAAAAAACACTTACTTTTACTAAAAAATTAGTTTTAAAACACAAAATTATATAATAATAAACTAAGAGTTTTGAATTAAAAACAAAACTTTTAAGTAAAAGCAAATTCGTTTTTTATTCATACTACCCATAGGATAACATTATTTATTTGATCCTGCAATGCTGTAATTAAATGTAATCACGTTTGAACAATGTGTAAATGAGACAACACTGCATTTTGATGTGTTAATATTGATACCATAAGTCCAATTTTAAAAAAATATACCATATAATATCCGTCCTCCTTTTTCCGGACACTGTCCTTTTATTTGTCATCTGCCCAAAAAAATTGGTATTTCCGAATACTACTTTTTTTGAAATAAAATAGACACAAGGACGCACAAATTCTGTTTTCATGTTCTTGCAGTTTATGCATAACAAAAAGCTGTCATTAAGTCAGCATAAGAGGCAAAATTTAACATGGTCTAACGAGTTTTTCCAAACAATTGTACATCAAAAATCACGGAAAAAATATTATGCGCCGATTTTAAATGTCAAATTCAATGCAGGACCTAGTTCCTGTTCAATTTCGTCACTTATGCTAACTTCATACCAGTTTTTCGTTGTGCTTAGGCTGTTCGAGTTTATTTTTGTTTCATTAATTACTTGAAATAAACTGTTGTTTGCTTCGACGTTACTCTTCATTGTTCCCGTTATCGAGTCAACCTTCTTGCAAACAATAAAAATATAAGGTTTTGATTTAATATTTATAATTAGGATTTTATGTTTTTGTTGAAAAAAAAATTTTGTATGTTTTTGTCCTGTATAAGACCATATTAAAAAATCGGTTTTTTCAGTGGCTGTCCTCTTTTTCCATATTAGAAGATAACAACCCTACCTTATAATCAAAATTTTGTACTAATTAAGACTCGCCGACAATTTTTGTTTCAAAGCTTTTTCTTCTTATTTTTCAATTCTCTATCTATAGAATTATTTTTTTTATTTTCGAGAGATGCCGCTAAACTTGATTTGTTCCCTTAACGCAAACTCGGAAAGAATTAGTTGCTTGCACAAAACATAAAAATCATTCGATAAGAGAATGAATGAAGAATTATCAAATTTGTAAATTGCTGACAAACATTTTTGTTTATTTTTCCTGAGAAAACGTTAAACTAACGAATTGTTTTATTTTTTAGTGGTCAATTACAGCAGTGAAAAAGGTATGTATACAAAATTATATTATTTGTAATATAATATCCACAACTTACAACCGAATGTATATGAATTGTATGTTCGACATAATATGCTGGTGATTTCAGAATAAACACTGTTCGGAAACATGTTTATACGAAATTGTTAAACATTACTGCAACATACATTCGTACAGTAGTTTGTTAGTTGGACAATTAACAATAAAAAATACAATGATGACAATTTACGATAGGGACATCTGAATTATAGTGATGATTTATCTATCAGAAGTTCAGAGAAATATGATCAAATATTGTTTAACTAATTCTACTCACCAAGAACTGTTAATCGAATTTTTCTCTTTTTTAGGATCTGATGAAATAAAATACTTATTTAGATTCGCATAAGTTACACCCACATTTGGATCATTGGAAAATGTTGCTTTTAATACCTATAATGCTTCAATTAAAAGTAAGTACATATTCCCGTTTTAAAGCGAAATATGTATATTTACTGTGAGTGTCAAAAGAAAGTAAACAGCTATAAATAATATAAAGCTTTTGTTGCGGTACAGTAATTAATAAAAGTTAAAAATTTCCAGTGTACCTTAAGAGGCTTATATAATATAATAACAGTTTAATTCTGTATAAACAGTAAACGAAAAGAAAAACAAAAATATTTTCAATTTCAGTGTATGTTTTTTATTAAAAATACATTGAAATGGATTATTGAGGGCTTTAGCTGGATCCTATGCGCATTTCACTGTTGCTAATGCAGATCATTAGGGAACCTTTACCCGAAAATTTCTTAGAACAACAGGAGTTATTATGTTAAACTTTAATTTAAATAAATGAGAAGCTCAAGATATAACAAAGTTGAAACAAGATCTCAATAATTAATAATAATTATTTTCTAGCTCGAATTGTAGTTGTAAAAAGTACCCTCTCGGAAATTCCGTTAACTTTAAACTAACTTTAAGCTAATTATTCCTCAACTAGTACTGACTGACACTTGGATTACTTTTCAATGTAATCAACTGATTATTTTAACATTGCGATGTCGTAGGCGGTAGTCAATTGTCTCACTCTTCATTACTTTTCAACTAACATAAAGTTGGTTTTTTTAAATCACCTGGTAGTCTTAAAAATTTTGTCTGGGGTTCGAACGTGTATCATCCGTTATGTACTCAACGCGCTAACTCCCCACCTAAAGTACCATCTAAAATAATAAAAGCAAAATGTTAATATAAAACTGAAATGAGTTTCAAAGTAGCTGAGAATAAATTTGTTGGCTCTCACCAAATTCGATTACGTACTCAACTTAAGAATTAATTTTGGATTTGTTCTGGATGACATTGCAGTTAGCTTTTAGTCAGTCTAAAAAAATTAATTTTGGATTTCTTCTGGATGACATTGCAGTTAGCTTTTAGTCAGTCTAAGAAAAGTTAACTATAAGTTAACTATTTTTGTAGTCAACCAGACATTCTGCGACAGGGTATGTAAAGAAAATAAATGTAAATAACAACAACAGCTATTCAAGAACAGAGCTTTGCCACATAAGTATTTTTGGCTGGGTGCAGACGAGTTATTAATTAGGGTATTTTTGGGAATTGTTACAATTTAAGTTTAACATTTATTAACGCACTAATAATCCCAAATTATTATTTTACTTATTCAGTAAAATATTTTTTTATTAAAAATACGTTGAAAATGATTATTGAGGGGCTTAGCTGGATCGTATGCGCATTTCAATGTTGCTAATGCAGATCATTAGGGAACCTTTACCCAAATAGTTATTAGCACAACTAAAGTTATTATGTTAAACTTTAATTTAAGCAAACGAGAAGCTCATGACATTGCTTGTAAAACACTTCAAGAAAAGCTTAATTTTTTAATGCAATATTTGCCCTCATGACTATATAAAATGTTTTTCCAAAAGTTTGCCGGCTCAGTTTTGTAACTTTTTGTGAATTTCATGTGTTTCTACTGATTCACCTCAGATATGTAAGGCTTATTCTGTGTCACTGCTATATTTGTAAAGTGCTCTTCTAACTATACTGGCACTTACTGGTTTTCCAAATGTCTCTGTTATGTTCTTTGCTATTTGAACAGCACTTTTCAATGGATTGGTACTTACTTCTCGTACTGCTACGCATACTTCTATGCCACTAAGCCGTTTTAGTCGTCCCGACTGTGGTAAATTCATACTTCACATATTTAGCTATACTTTCTTATAGTCCTTCCGACGATTTCTACAATTTCGCGCATTTTATATATATATAAATATAGATAGATATATATATATATATGTCTATATATATATACAGTGGAATCATCCTTGAGCGGACACCGAAGGGTCCATTTAAATGTGTCCGTACAAGGGTGCTGTCCGGTCAAGAGAAAACTAATAATTTAAATGAGTAAACTTTTTCTGAGAGGGTTAGTTTTTATTTAAAAATTTTTTATTAAAAAAATTAATAATTCAATTCTGTTTAAAAAAATTGTCATTAATATGTAAATATGTATTCCCATACCCAGCAAAAATAACAGCACTTACTTGAGTTCTAGTCATGACGAACTGGTTCGATTTAAAGGAAAAATGCATGATTTCCACATTTGCATGTCTGTGGAGATCATGTGTTTGTAAGAGAATTTAAATAAATTGATCTTCATTAAAATTAATGAATCGGACCAATGCGTATTCTCTGATTCAAAGACATTTTTCATAATATAAAAAATAAATATTTTTTATAAGTCGTTGGTGAACCGGTGCATGTTCCCTGATTTTAAAGCTTTTTGGATGTAAATTGTCATCTTCATTCACTTCATGTAATGATTAAGAAGGCGTTTAAATCACAAACTCTTTTAACTACTTTAGTTTTTTTTTGCTGGGTATAAAAGTTTAAAATGTTCATACCATTTTTTTTCTATACATATTCCTCCATTCTAGTTTGATATCTTGGACTTGGCAATAACATTTTGAAAATGTAAGTCAAGTGATGAAAATATATTCATAGCTTCTGTATCACTTTGACATTTCAAAAATGCTATAATATCATTATGTGATTGAGAAAATATTTACCATACACACATTTAATTAAGTTATGTGATGTAGTAAATATGAAAACCCGAGCCTTGTTGTCAAAGCGAGCATATAAGGAATTTTGACAAGCTTATTTGTAAATTATTACATGAAAATTTGGGATATAACATAAGAAATGTCCGTTCAAGAGAATTTTCTTTTGTCAAGCGAGTGCCCGAGTCCTCCGTTCAAGGGGAAGCGATTGCAGTGCTTTTCTTATGGGGCGCTACCGGTACCTGGCAACAGTGTCCGTCTAAAGGGGGTGTCCGCTTATTGGAAGTGTCCGTTAAGGGAGATTCCACTGTATATATATATCTAAAATAATTTCTCGCGTTTCGTTGGTGGTATGCTTACCCATTTCTTAAAGCTTGGTACCTATGTTTGCACTTTTTCGTAGAAAATTTTATATGAAACTGCCAAAACCATTTTCACTATATAGGCTTGCTAAGTTAGTAACTGATTTTCAAAGAATTTGAGGTTTATCCCGAAATATTTTAAAAATAATCCTAGAAACCTGCACCTGTTTACTTTTTTTGCGTAAAATCATTAATAATTTAAGATAAAAATTAATTATTTTTGTTTTTCTTTTCAATTACAACTAAACTTTTTGGTTTTTATTAAGTACTGTACTATAACAAAAGCTTTTATACAAGTAAAATAACAGTTAACTTTCTTTTGAAGCTCACAGTATGTATGTATCTGCATAAACCATAGATGATCAAAAATAAAACTGAGATGTATTAGCGCTCGCTCTCGCAACCCTAACTCCCAGCAAACATATTGGCAAACACCTAAAACAAATTTCATAATGATATGAATAAAAATGTATTTTCAAAACGTTTTCATTTCCAGCCTTAAATATTTTGTAGCATAAAAGGCATTGAATGTTATGAAAAGCATCATTTATCATAAAATACCGTTCACATCTCATTTCGTAGACGTGTAGCTTTTATATTTTTTACTTTGTTTTTTGTGTGTTCAATTGTAATTGAATCGTGTGTGTTTACTGTGCTTTGTTCAACACAAACCAACAACAATGCTTAATAAATTCCTGAAAAAAATGACGATACTCCGACGCATGTGTTTTCGTCGCTTGCTCAACGATGAATGAATGAGTTTTTAAAAGAGCGTAACAAATGAGTATGAATTTTTTTCAAACAATTGTTGTATGGGCTGAACATCTATGGCATAAACCAAAATTTGATAATGGCACAGTAATGTAAAGTAGCTTATATTTATTTTAACAATCCAGCAAAAATTACTGTTTGCCAGAAGCGTTTTTGTAAGGGAGACAATGTTACAGAATCACTTGCTGTTGCGCATGATTAAGGAATTTTTTTTCGTTCAAGATGAGCCATCTAGAAGCAATACATTCAGCTTCCAAAAAGCCATGAATTTTTTCCGTTACTAAAGTGCTTCACAGAAGTAATAATATTTAATTTTTGTATTCTCGGATGCAGAAGTTATTGGTTTCAAAAACTTTCTGCGATAATTTTCTACTTTGTTAGAGAGACTGTCTTACGTTAGTGCTTTTGAGAAGCATTTCTCGAAGCTCTTGTTATCAAGTAAGCAATACAATGCTTTTAAAAAATAAAACTAAATAAATTATATATATATATATATATATATATATATATATATATATATATATATATATATATAAATAAATTATGCCAGTGCTAAAAAATTTTTATACAAAAATAAAAAAGTAACTCATAATTAAAATAACAACAGTAGTAACAAAAATATTAAAAAGGCGTTTGAACATGCATAAAATACATGAAAAAAGACGTGCAAAATGTTTTGTTGTTTGAACATTCTGTGATATGCGGTACCAATCAGTCAATAAATGGTATGGATGCAGATCTATCTATGTTCTAAATTTCATTAAAATCTGTTTGAAAGTATCGGAGAGATAGCAATTTCCCCATATTGCCTTCCTGGTCCGAGTTTAAAAAAAGTTAATATCCTTCTCAGAGTTGCACCAACTAAGTGCACCATATTTCATCGCGATCGGATTAGCGGTTCGGCCGCGCATAAAGGCCATACAAACAAGCATTCATTTGTATATATATATTTTTATAGAAGATGAATTAAACTAACTCAATAATGTCATTTGTAGAGAGGATTTCATGATTCATATACATATATTATGTAATAGATCATCAAAAGTCCCTCATGACCTAACCTACATACAATCCACAGGAGTCCTTACCGACTCATCTTATATCCATCAGAAGTCCCTAATGGCTCAATTATTTATAATTATTTTATTTGCAACTCACGTCGTTGCAAAGTGGCCGGAAATGTTTAAGTACAAATTCTTTATGTTTCGGTTAATACTTTTCTCTTAGTGCTTAATGCAAATTTAAAGTACTTTCAATCTTGTTGAAAACCTTTTAAGCATTGTTTTTCCAAATTTCTCTAGTTTTACTAGTGTTGATCTATAAATTTATTACTCTTCGTTTAGAAGTCAACGAAGCACTACGTGCAATTATAAATCCTTTTACGATGTAAAGTTTAAGAAAATAAAAATAATTCTTATTTGTTTTATTTGTATATTTATTCCTAATCGGATATACGCAGAAACAATGTAAGTTGAAAAAGTCAAAGTATAGCGTATGACCGATTCAATGTGACTGGGCCTTTAGAAAAAAAAACCGTATGCCATTTGAGTTTCTATTCCATATAATTTTAAAACCAATGATAGATAGCACCTTTATATTGTCTAAGTGCATTTTAGTATTTAGTTATTTCCGAGTACACATCTGGAATTTCTTGTATTACCATTTTGTGGCGTCATTTTCAAATGTGTGCAACGCCGTTCACATTATGTTTTTATATGGTAAGCAATTCCATATATTAGAAATGACAAACGCTGCCACTAGTATACACTATTGCGATGTCACTAAATACAGTATACATAGAGTGTACTCGGCTTATGAAGCGAAAGAAAAAAATTTTAATCGGTTAACGAATTTATTAAAAATTTTGTTATTTCCTTAAAGAACTATTAAAATACTTTCAAATGCTACACTTAAAATAATTCATAGGTAAAATAAACGAAAAATTTGGTATATTTTACGAAAATATTCGTTGCTTCTACGGTACGAAATGCTTCGTAAACAGTAGAAATAGTATTTGTTTGTTTTACGAAATACTTTTTGTCTGCAAATAACAAAAATTTGTATTTTTAAAATTTTTTTTTCGTAAATTTACGAAAACCAATGTTTATATTACGAAATAAATTCGTGAATCATGAAATCAATTTTCTGTTATATACGAAATTTTGTGTAAATTAAAATCTTTAATATATAAAAATCTGCAAAAAAATATATTTTCTTACATTTGAAAAATAATTTTGTTGAATAATCTGTAATTCTTGAAATTAAAGGTCGTAATAATTATGAAAAGAAAAAGATAATTTAAGCCACTGTAAAAATTCCTCATACATTACATACATACATACATATTTTACACTGAAACTCATGAATCAAACTGGGAATGCTAGGAACACAACTGGGACGAACATCGAATTTTTCTTTGCGAACTTTTGTCATAGAAAATAAAACACATTTGTTCATATGAAAATTAACACAACACCGCCGTCGAACGAAATTCTTCGTGCTGACGAACTCTGTGATAGATTTATTTCTATTTCTTACTTCAAGATCTGTTACTTATTAGTCGTCGGTGTGCCGTGGACCAAATTTTGTAGTTCGTCCCAGTTGTGTTCAAAGTATAAACCAAAAACTACTTTTTTACCAATAATTTTTTATACAAAATGACATGAAAATAAATGGAGAAAATATTAAAAAATAAAACAAAACAACAGTCTTTATTCTATTTCAAAGTTTTGTAGTTGTGTAGATTCAAGAATAATTTTGTACTGTAAACAAAATGATAAAAAAACCAAATTTGTTTATTTTACGAAATTTCCAATTTTATAAAAATGTTTTATTTTCTCCTAAATTCAATGAAATAAACGAAAAATATGGTACTATATACGAAAATAATTGTACGAAATTGCTACAAATATTTCGTAAAATGTACAAAATTTTTCGTATTTTTAAGCATGAAATATTTTGAGTGTACTAATTAGGTAGTATGAATAAAAAAACACTTACTTTTTACTAAAAAATTAGTTTTAAAACACAAAATTATATAATAATAAACTAAGAGTTTTGAATTAAAAACAAAACTTTTAAGTAAAAGCAAATACGTTTTTTATTCATACTACCCATAGGATAACATTATTTATTTGATCCTGCAATGTACAGCTGTCCTCTTTTTCCATATTAGAAGATAACAACCCTACCTTATAATCACAATTTTTTACTAATTAAGACTCGCCGACAATTTTTGTTTCAAAGCTTTTTCTTCTTATTTTTCAATTCTCTATCTATAGAATTATTTTTTTTATTTTCGAGAGATGCCGCTAAACTTGATTTGTTCCCTTAACGCAAACTCGGAAAGAATTAGTTGCTTGCACAAAACATAAAAATCATTCGATAAGAGAATGAATGAAGAATTATCAAATTTTGTAAATTGCTGACAAACATTTTTGTTTATTTTTCCTGAGAAAACGTTAAACTAACGAATTGTTTTATTTTTTAGTGGTCAATTACAGCAGTGAAAAAAGTTATGTATACAAAATTATATTATTTGTAATATAATATCCACAACTTACAACCGAATGTATATGAATTGTATGTTCGACATAATATGCTGGTGATTTCAGAATAAACACTGTTCGGAAACATGTTTATACGAAATTGTTAAACATTACTGCAACACACATTCGTACAGTAGTTTGTTAGTTGGACAATTAACAATAAAAAATACAATGATGACAATTTACGATAGGGACATCTGAATTATAGTGATGATTTATCTATCAGAAGTTCAGAGAAATATGATCAAATATTGTTTAACTAATTCTACTCACCAAGAACTGTTAATCGAATTTTTCTCTTTTTTAGGATCTGATGAAATAAAATACTTATTTAGATTCGCATAAGTTACACCCACATTTGGATCATTGGAAAATGTTGCTTTTAATACCTATAATGCTTCAATTAAAAGTAAGTATATATTCCCGTTTTAAAGCGAAATATGTATATTTACTGTGAGTGTCAAAAGAAAGTAAACAGCTATAAATAATATAAAGCTTTTGTTGCGGTACAGTAATTAATAAAAGTTAAAAATTTCCAGTGTACCTTAAGAGGCTTATATAGTATAATAACAGTTTAATTCTGTATAAACAGTAAACGAAAAGAAAAACAAAAATATTTTCAATTTCAGTGTATGTTTTTTATTAAAAATACATTGAAATTGATTATTGAGGGCTTTAGCTGGATCCTATGCGCATTTCACTGTTGCTAATGCAGATCATTAGGGAACCTTTACCCGAAAATTTCTTAGAACAACAGGAGTTATTATGTTAAACTTTAATTTAAATAAATGAGAAGCTCAAGATATAACAAAGTTGAAACAAGATCTCAATAATTAATAATAATTATTTTCTAGCTCGAATTGTAGTTGTAAAAAGTACCCTCTCGGAAATTCCGTTAACTTTAAACTAACTTTAAGCTAATTATTCCTCAACTAGTACTGACTGACACTTGGATTACTTTTCAATGTAATCAACTGATTATTTTAACATTGCGATGTCGTAGGCGGTAGTCAATTGTCTCACTCTTCATTACTTTTCAACTAACATAAAGTTGGTTTTTTTAAATCACCTGGTAGTCTTAAAAATTTTGTCTGGTGTTCGAACGTGTATCATCCGTTATGTACTCAACGCGCTAACTCCCCACCTAAAGTACCATCTAAAATAATAAAAGCAAAATGTTAATATAAAACTGAAATGAGTTTCAAAGTAGCTGAGAATAAATTTGTTGGCTCTCACCAAATTCGATTACGTACTCAACTTAAGAATTAATTTTGGATTTGTTCTGGATGACATTGCAGTTAGCTTTTAGTCAGTCTAAAAAAATTAATTTTGGATTTCTTCTGGATGACATTGCAGTTAGCTTTTAGTCAGTCTAAGAAAAGTTAACTATAAGTTAACTATTTTTGTAGTCAACCAGACATTCTGCGACAGGGTATGTAAAGAAAATAAATGTAAATGACAACAACAGCTATTCAAGAACAGAGCTTTGCCACATAAGTATTTTTGGCTGGGTGCAGACGAGTTATTAATTAGGGTATTTTTTGGGAATTGTTACAATTTAAGTTTAACATTTATTAACGCACTAATAATCCCAAATTATTATTTTACTTATTCAGTAAAATATTTTTTTATTAAAAATACGTTGAAAATGATTATTGAGGGGCTTAGCTGGATCGTATGCGCATTTCAATGTTGCTAATGCAGATCATTAGGGAACCTTTACCCAAATAGTTATTAGCACAACTAAAGTTATTATGTTAAACTTTAATTTAAGCAAACGAGAAGCTCATGACATTGCTTGTAAAACACTTCAAGAAAAGCTTAATTTTTTAATGCAATATTTGCCCTCATGACTATATAAAATGTTTTTCCAAAAGTTTGCCGGCTCAGTTTTGTAACTTTTTGTGAATTTCATGTGTTTCTACTGATTCACCTCAGATATGTAAGGCTTATTCTGTGTCACTGCTATATTTGTAAAGTGCTCTTCTAACTATACTGGCACTTACTGGTTTTCCAAATGTCTCTGTTATGTTCTTTGCTATTTGAACAGCACTTTTCAATGGATTGGTACTTACTTCTCGTACTGCTACGCATACTTCTATGCCACTAAGCCGTTTTAGTCGTCCCGACTGTGGTAAATTCATACTTCACATATTTAGCTATACTTTCTTATAGTCCTTCCGACGATTTCTACAATTTCGCGCATTTTATATATATATAAATATAGATAGATATATATATATATATGTCTATATATATATACAGTGGAATCATCCTTGAGCGGACACCGAAGGGTCCATTTAAATGTGTCCGTACAAGGGTGCTGTCCGGTCAAGAGAAAACTAATAATTTAAATGAGTAAACTTTTTCTGAGAGGGTTAGTTTTTATTTAAAAATTTTTTATTAAAAAAATTAATAATTCAATTCTGTTTAAAAAAATTGTCATTAATATGTAAATATGTATTCCCATACCCAGCAAAAATAACAGCACTTACTTGAGTTCTAGTCATGACGAACTGGTTCGATTTAAAAGAAAAAAGCATGATTTCCACATTTGCATGTCTGTGGAGATCATGTGTTTGTAAGAGAATTTAAATAAATTGATCTTCATTAAAATTAATGAATCGGACCAATGCGTATTCTCTGATTCAAAGACATTTTTCATAATATAAAAAATAAATATTTTTTATAAGTCGTTGGTGAACCGGTGCATGTTCCCTGATTTTAAAGCTTTTTGGATGTAAATTGTCATCTTCATTCACTTCATGTAATGATTAAGAAGGCGTTTAAATCACAAACTCTTTTAACTACTTTAGTTTTTTTTTTGCTGGGTATAAAAGTTTAAAATGTTCATACCATTTTTTTTCTATACATATTCCTCCATTCTAGTTTGATATCTTGGACTTGGCAATAACATTTTGAAAATGTAAGTCAAGTGATGAAAATATATTCATAGCTTCTGTATCACTTTGACATTTCAAAAATGCTATAATATCATTATGTGATTGAGAAAATATTTACCATACACACATTTAATTAAGTTATGTGATGTAGTAAATATGAAAACCCGAGCCTTGTTGTCAAAGCGAGGATATAAGGAATTTTGACAAGCTTATTTGTAAATTATTACATGAAAATTTGGGATATAACATAAGAAATGTCCGTTCAAGAGAATTTTCTTTTGTCAAGCGAGTGCCCGAGTCCTCCGTTCAAGGGGAAGCGATTGCAGTGCTTTTCTTATGGGGCGCTACCGGTACCTGGCAACAGTGTCCGTCTAAAGGGGGTGTCTGCTTATTGGAAGTGTCCGTTAAGGGAGATTCCACTGTATATATATATAAAATAATTTCTCGCGTTTCGTTGGTGGTATGCTTACCCATTTCTTAAAGCTTGGTACCTATGTTTGCACTTTTTCGTAGAAAATTTTATATGAAACTGCCAAAACCATTTTCACTATATAGGCTTGCTAAGTTAGTAACTGATTTTCAAAGAATTTGAGGTTTATCCCGAAATATTTTAAAAATAATCCTAGAAACCTGCAGCTGTTTACTTTTTTTTGCGTAAAATCATCAATAATTTAAGATAAAATTAATTATTTTTGTTTTTCTTTTCAATTACAACTAAACTTTTTGGTTTTTATTAAGTACTGTACTATAACAAAAGCTTTTATACAAGTAAAATAACAGTTAACTTTCTTTTGAAGCTCACAGTATGTATGTATCTGCATAAACCAAAATTTGATAATGGCACAGTAATGTAAAGTAGCTTATATTTATTTTAACAATCCAGCAAAAATTACTGTTTGCCAGAAGCGTTTTTGTAAGGGAGACAATGTTACAGAATCACTTGCTGTTGCGCATGATTAAGGAATTTTTTTCGTTCAAGATGAGCCATCTAGAAGCAATACATTCAGCTTCCAAAAAGCCATGAATTTTTTCCGTTACTAAAGTGCTTCACAGAAGTAATAATATTTAATTTTTGTATTCTCGGATGCAGAAGTTATTGGTTTCAAAAACTTTCTGCGATAATTTTCTACTTTGTTAGAGAGACTGTCTTACGTTAGTGCTTTTGAGAAGCATTTCTCGAAGCTCTTGTTATCAAGTAAGCAATACATTGCTTTTAAAAAATAAAACTAAATAAATTATATATATATATATATATATATATATAAATTATGCCAGTGCTAAAAAATTTTTATACAAAAATAAAAAAGTAACTCATAATTAAAATAACAACAATAGTAACAAAAATATTAAAAAAGCGTTTGAACATGCATAAAATACATGAAAAAAGACGTGCAAAATGTTTTGTTGTTTGAACATTCTGTGATATGCGGTACCAATCAGTCAATAAATGGTATTCGTATATGCTCTAAAATGTTCTTAAAATAGTAAGAGTTGACATTAACTCCGCAAGAATCCACAACATTTAGCACAAATGACCCCATTACATTTCGGAGGGGTAGAAATTTTCCAATATCGCCCTCCTAGTCCTAGTTTTAAGAACGTACATAACCTGTATTCTAAATTTCATTAAAATCGTGGCGAAAGTTTCGGAGGGGCAGAAATTTCTTCTCTATCGCCCGCCCTTCTGTTCCTAGTTTTAAAAATTGGCATATCCTATGTGACTTTTTAGATGCAGATCTATCTATGTTCTAAATTTCATTAAAATCTGTTTGAAAGTATCGAAGAGATAGCAATTTCCCCATATTGCCTTCCTGGTCCGAGTTTTAAAAAAGTTAATATCCTTCCCAGAGTTGCACCAACTAAGTGCACCATATTTCATCGCGATCGGATTAGCGGTTCGGCCGCGCATAAAGGACATACAAACAAGCATTCATTTTTATATATATATTTTTTATAGAAGATGAATTAAACTAACTCAATAATGTCATTTGTAGAGAGGATTTCATGATTCATATACATATATTATGTAATAGATCATCAAAAGTCCCTCATGACCTAACCTACATACAATCCACAGGAGTCCTTACCGACTCATCTTATATCCATCAGAAGTCCCTAATGGCTCAATTATTTATAATTATTTTATTTGCAACACACGTCGTTGCAAAGTGGCCGGAAATGTTTAAGTACAAATTCTTTATGTTTCGGTTAATACTTTTCTCTCAGTGCTTAATGCAAATTTAAAGTACTTTCAATCTTGTTGAAAACCTTTTAAGCATTGTTTTGCCAAATTTCTCTAGTTTTACTAGTGTTGATCTATAAATTTATTACTCTTCGTTTAGAAGTCAACGAAGCACTACGTGCAATTATAAATCCTTTTACGATGTAAAGTTTAAGAAAATAAAAATAATTCTTATTTGTTTTATTTGTATATTTATTCCTAATCGGATATACGCAGAAACAATGTAATTTGAAAAAGGCAAAGTATAGCGTATGACCGATTCAATGTGACTGGGCCTTTAGAAAAAAAACCGTATGCCATTTGAGTTTCTATTCCATATTATTTTAAAACCAATGATAGATAGCACCTATATATTGTCTAAGTGCATTTTAGTATTTAATTATTTCCGAGTACACATCTGGAATTTCTTGTATTACCATTTTGTGGTGTCATTTTCAAATGTGTGCAACGCCGTTCACATTATGTTTTTATATGGTAAGCAATTCCATGTATTAGAAATGACAAACGCTGCCACTAGTATACACTATTGCGATGTCACTAAATACAGTATACATAGAGTGTACTCGGCTTATGAAGCGAAAGAAAAAAATTTTAATCGGTTAACGAATTTATTAAAAATTTTGTTATTTCCTTAAAGAACTATTAAAATACTTTCAAATGCTACACTTAAAATAATTCATAGGTAAAATAAACGAAAAATTTGGTATATTTTACGAAAATATTCGTTGCTTCTACGGTACGAAATGCTTCGTAAACAGTAGAAATAGTATTTGTTTGTTTTACGAAATACTTTTTGTCTGCAAATAACAAAAATTTGTATTTTTACAATTTTTTTTCGTAAATTTACGAAAACCAATGTTTATATTACGAAATAAATTCGTGAATCATGAAATCAATTTTGTGTTATATACGAAATTTTGTGTAAATTAAAATCTTTAATATATAAAAATCTGCAAAAAAATATATTTTCTTACATTTGAAAAATAATTTTGTTGAATAATCTGTAATTCTTGAAATTAAAGGTCGTAATAATTATGAAAAGAAAAAGATAATTTAAGCCACTGTAAAAATTCCTCATACATTACATACATACATACATATTTTACACTGAAACTCATGAATCAAACTGGGAATGCTAGGAACACAACTGGGACAAACATCGAATTTTTCTTTGCGAACTTTTGTCATAGAAAATAAAACACATTTGTTCATATGAAAATTAACACAACACCGCCGTCGAACGAAATTCTTCGTGCTGACGAACTCTGTGATAGATTTATTTCTATTTCTTACTTCAAGATCTGTTACTTATTAGTCGTTGGTGTGCCGTGGACCAAATTTTGTAGTTCGTCCCAGTTGTGTTCAAAGTATAAACCAAAAACTACTTTTTTACCAATAATTTTTTATACAAAATGACATGAAAATAAATGAAGAAAATATTTAAAAATAAAACAAAACAACAGTTTTTATTCTATTTCAAAGTTTTGTAGTTGTGTAGATTCAAGAATAATTTTGTACTGTAAACAAAATGATAACAAAACAAAATTTGTTTATTTTACGAAATTTCCAATTTTATAAAAATGTTTTATTTTCCCCTAAATTCAATGAAATAAACGAAAAATATAATACTATATACGAAAATAATTGTACGAAATTGCTACAAATATTTCGTAAAATGTACAAAATTTTTCGTATTTTTAAGCATGAAATATTTTGAGTGTACTAATTAGGTAGTATGAATAAAAACACTTACTTTTACTAAAAAATTAGTTTTAAAACACAAAATTATATAATAATAAACTAAGAGTTTTGAATTAAAAACAAAACTTTTAAGTAAAAGCAAATACGTTTTTTATTCATACTACCCATGGGATAACATTATTTATTTGATCCTGCAATGCTGTAATTAAATGTAATCACGTTTGAACAATGTGTAAATGAGACAACACTGCATTTTGATGTGTTAATATTGATACCATAAGTCCAATTTAAAAAAAATATACCATATAATATCCGTCCTCCTTTTTCCGGACACTGTCCTTTTATTTGTCATCTGCCCAAAAAAATTGGTATTTCCGAATACTACTTTTTTTGAAATAAAATAGACACAAGGACGCACAAATTCTGTTTCCCTGTTCTTGCAGTTTATGCATAACAAAAAGCTGTCATTAAGTCAGCATAAGAGGCAAAATTTAACATGGTCTAACGAGTTTTACCAAACAATTGTACATCAAAAATCACGCATAAAATATTTTTTTTTTTTTAGTACATATATTTATTTATTGTATCTTCAAATATGAACTAACAATAATAATTCAAATCTTAAATCTAAATATAATTAATTAGGTCCGACCATTGTCGGACATAAACTTAGTGATAGTTATTAATAATACATAAGTAGTGATAAGCAAAAACAAAAGTATTTTCAAGCAGTTTCTTCTGGAGTGTTGAGTATTAGAGCCCTTGTGTCCCTCTTTTTTAAGCGGATGTGACCAGTAAAATTCAAGATATTACGAGCAAGCGGATTAGGATGAGACTCGAGTTTTGTAAGATATTTGCCTGCGTATTTTGCAATTTCTTCAGTTACTTGTGGCATATTCAAATCACGATGTAAATTTGAATTTCTTATGTACCATGGAGCTGATGTAATTATCCGTAAAATTTTATTTTGCCTTCGTTGAATTTTTTCTATATTTGAAGCTGAAGCAGTACCCCATAGCTGAATTCCGTAGCACCATATAGGTTTTAAAAGCGATTTGTATATCAAAAGTTTACAATCTAGACTGAGGGTTGAATTTGTACCAATGAGCCAATGTATCTGAGTTAGTTTAAGTTTCATTTGCGTTATCTTAGAGTCAATGTGGTGTTTCCATGTAAGCCTTCGATCAAGGTGTATACCAAGGTATTTCACTTGTAAATTTTGAGAAATAATTTTATTATTGATTGTAATGGGGGAACAAGTGTCTTTTCGTAGGGTAAATGTTACCTGACCACACTTCTGTTCGTTTACCTTTATTCTCCACCTGTTTAACCATAGTTCTAGCTGGGTAATATGTTATTGAAGATATCGGGAAGCCTCGTGAGGGGTTTCGTGCGTACTAAGGCAGGCTGTATCATCGGCAAATGTATATGTGTGAATATTACTGCTCAAAGGCATATCACAAGTATAAATCAAATACAAAAATGGCCCCAGTATACTCCCCTGTGGCACACCGGATGATATTGTTTCAGGCATACTCATAAAGTCTCCTTCCACAACAGTGAATTTCCGGGGAATAATGTAACTTTCCAAAAGATTTAGAATGTTTATCGGTAAGTAAGTCTTTAATTTTAAAATTAGGCTTTCATGCCACACTTTATCAAATGCCTGAGAAACGTCAATAAACAGCGCAGAGCAATACTTCTTTTCTTCAAAAGTTTTTCGTATAAATTGAACCAATCTATGAGTTTGTTCAATGGTGTTATGCTGACTTCTAAAACCAAATTGATGGTCCGGTATGCACTCATTATCAGTTAGAATTGGGGACAATTTTATCATGAGTAACTTTTCAAAGAGCTTTGACATTGTTGACAGTAAACTTATTGGCCTATATGAGTCGGCCTTGGTAAGATCTTTGCCCGGCTTTGGAATCATTTTAACCTTGGCAAGCTTCCAGCTGTTTGGATAATATTCCAGACGTAAAATGGCATTAAAAATGAATAACAGGATTCTAATTGCAATACCAGGCAACTTCATCAGCATCTGGTTACTAATTTCATCAACACCCGGAGCTTTTTTCGGGTTGAGTTCAGCAATTAGTTTTTGTACATCACGCGTCTTAAATTTTATGGGTCGAGGGGGTAGCGCAACTACACTCGGCAAATCAACAGCACCAGAACATGAGTTTGGGGTAAATACGGATTTTAAATGCTCAGCAAATAATTTACCTTTTTCAGAGTCGCTTCTTGCCCAGTCTCCGGTAGATGTGCGCAGAGGTGGTTTAAACTCGACGGGTGTTTTAAGCTTTCTAGCAGCGCGCCACAAAGAATAATTAGATGCTGGTGTGACATCAAGACCTTCCAGATAATTTTTGAGAGATGCAGTTTTTTCAAATGCAAGCAACTCTTGGAGTCGTTTAGTGCACTCTTTAAACCTAGTTTTATGTTGAGGTGATCTGTGCTGTTGCCATTCCCTTCTAGCTCTTCTTTTTTCACACACGAGACGTTCAATATCAGTAGAATAAATTCTATTAAACCCAGTCTGCGGATGGGAGGTAGTGGCATGTTCAGCAGCCTGTTTAATATTTTCATTAAGGTTGGTAATGTTAGATTCAATATCATCGGGTGTTCTTAGCGTAATATTTTCTGTGCAATGACTACTAAGATATTTTTTGAATCCCAGCCAATTAACACGATTTATCATCTTCACATAGGGATGAGGTAAATCACTCCTTAGTGGGTTGAAAATTGTAACTATAGTGGGAGAGTGATCGGAGGACAGATCTAAAGAAGCTTCAACTTGAATTAAGTCTCTATGAATATTTTTCGTAACGCCAAAATCTATAACATCCGGAATTTTTTGTATGTCATGTATGTCCCCACTCGAAATGACGTCCAAGCCCATTTTTGAAATTGTGTTGAACAACGCTCGACCTCTGGGTGTGATAAGACGCGAACCCCAGAACGTATGTTTGGCATTATAGTCCCCAGCTGCTACGAAACAAGGGCCAAGAGATTTAAAGAAATCCTCGTATTGATCTTCAGTAATTGCGAATCTGGGAGGGGAGTAAATTGATGATATTACAAAATTATTGCAAAAATTTTCAATACAAATATTCGTTGCTTGTAGATGTTCTTCAGAAATGTTGTCAATAATATAATGCTTGAGTCTTGACCTTATTAGAATTGCTGATCCACCGCATGCTCTTCCTCTTGGGTCCTTTGAATCATATAAGGTGTAGCCAGAAATTTTAAAAAGACTTCTCGAAGTCAAATGAGTCTCTGAGACCAACATTATGTCAATATTTTTTCCCGTGAGGAAGTGCTCAAGTTCATTTTTATGTTGGCAAATGCCGTTATCGTTCCAGAAACATATTTTTAACGTGTTCATGGTTTGTTAACTAATGCTTGAAGCAGTGTATTCTGCATTCGCAGCATTTCTTGCATCATGCTAGTCATATTTGTTGTAAAATTATTTATAGTTTGCACCAGATTATAAATAGTAGCTTCAAGGCGATTGAAGTTAAAGCTTGAGTTTGTATTTGTTGAATTATTTGGTGGTGAAACATTTTGAGGAGTAATAAAATTTGTCTTAGCAGCATCGGCATACGATACACGGGAAGTAACTGGTTGGCTCACTTGCGCAATAGTGGCGGATAAAGCGTTTGCTGATTGGGCTGGAGCTAATTTAGGTTTTTGCCCCATAGTCTGTTTGACGAAAGAGTACACAGGACAACCTCTGTAGTTAGCGGTGTGATTACCTCCACAATTGCTGCATTTTTTATCACTTTGATTTTTTGGCTTATTGCAACTAGCAGTGCCGTGTAATTCGCCGCACACAACACAAACAGTAGGTAAATTGCAGTAACTTTTAGTATGGCCATATTCTTGACAATTATGGCACTGTACGGGTCCAGAACGCTTATGTGGTTCTTCAACTGTTATTTTTTGGTATAAAAGATATTTTAGATTATAAATTGGGTGCGTCACATTTTTTCTCAATTTTATATCATTTGGCTCCAGTTCAACGCGAAATAGAGGTTGGGGGATCTTTTCCCTATTTATTATGTTCGATACATTTTTTACCTTAAATCCCTGGAGGACGAGTGCATCTTTTATTTCTTCGGGAGCGACATAGGAATCTATGCCCTTCAACACGATCTGCAAACCTTTAGCACTCTTGAGCTGGTATGTATAGAAATTTGTTTTACTTTTTTCAAATTCAGAAACCATTGTGCGAAAATCTTTTTCTTCATAAATTTGAATTTTCGTTTCATCAATGCTACCACGTTTTATTGGAACAATGTGAAATTTATTCTCACCAATTACCGAAATTAATTTTTTGATAAGAGCGTTTGAGTTTTTTTCTCTTAAATAGATTGGTGGCGGCTTGGAGGTTTTGTTCGCAGATTCAGCGGGTTTGTCGTTGTCATCTTGCAATATTTTAAAACGGTTTTGGCGATTAGCGCTGTTATTCCTAGAGATCTTTGGAGCAGATGAAATTTTAGAAGATTTTGGGCTTCGCCCGCGCTTTACCACGGTTATATATCTGTCCATTCCGACTTCAACCTTGGGTTTTTGGCTACTCTTAGTAAAAACAGGGTTAAGTTTTGACCACGAGCGCGAAGCGGATGATATCGCTGAGTTAAATGTAGAGGTACTAGGCAACGGTAATGTTAACGAATCACTAGTTGGCATTGGACAAAGCGAAGTTGATCGCTGACGAAAATGCGGCTTTGCCGTTAGAGAAAGTCTATCATCAGATTTTTTATTTTATTGTTTTTATTAAGAGCTTCAGAACTCACAGTAAAATAGGCATTTCTGCCGTTAGAACTCACTTCACAATCATTTGTATTTGAGGTACTCATATGGGGTATTCCTCAAGGGTACTTTGTCTGTGTTTTTTTGTTTACGGTTTTTTTTTGTTTTTGTTATTTCTATATGTAAAAATATTAGCAAAGCAAAAAAAAGCTTATTTATCAAAGTTAATATGTACTACGAATATTTTTTTGTATGATTTTTTTTTTTTGTTTAGTATGTATGTAAGAAAAATTCCGCTATTACGTCTGTTCATTATGAAGGTACAACGAGAACTGACTCTGTCCTTTTATTTGTCATGTGCCCAAAAAATTGGTATTTCCGAATACTACTTTTTTTTAAATAAAATAGACTCAAGGACGCACAAATTCTGTTTCCATATTCTTACAGTTTATGCATAACAAAAAGCTGGCATTAATTCAGCATAAGAGGCAAAATTTAACATGGTCTAACGAGTTTTACCAAACAATTGTACATCAAAAATCACGCAAAAAATGTTATGCGCAAATTTTAAATGTCAAATTCAATGCACGACCTAGTTCCTGTTCAATTTCGTCACTTAGGCTAACTTCATAAAAGTTTTCCGTTGTGCTTAGGCTGTTCGAGTTTATTTTTGTTTCATTAATTACTTGAAATACTGTTTTTTGCTTCGACGTTACTCTTCATTGTTCATCGCCGTTATCGAGTCAACCGTCTTGCAAACAATAAAAATATAAGGTTTTGATTTGATATTTATAATTAGGATTTTATGTTTTTGTTGAAAAAAAAAAAATTTTGTATGTTTTTGTCCTAGTCTTATACATATTAAAAAAATCGGTTTTTTCAGTGGCTGTCCTCTTTTTCCATATTAGAAGATAACAACCCTACCTTATAATCAAAATTTTGTACTAATTAAGACTCGCCGACAATTTTTGTTTCAAAGCTTTTTCTTCTTATTTTTCAATTCTCTATCTATAGAATTATTTTTTTTTATTTTCGAGAGATGCCGCTAAACTTGATTTGTTCCCTTAACGCAAACTCGGAAAGAATTAGTTGCTTGCACAAAACATAAAAATCATTCGATAAGAGAATGAATGAAGAATTATCAAATTTGTCAAATTTGTATCAAATTTGCTGACAAACATTTTTGTTTATTTTTCCTGAGAAAACGTTAAACTAACGAATTGTTTTAATTTTTAGTGGTCAATTACAGCAGTGAAAAAGGTATATGTGACCTGCTCCACGAAAAGGGACCTCTGCGCCGAACAAATTTTTTTTACTTTTTGAGTGATTCTTATATTATTTCAAATGCCGCAAACCGCAAGTTTCTATGTCTTTTAGTTTTTTTTTACAAATCACCTGTAAAGATGAACATAAATAATGAAAAAATTTAAAAATGTGATATAAACAGATAATATATATAATATTTGAAATTTAAAAAAAATTTCAATATCAAAGGTATTAAATTTCCTTTTTCGTGGAGCAGGTCACATATATACAAAATTATATTATTTGTAATAAAATATCCACAACTTACAACCGAATGTATATGAGTTGTATGTTCGACATAATATGCTTGTGATTTCAGAATAAACACTGTTCGGAAACATGTTTATACGAAATTGTTAAACATTAGTACAACACACATTCGTACAGTAGTTTGTTAGTTGGACAATTAACAATAAAAAATACAATGATGACAATTTACGATAGGGGCATCTGAATTATAGTGATGATTAATCGAATTTTTCTCTTTTTTAGGATCTGAGGAATTAAAATACTTATTTAGATTCGCATAAGTTACACCCACATTTGGATCATTGGCAAATGTCGCTTTTACTACCTACAATGCTTCAATTAAAAGTAAGTATATATTCCCGTTTTAAAGCGAAATATGTATATTTACTGTGAGTGTCAAAAGAAAGTAAACAGCTATAAACAATATTAAGCTTTTGTTGCGGTACAGTAATTAAAAAAATTAAAAATTTCAAGTGTAGCTTAGGCTTATATAGTATAATAACAGTTTAATTCTGTATAAACAGTAAACGAAAAGAAAAACAAAAATATTTGCAATTTCAATGTATTTTTTTATTAAAAATACATTGAAATTGATTATTGAGGGCTTTAGCTGGATCCTATCCGCATTTCACTGTTGGTAATGCAGATCATTAGGGAACCTTTACTCGAAAATTTCTTAGAACAACAAGAGTTATTATGTTAATGAGAAGCTCAACATATAACAAACTTGAAACAAGAACTCAATAATCAACATGTTTTTTATTTTCTTACTTTACTAGAAAAAGTACCCTATCGGAAATACCGTTAACTTTAAACTAACTTTAAGCTAATTATTCCTCAACTAGTACTGACTGACACTTGGATTACTTTTCAATGTAATCAACTGACTATTTTAACATTGCGATGTCCTAGGCGGTAGTCAATTGTCTCACTCTTCATTACTTTTCAACAAACATAAAGTTGGTTTTTTTAAACCACCTGGTAGTCAGTATCATCACACGTTATGTACTCAACGCGCTAACTCCCCACCCAAGGTACCATCTAAAATAATAAAAGCAAAATGTTAATATTAAATTGAAATGAGTTTCAAAGTAGCTGAGAATAAATTTATTGGCTCTCACCAAATTCGATTACGTACTCAACTTAAGAATTAATTTTATTTTTTTTTTATTTATTAATTGACATTGCAGTTAGCTTTTGGTCAGTCTAGGAAAATTAATTTTGGATTTGTTTTGTAGGACATTGCAGTTAGCTTTTAGTCAGCCTAAGAAAAGTTAACTATAAGTTAACTATTTTTGTAGTCAACCAGACATCTGGAATTTCTTGTATTACCATTTTGTGGTGTCATTTTCAAATGTGTGCAACGCCGTTCACATTATGTTTTTATATGGTAAGCAATTCCATATATTGGAAATGACAAACGCTGCCACTAGTATACACTATTGCGATGTCACTAAATACAGTATACATAGATTGTACTCGGCTTATGAAGCGAAAGAAAAAAATTTTATTTTAATGTATCCGACGTTTCGTTGGGGTTTTCCAACATCTTCAGGGATAATTATTTTATTGAAATATATTTTATCTTTTATTCCAATTTACTTTCAATTTCTTGAGATGTATTTTACAGGGACATAAAATGTACAACATAAAACACATAACGTAACAAATAATTGCAAATATAAATAAAATAAAATATCACAGTCTTTTCTTAACTTCTAATATCACAGTTGGAATTACACTGAATTACAGTCGGATACATTAAAAATTAAATAAAAACATCTTTTATTTACATTTGAAGAAATTGAATGACCTTAAAAGCCTGAATAGATACAATATCTATAATACAAAATTTTAATCGGTTAACGAATTTATTAAAAATTTTGTTATTTCCTTAAAGAACTATCAAAATACTTTCAAATGCTACACTTAAAATAATTCATAGGTAAAATAAACGAAAAATTTGGTATATTTTACGAAAATATTCGTTGCTTCTACGGTACGAAATGCTTCGTAAACAGTAGAAATAGTATTTGTTTGTTTTACGAAATACTTTTGGTCTGCAAATAACAAAAATTTGTATTTTTACAATTTTTTTTTCGTAAATTTACGAAAACCAATGTTTATATTACGAAATAAATTCGTGAATCATGAAATCAATTTTGTGTTATATACGAAATTTTGTGTAAATTAAAATCTTTAATATATAAAAATCGGCAAATAAATATATTTTCTTACATTTGAAAAATAATTTTGTTGAATAATCTGTAATTCTTGAAATTAAAGGTCGTAATAATTATGAAAAGAAAAAGATAATTTAAGCCACTGTAAAAATTCCTCATACATTACATACATACATACATATTTTACACTGAAACTCATGAATCAAACTGGGAATGCTAGGAACACAACTGGGGCGAACATCGAATTTTTCTTTGCGAACTTTTGTCATAGAAAATAAAACACATTTGTTCATATGAAAATTAACACAACACCGCCGTCGAACGAAATTCGTCGTGCTGACGAACTCTGTGATAGATTTATTTCTATTTCTTACTTCAAGATCTGTTACTTATTAGTCGTTGGTGTGCCGTGG